>JAKSZU010000002.1:93895474-94310474 GCA_026018925.1 Tupaia tana
TTTGAACCAAAAAAGAACAACAACAACAACAAAAAGTCAGGTATTTGCCTTCAACCTTTTTTGGAGAAAAAAAAAATATGATCTCTCATTGATGACAATTGTGAATTATGGTATCTACCCATAAATTAGAAGAATATTCTGTTTTTTTCCAGCATGATGTGATAGTTTCTTGACTATTCTTGTTTATGGTTGTCTAGGTTACCTCACTTAGTGCCATCTATAAACTTATTTTTATTATCCACATCCTGCCCTGAAGCCTGGAATAAAACTCTATACCCACGAGCTCTGGAAAACAGCTTTCAGCAGCATGACCCAACTAGTTTAAGAACAGTAATTTGTAAAATAGCTCATCAAGCCCAATGCTGGATAGAAAATATCTGGAACCATGTAAGGGAATCTTTCCTCCTAGAGATACTATGAAATGCTACCATACTTTAGCAGTGGAGTGATGGTGGTCATTTTACTGAGAGGGAAGAATAATGGGTACTGAAGCATGGTCAAACCAAACTGGTGGCTTAAAGGAATGACTGTCCAGGCATCAACACAGTTGGCACACATACGATGTTTGCAAAGTTTTCCTTCCCAGTACGCTCCCTGTCTTACCTGTGAAAGGACTGCCAAGACCGTGCCAGTGGAAAACTGAAATGAGTCTCTGTAACCAGGGTTGCTGGTTCCTTTGGTAAGGTACTACCCCATTTTATATGGATCTGAATCTAAAGGAACTTACCTGGCTTTCTTCTACAGAAATTCAAATTGGATGCCAATTTTGGTAAAAGTGTTTCCTCTAAACAAAGTGTCACCACTCTACATTGCCAAGGGTCATGTGAATAAGAGTACATGTTCCTTGAGTTCAAGGTCCTACACTGAAGGCTTCAAATGGGCTCCTCAAAGGTCATTTATATTGATGTTCAGCTTCTCTGACTTCCCTTTCACAGGCAAAACAGAACGATAGGATTTTATCAATGGCATGATAAATGCAAAATGTCTAACCTCACCTTGCAATTATTTAACCTGACTGCCGATGTAGTTCAGAAATCCATTTGATGCAAAAAAAAAAAAAAAAAAAATCCATTTGATGCTTAAGGATGTAGTCTTAAGAAATGGATTAAGAGCACCTTTAGGGCTCACAATGAAGGCACCTTCCTAACACTTATGGACCTTAATTGCTCTGGGAAGTGCCTCTCTTTAGTTGAAGAAAACAGACATTTTCCATATACCTGAAGAAAGTTGAACAAATGGGAAAAAGTATTTCCAAACTGTGCTGAGGACATGGTATGCAGTGAACCCTCAAATATAAAGGAAAGAATGGATGGATGAATGGATGGATGGATGTGTGAATTCTAGCCTCCATGGAAGGCTGGGTATAATATTTTCCCTTCATGTTCCAGAATGAAATAGTTAACAATATTAGCAGCGTACAGTGTACACTAAAAATAAACAGACATTTAATTTTTTAAAAATATTTTGATTTATATTATTGTTCTTAAGTCATGGGGGAGGGAGGGGGAGAAATAACATCCCCAAACAAAATATTATGAAGCAGCACTGGCTTCTTCTTTATTTTTTAAATATACTTTGGAGCAAATTCAACATACCCAGAATGTTTTATTAACTAGAACATTTAGTTTAACTAGTTTAATTACTACTCTTTAGAAATTACTATGATCAATGGGAACTTCCGTGTTTGGTCTCTGTGTGGGAATGCCCTGGGTAGAACGCCCACCTGCAGACGCAGCTGAACACCCGGTTCCCAGGTTTTCCAAGGGCTCAATAGAACTGGCAATATACAGTGCTGTATATGGTGATCCTGGTTCACCTTGCAAATCCTTCAATAGGAACAGTAATTACATGCCATTGGAAAAAGGCCAATGCTCACTTGTTCCTCAAATCAATTCAGGAGATGGCTTCTGTAACTCAGTAAACAGTAAAATAGTAACAATTCCTTAAGGAAATAGGCTATGTCTTATTCATATTAAGCTCCAGTAGTTCCTACTCCAAGGCCTTACACTTAGCATGAGATCAAGTTATTGAACAAATATTAAAGAATTATATCCTAATTTCATAAGTTAGACAACTGAGAAATGAATCTAATGACTCAAAAACAGGAGTCTGAATTCTTAGTCCTGTTCAGTCCTTCTAGATTCATTCAAGTGTGAGACAAAACAGGTTCAGAGAATGTGAGCGATAAACTTCTTTTCCATATTATAAAAGTTTATAGGTCTAAAAAAAAAAGGGAAGAAAGAAATAAAAAGTTTATAGGAATAACTTTCACAAGGCCTATGCTTTGCAAAAAGTTCCAACTAGGAAAACATGTAGTTGTTTTTCTACCACATATACTTCTGTGACACTTTTGTAAGTTGAGGCCATTCTTTAACCTCCCAATTAAACAGGAAAAGTTCAGTTTTTCAATACTAGATTATAGATCTATTTCTTGATTTTACCAGGTAAGAAAACTCCTAATGACTGTAATTGTTTCTTTTTCTCTTTTTCTTTTTTTTTGGAGAGGTTTTTGCTATAGAGTGTGTGCGCTCATCGGAAAGACAGAAAGAGACAGAAAATGAAAAACCACCCCCCAGGGGGGATGGCCATGCAACAATCCCTTCTCCACTCTGCTCTCGGGATCTTAGGCACACACCCACATGCACCCAGCATGAGTTTAAGCCACTGGGTCCGGGACTCGAACTGTAGTCGACTACATGGGAGTCCAGCGATATAGCCATTATGCCAATTGCTGGTCCCAAGGTTTTTCTGATGTTTAGAAGAACTAATACATGTAAAACATTTAAAATAACTTTTAGTGCATAATCAATAATTAAAATGACTATTATTAGTGATAAATGATCTCTTTCTTCTAACTTTATCCTTTCTTGACCTTATTAGGCTTGAATTTCCTTCCAGTTAGTGTCCAATGTACTTCCTTTAATCTTGCCAAACTAACTAAATATAAAGCCTAAATTCCTGTTCCTTCTCTTCACTTCTGTTTCCCACCTAACAGCCACCTGGTTTCTGCCCTTACTATTTCACTGAACATTAACAATGGTGAGGTCACAAAATCACTGAAGAATTCCACATTGCCACATCCTAATAGTGAGTTCCTTGTCTTTATCCTACGGACCCACTCTCTATCTACACTTCATAGTTGACTATTTTTTTTGAAACTCTCTCAATATTCTTGGTTTCCACAACTACCTGGCCACCTTCTGTCCGGCGTCTCCTCATAGCTTGCTGTCTACTCCATTTCACCCTCCATTTCTTCTGCTTATCCCTTAGCTTCTGTCCTTGACCTTTGCCCTTTCTCTTTCCTCACTTTTCTTGTGGTTTTAGCTCCCGCCTGACATCTCCTAAATCATCATCCACAAGCGGCCGTGCCTGTCCGGGAAGGTCCACAGGCATGGAAAGCTCAGTATTTTCAAGGCTAAATTTTTGTTATCAGCACCTACATTCTCCTTGGCCTGTCGTTCTACCCGTGTGTTTTATCTCAGCTAATGACTAGACTCTCTCTCCAACCATCCAAGCCCCGAATTTGAAAATCACAAACCTAACTCATCTCTTCAACTTCTACTGTAATCATTCATTAATACATTTCAGCTCAGCTGCCATAATTTTTCATGTGATTGCGATCGTTGCAGTCTGTGTCCTAAGTATCTGTTGCTTACTTGGCAACAAGTTTCAGAACTGATCTTCCCTCTCCAGTCTGGTGCCCTTCAGGTCACAGAGCTGGCAGAGTGGTCAGTCTGAAATGGCAATCCAGTGACAGTATTACCTGCTTAAATACCACCCTCCCCCTCACATTGTCAATTGCCGACGGAATAAAATCCTAGGCCTTTAACATAGAAATACAGTCCTTTGCCGCATGTTCTCTACTTTTATATTCAGTTTCAATGACAGTCACCATGCTATAAGAATATGTATGTAATATATACACAGATATAACAACACCTTAATATAATATTTTCTTCTTATTTTACAGATTAAGGAACTGGTTTTGGAAGCAACTTGCTCACTGACATCAAATCTGTAAAGGTAAAGTTGATTACTGAATCCGAATCTAATTATATTACTTAGTGGAATTTCCTCAAACTCAAGCTCATATCATGTCCTGTTCTAAACCATCAGCCTCTAGCACCTTATTTGGCATGCATAATGGTTTTTAATTAAATGTAAACTGAATTGTTAAAAAAAGAAAGAAAGAAGAATTATAACCTTATGATTATAAAGGGATGGTCCTGCCACTGACTGAAGGAGGCTGAGGAATCCGGGAACTACCTCGTGAGTACTGTTAATATAAATGAAGGCAATGACCACGATGGAGTTTGCGAAAGGCATATCTCTTTATGTACACTTAAATTTAAATATTTTTCGAATAATAAGGCAGTCTTCATAGCATCAAGAATAAATTTATGATTTTTAATTTTTAAAACTGCATTTCTTTGTCATATTTCACCTTCTAGAGGAGCAAAATTAAGGAATATATAAATATTTGCACTAACAGATTTTCTATAAAGGATCGAGTGTGTGTATGTGTTGTTTGTTGTGTGTGTAGGAAATAAATATGCACAACTATTATACAAATGTATACAACGAGAAAGTTCAAATTATTTTTAAGCTTAGAAATCAAAGACTTCAATAATATGTATGATATTCATTCTTCAGATAAACCGAAGGCAAAAGATGAAAAGAATCCCCCTGAATCTCTGAGACCCATCAATGGATTTCACTAATTACAAAAATGTAAAAATTCAGTTGTGTGGCCAATCTGTTTCCCAGGTTGCAATCAAATAAAACTTCAAATAATGTACTCATAAATGGTTGAAGAAGAAGGAAATTAAAATGAAAACAACTACAAATCATTAAACAAAACTATGAGCTGTGGCTGTTCAACAATTGCTTCAAGTAGTTTCACACCACTGGGTTAGGAGAAAACATGCGCTGCTGGCATTTTCACCTGCCAAAATAGCCATTTGCAATTAAAAATTAAAACTGGCACCACTACTTTGCAAGCAATTATCAAAAGGCTGCTGGCTATCTTCCTTGCGTATAGAGTTTCTTGTCTCAAGACTCTGTTCCATTTTGAAATATTCTTTTCATGTGTCTTTATTTCTTTTAGGCTATAATATTCCCACTGTTCCTGTTTTAATACTTTTCAACATTTCTAATTGCAATATGGTCCTCAAATATTATAGCATTGTTTACATTTCTGAAAATAGATTGATTTGAAGGTTATGAACATTTTATATTACTATATTAGTAGAGTATGAAGCAGTATAACTTGTATTATGCTACACTAAGGGAAAACGATGAAATTTAAGCAATGCAGAAGCAAAAATAAAATGTAGGGCCAGCCGATGGCATGATGGTTAAGGTGGCTGGATTCCACATGGCCAACTGCGTAATTCAAGTCTGAGACCCAATGGTGTGTATGTGCGTGTGTGTGTGTGTGTGTGTGCATGACCAAAATCCAGAGAGGAGAATGGAGGAGAACGGATTACAACATGACCATTCCCCATGGAAGGTGATGTCTCACTTTTCCTCTCTCTGGCAAGTGCATGTAACATTTAAGTAAATAAATAAATAAAGGTAAACATCAATTTTTATAGATATACACATAATTCAGAATATCATATGTATATATGATATATATACACACATCAGCATGTGTCCATGCAACATCTTCTATGTGGTAGAGGCTACTCTGGGTGCTGGTGACAGAACAGTCAACAAGACAGTTAACCTCTGTCTTGAAGGAACTGTGGGTTGAGGAGACGGCAACAGATAAATTCCTCTTCCAAGAAAAGAGAGTGATGAGTTCTTACTCCAAGTTACAAAGTTAATTAGTGGAAAAGCTGGGAGCCAAGCAGTGGGTCTCCTGCTTCTTCTCCCATCCTTCGTTCCTTTAAATTAGTCAGCAGTGTCTCACTTCCAAGAAAATAGACTTGATAGTTCCTTCAGTATCAGCTGGCTCACTCTGAAATTTCTCTGTGGATGGCCTTCAAAGAATATTATTTACTTATTAACCAAGCATTTACTAAGGGGCTATTAGATATAAGGCACCTTGTTAGGTGCTGGAGATCCAGAGATATATAGGAGATTTTCTGCGTGGGAAGCTCAACCTCACACAGTGTGGAAGAGACAAAGCAGGTAGCCCTCAATGACACTGTGGGGAAGTACCCTGGTATTAATACTCCCAGAATGTTACCTGAGACAAGGGGTACCTAACTCATCCCGGTGAGGGGAGGAAACTGTTTAAAGATGTGCCCAAGAGGAAGTGATCCTTGAAATGTATTTTAAACACATTTTATTCAACAGTAGGAGTTGGATATCAGGAGTGTAATGAGTGAGAAGAGCCTAGGAAAACAGCAGAAGTGAGGATGTGGTGGAGAGACACAGGACAGAGTGATTCAATAAGGCCAGAGCTCACCAAGCATGTTAGAAAGGAGTGACTGTAGAAGAGGCCAGAGAGAGACGGGCAGAGGCCAAGCTGTGAGGGTCTTGTGAGTTGTTCCAAGGAATCTGGAATTTAACTTACATTGTGTCTGTTTACCCAACTCGTTTCTGCTCCTCAATGCACTGAAATTACATTTATGACCTTCAACACTCTACCAAAACTGCTGCAGCAAAGGCCATCATGGCCTCCTTAATAAATGATCCAGAGATTCTTACCTGGTCCTTTCTGCATCACTGGAAGCTCTGACCATGAACTCCTTCCTATGCGATCTTCCTTTGCTCTCATGAAAATAAGGTTCCATGACTTTTCCCTTGGCCTTTGGATTGCCTTGTCATAGTTTTCCCAAGTTTTTCTGTGTTTATACCTCTTCCATCCACTTCTTGGTATTGGTGTTTCCCCAGACTTCATCCTCCACATAGCCCCACTGTTTAGTCTCTGGACTATCTCAGTTTTTCTTTTTTTTTTTAATTATTTAACGTTATTTATTCATTCATTTATTTATTTCAATTTGACCACAGAGGGATAGAGTGAGAGAAAGAGAGAGAAAGCAAGCCACCAGGTCCAGGACTTGAACCACAGTCAGCCATGTGGGAGTCCAGCGCCCTTAACCACCACGCTATCTGCCGGCCCCAAGACTATCTCAGTTTTTCTAATCATTGGTTGAACTACCATGAAACTCTTGACGCTTCCAAATCTAACTATGGGATCTAGACATTTGGATTAACCTCTGCATTTACAAATACATTCATTCATTCAAAAATACTTGGTATGGGTGCTCTTTATGTGCCAGAAATAGTTCTGATTGCTGATCCAAGACCCAGCGGGAAGAACCTGTGCCTGGTTCAATGCTGGGTTCTCACCACTTACAATCTCCACCTGAACGACCCAAAAACATTGGAAACTCACTATGTTCAAAGCTCAGTTTGTTCTATTGCTTTAACCTTTTGTCCCGTATGTTGGTGAATGGCATTTCCATTCCTCAAATTACCTAAGTCAAAATCCTTTTTCTCATACCACACATCAGGCTGGTGAAAACAATCTGCCAAGTCTATCTCCTTGTCATTTGTCTGATTAAACACCTCCTTCCTGTCTCCAGAGTTACTGCCTTAATTCCTTAGGCAATCATCTCTCACTTTCTAGAACAGTCTGTGGCATATAGCATATAGTCAACAGACATTTGCAGAATTAATTTATGAATAAAAGAATGCAAGAGTGAATGGAAAATGTAGACAGTTACTATCATTGCCTCACAGACCATACTGATTCCATTCTGTAGCTTTCAATGTATTTGCTGAACTGATGAAAGGCAGATCTTTAAACAATTCTTATCTGATTATGTCATTCCCCTGGTTATCACCATTAAATGACCTTTACTGCCCACAAGATAAAGACCAGATTCCATGTGGTATCTGAGGCCATCCAAGGTCAGGTACATGCCTTTCAATATACTTTCTTTTCTTGCAGCTGTCCTCATCTGAAAATACTTACCACCATCTAGAATTGCTGCACTGATTCATGGTTCCAATCTTTGCTCAAGCTCTTTACCAAGATTTCCCATTCTTCCCTACTTTGCTGCCCTAAAAATTTACTACTTATTGGATCATGGGCAAAGTCATAATGTATTTTCCTGCTTTTCTATGCATAGATGCATCTTGACTTTTCTGATGACCCAATATTTATCCTAACTCAGCTCAAGTCCTCACTTCCCCTTTGAAGGCTGTACTGACCTTTGTGCCCTGATCTCCTCCACTTCCTCCTCTTTTCCCATGAGACTCAGTAAGCTACTTCTATAAAAGCACTGATATATACATTGCTTCACACCTGTCCACAAGCTTCCCATGCTGAAGTCCTTTTTTTTTTTTTTCTTATTTTTGGAGAGGTTTTTGCTATAGGACGTGTGCGCTTCACCAGAAATAGAGAGAGACAGAGAGACAGAAAGCGAGAAATCACCCCCCAGGGGGGATGGTCACGCTGCAATCCCTTATCCTCCATTCTCTTCTCGGGATCTCGGGCACACACGCACAAGCACCTGGCGTGAGTTTTAAGCCACCGGATCCGGGACACGAACCACGGTCGACTACATGGGAATCCAGAGACATAGCCATTATGCTAACTGCTGGTCCCAAGTCTTTTCCCTTCCTTAAAAGTAGAGCACTTTGCCTTATTGGGAATAAGCACCTGTTGACACTCGAACATTTGTAGATCAATAAATTGATGAGTGAATAATAAATAAGTAGATAATAGAGAGTCACAGGAAGATTTTAGACAAGAGTATAAGATTTGCATTTTTGAAACAATTCTATGGTGTCAGAAATGAGAGCTAGGAAGCCAAGAACAGAAGCCAGATAATCAGGCAGGAAAATATTACTAATCATCTCATGGGGAATATTGAAAACCAAAAGTGGGATAGTGGACACAGCAAAGAAGAGAAAGGAATATATTTGAAAACTACTTATAAAGTGAACAAATAGATTTTAATTACAATTTGGATGGCCAGTTGTTGAGGAGAAAAAGGATGACTTTAGAGTGACTAGACTATTTCTTCTAGTTTTAAATATCTATAATTTCCCACCCATCATCAAAACAGGTAAAAATACTTTGAAGAAAGTGGGGGTTACATGTATCAGCAACACTCTTTCCTGTGTAATTTCTCAGAACCACATTTGCTGGATCAGTGCACAACTGTAAATGGAGTCCCTGTATTGTTCCTCTACTACTACCATTATTTTTGTAAAACTTTTCCTAAAAGGGAATTTAAAGGGGACAAATAAAGAAATATGTCAACTTTGTATTTGAATAGCTCACCCAGGAAACTGAAGAATAGCTGAAGATAAGAAACATGGCTGCCTGACAAATCCTAAGGCAGCATAAGAGTACAAATTTCCTAATCTCCACTGATTTATAAAGACTGGAAGAAAGTATTTGAAGTAGGTCCTCTTCTGTTCTTGCCAGTCATCCTATTAGCAGGCTATGATATCTACTCTTGAAACCACATTTTATGCCATTAAAATATCATTATAATAATGATTTATATATATTTAACATAAATTTTTCTTTACGTGCAGCATAACTTAAACAGTTTTGTTTCTTGGCGGTGAAAACACTGGTCGACCAAGTAAAGTCATCCCTGAAGTACCTCATTAATCACAGTGCACTTGTTCTTGGCAAGAATCTTAATGTGCTACAAAAACTGTTATTAAAGTAAGATTTGGTGATATCCAAACTGGCAAAGAATTAGTTAATTTCACCTCTATAGAAATCACTTTCTTATTATTTCCTGTGGTCTTGTTATATTTATAGCTCACAGCAACTCTGGTTTATTAATTTCATGTTTAAAGTCCAGCTATTTTAAAGCTCATTTAACATACAAGTAGCAATTGCCAAAGATGGCCTCTTTCCCCAGGGTCTGCTGTAGTTGCGCACAATCCTCTCAGAAGATGTTACTATTCATTCCCTGTCTGTGCTAATGTGGATCTAGCACCCCTATCTAATTGCTAAGGTATTGCAGCTTCAGACTAGAAATACATAATGGAAAACTTCATATTAGTTACATTCCATTGACAAGTACATAAGTTATTTCTAATCTATTCAATAGAATTAGAGACACCAGTAGACTAATAAAACCTGGTGCAGAAAGGTATCCAAATTTAACCTTTTGAAAAATCACTTAAAGAAATTTAAAAATCCTGTCAGCCCATAAAAACCAATGAAGCACCGACACATTGAAAATAAAATGTTGCGTTACAAGAAGTTCTCATTCTTGTTCAAGAACAACACTTAGGAGAAATAAAGTATGCTAACCAACCAAGGTTGTCTTTAACCCTCTCTGAATAAATCATGCATAATTTACCGAAAATGAAAGACTGCACCCAGTATCATATTGAAAATTCAAAGCATAAATATTATGTTCAAATTCTTTTAAAAAATCATTATTCATACAAAATTGAACACCATGGCTAATTATTTTTAGCATATCCTGACAGATCAAAATAATTTATCAGGCTCATTGAAGAATAGGATTAATCATATATCGCTTCACAGAAGATGAACATGAAAAGTATCAGTGGTGTTTTCCTATATCTATGATGTATTATAGTCGCCACATCTAAATCAACGTGAATCTTACAGCAGTGAACAAGTTAAACCTTTTGATGTAATAATGATACAACATAATGTTCTCCTTGTGTACACTGTAAAATGGAAAGCTGGCTGGAATATTCTGCCTAATGCTATATGTTCACATCAATCTGAGACTGTAAAATTTTCCAGACACCAGTGCCCCACGGATTGTAGACTCCACCAATTTCCTGACTCCTACGTGGTCAAATTCCAGGTTCACCTATTGACAAAACCTTCTGCCTTGTTATTTCAAAAATGTTTCAAGTGCTAATGCTTCAGGTGCTGATACTAACCCTCCATTCCAGGTCGGAGTTATGTATAGATGACACCCCTCATTTCTAAAAGAAATCTAGTTCGTGTGTTCAAAACTTGGTACTTTACCAAGAAACAAGGATCGTATCACTCAGTGTTTTCAAGTTTCACTACCGGTCTCCTAAACCTGATGTTTTTATGTCCCATTTTAATACAAAAAATGGGGGGGGGGGGGCTAAGAGAAGAGAAGGAAAAGGAAAAGAGGAAGAATTTCTAAAAAGAATAGAGCGTAAGGCATGAAAACAACTTCAAAACGTCCAGATGAACCTAACTCTACAGGAGACTGAATGAATGGACGTTGTGGGAAAAACAGTAGTAAACTTTAAAGCCAGCGAAAGGTTTTAAATGCCTAAGGGAAAAATAAACATTTGCTTCCAATCATTTTCTCATTAACCATTCTCTGCTAGATGGTGAAGGCTTATTTAACACACACATGTTTTGACTCAGCGCCAAAAATGCCGACCTAACCCACTGCCTGGTCCTTGTCCCAGGAGGCCTATTTGCGCTTCTGCTACCGCACCTCCGCCGGCGCTCCCGCGCCCAAGCTCCCACCAGCCCCTGCAACTTCTCGAGCTCGGCCACCTTCTGTGGCAGGAAGGGCTACATGGGCTGACAGATTTTCCGTTGGTGGTGGCTGGGGTGGTGGCGAGGCGTGTTTCCGGGCGCACTTAAAACCTAGCAGCTCTCTCCACCAAGTATCAGCTTCCCCTGCTCCGCCCTCAACGCGGAGGACCCAGCCCTCGGTGTCTGCTCTCTCATCCTGGTCCTACCCCGCCTTCACCTCCTAACCTCTCTAATACACTCTCACGCCTCACACAGACGCACGTCCTTCCTTTGCATGTCCAGCTCCTGGGCTTGACTCAAGTTTACACGTCGCGGACCTAATTGCTCCCAATTATCCGCTCAGCCCAAGTCCGGAGTCTGCCTGCCTCTCACCCAGGCTGCCCGCAGCTGCCGGGCGGTTCACTGGGTGTGCTCCAGCCGAAGGTTCAAGCTGTAGACAGGGGAGACGTGGGGCTCCGGGAGGTGGAAAGCTCCAGGAGGAAGACCACAAACACGTGCAAAGACATAAAAGCCACCACGTGTGCGCGCGCAAGTGTGTGTGTGTGTGTGTGTGTGTGTGCTCGCGCGCGCGCCTGGCTAGGGCTAGGGCGCTTGCACGCTGCAGGGGGCCAGGCGCTGAGACCCCCCCCCAGGCGCGGGTGTGGCGAGGAGGGCGCGGGGGGCGCGGGTACTCACACGAACGCGTGGTAGATGAACGCCCAGCCGCGGGGTCTCTCCAGCACGTTGTACAGATAGTTCTGCACCCGCCGGTACTTGACGTTGCGCCGGCAGCTCTGGCTACTCGTGTAGGAGAGCGGCTTCCCCAGCAGGCTCATCCGGGCCCCCTGCTTGCCCCGGCGGCTCTCCCTCAGGCCGCCGCCGCCGAGCGCGGCCGCGCGGGTGCCGAGCAGCAGCAGGCCGTCGCCCCTGGCGGCCGAGTTCAGCAGCACCCTGCCCCGGCCCGACTCCACATCCTTCATGCCGCTGCCCAGGCGCCCCCCGCCCGCCGCCGCGCCGCTCTGCACCCAGAGCCCGGCGGCGCCGCCCTCCTCTCCTCCCGCGTGGTGGCGGGGCATGGCATCACCACGGGCACCGCGAGGGGGGCGCCGGCGCGGGCAGCTGCCTCATGTGCGCGCGGGGGCCGAGGAGGAAGCCGGGGCCGACGGCGCGCCCGCCGGCCAGAGACCTCCCAGCCGGGAGGCGCGGAAGCGGCAGCCAGCAAACCGCCAGGGCTCCGGGCGGGCAGCAGGGGGTGTGCGGAGGAGGCCGAGGAGTCGCAGCTGCTAGCAGTCGTTAGCTTCGAAGTCCGGACCTGCTGGGGCGTCACTTTGAGAGGCTTTCCCTGGCTCCCTCTTATTCCCGCGGCTACCACTCCCTCCTTCCCGAAGTGGCCCCTCGGCTGGAGGGGGGAGTGCAGGGCGCTCCGAGCGCGCTCCCACGCGCGCACACCAGCCCCGAGCTCCCCGTCTTCTCTCTCCACTCCCCACGCCCAGGCTGTGTCCGCCCCCAGCCACCGCAGGGGGGCCTCCAAAGCCCCTCTCGGGTTTGGTTTGGTTTCCCGGGGGCTCTGGAGCTGTCCGAAAGGTTAAGTCTGTCCCGAGCCCTGAGAAGAAACTGGAAACGCAGGTCACTGCGCTCTCTCGCGGCTACAACGCCGCGTTGGTTCCTGCCACCGTTTCGCAAGAGGTGCGAGGGGACCGCCCTGCGCTGCCCTCCAGGTACGGACCAGCCCCTGATCGCCGTGGCCACAGCGCTCTGGGCACCCGCCCTTGAGTTCGGAGGGGAGAGCGAGACTGGGCGGTTCAGTGCGCACACCCGAAGGACCGGGCTGCCCGGGCTGCGGAGCCCGCCAGGCAGCGACCGCTCAGGCCAGCCTGCAGCCTGTGACTTTCCATCCCAGCCCCAGACAGCAGTCCTGCGAGGAACTGGACGGCCTTGCCAGTCCAGGAGTGGGGCGTGGGGAAGGCGTAGAACTCCAAAGCGGCTCCTCCGCTCTGAGCGAGCGGATCCTGAGCTCCGCCTGACAGTGGCGCGAAGCCTGGGAGAGCAAACGCGGTTCTCTCAGTCAAGCAGTTCCCATTTATGTCCGAGAAAGTCATAAAACCCGCGAAGTCTAGGCAGTGGCGGCGGTGGTTCCAGTGCCTGGGAGAGGAACCCTGAGCAGTGGAGGACCCAGAACGCAGGCTTCTCAGGATTCGCGCCCCACCCTCCTGTGCTGTCACTTACAGGGCTAAAGACCTGTTGCAAGGAACGACTGTCTGGATCTTCGTCCACCTCTGGCACCCGGGCGACCCACAGTCCTCGCCCTTGCTGGGAAGGGAGGCCATGGTGCCACTGACTGCGGCCTCTGGCCTTTAGAAAGTGTTATAATGTATGAAGAGTTAAACAGCGCATTGAGCGTGGGGAAGCTGAAAGGGTGCCAAGCTTAGGAACGTCTTCCTAGCTTTCTCCCCAGACATGAAAGAAAACAATCACAAAGTTAAACTGAAAGAGGAATTAAGCTTCCACCCCAAAGCCGTCGCAAGGTGGTGATTCCGTGTGCCTTTTCCCTTCCCAATACTAAAGCAAAGTCTTATTTCGGCTCTCCGCCTCTCGGAGATAAATACTCTAGCTACTCCCTCTTGTACACACACCCACGCCTGCAGCAGCTGGTTTTTGCCTCTGGCAACATTTCGATTGAAATGTTCTACTTTTACTGTGTATCCTTTACGCTCCTACTTGTGTGAAACCCTCTCACAGGCTCCTGGTCCTCAGCAGGACCTTGTTCCTCCCCTCCTTTCCCCCAAGCCTCTGGACCGCAGGCACCAGTTCTGAACTCCGTGCAGCTGGCAGCGGCGCCACGTGACTGTGAGCAAGCACCAACACCCAGAGTCACTCTCGCTTTCCCCTAATATACTTCACACCCACGCACTGTGGAGGTGTGAGAGAGATTGCTCCGTGCCCTGCTATTCTATTCGAGGCAGATGCAGAGAGCGCCCTGGAGCAAGCTCTCCAAACCTAGAGTTAGCAGGGACCCGGACTGAAGGGGGGGGGGGGTAGTTTGCTGTTGCTATATTTAGATTCCCCATGGAGTTTCTGTGCAGGGACTTACAGGGTGAATAATCTAATGACTTAACATGACTCGTGTGCACACTTTAAAATCGAAAATCTTGCCCCCCCACCCCTCAAAGGCAGTAAAATAAAAACCACTTCCTTTTAACCAAGTTGTTTTCCTTGTTGCAGGCACCCACTGCTGGGTAGGTCTCTTCCATCTCACTGCAGGGTCTGGGCCTCACTCGCAGGTAGGAAGTCTCAGGAAGGTGGACATAGTGACACATTTTTCTAGAAGAGAACAAGTTGTTTCATTCCCAAGCAACTTTCTACTTACCTGGAGGTGCTGTAGTAATACTAGCAAAATTGTGCAGTTGACTAAGCAAATGCCATTACACTTTTTAAAAAATCTCCTGCTGTGATTGGTAGCAGTTTAGACCTGGAAAGGACCTTTGAGATCATCTCTTCTAGAAAAACCTGCATGTAGAAACGAGTCTAAAGAAAGGGACTGGCTCAAGTATTCACCAACAGTGAAGGTGACTAGGAGCACAACAGCCTTGCCTCCCAGTTCAACATCCCTTCTACCAGTTGGTGGCATCTCCAGCAGAGGATGGATAAAAGAGGACAGGGTTTTGTTTCCATGTCTCTGTCAGTGAGGCATTGGTTGAGAATGACTGATTTAGCTGCAAGCTCTGTCCATCCTGCCCTTCCATGCCAGCGACAGAGAAGGTCAGTTGGGGCTGCTCTGGCCTCTTCTGCAACATTTCTCGTTTGCGCCTTGGTCTCTTTGATACCCACGAACTTCCCTGGAAAGACAGAAACTAACTTTGGGTAAAATAAAGTATTTATTATCAAGCTTTTGTTGTTATTGTTTCTTTTAGGACAGGTGTTGCTAGGAAACCACATTGTATTAGTTATTTCTGCTGAAATACTAAAACCTAAAGACCAGAAGAGAGGTAGGTATATTTGAACAACAAAGAAAACAATATGCATGTAGTGTGTATTTTGTTCACAGTAATTATAATACATTATAAAGAGGTAGCAGTAAAGACAAATGTTTATTGCCAGTGTAGAGCTTGTGAGTTGACTGCCCATTCCCATCCTTTGAGAATGATTGTCATTCTCTACAAACTGCATGGTCATGCCTGAAATGTATGACCTTGAGAATGTATTCTCTGAAGTCTATATGGGGATGATTTCAATTGAACATAATTACTAGAAATGTTTTATTTCAGCATTTTGTATCATATTTTTATTCTAGAAGTTATGTTGATTAGTGAGTGACATAGTGGTAGTGTGTAGTGATATGGTTAGGCGTTGACTCAGTGTGAGATTGCTGGCCTAATCGGAGTGGTAATAGTAAATCATATATCATTACCTTGAGCCTTAAACTTTAGAGCAAAATCCTTAAACTTTAGAGCAAAAAGGAAATTTATTGATGTATAAATGGAAATTTATGGGTGGATGTTGTTCAATGCTTTCACAAGGCTCAGCGAATTCCTTTTAGGCAAAGGTAAAACTGACATCTCCATCTCTAGAATAGAATGCCCCTTAAGCTAACCACCTTTCTCCTCAGATTTTATTTCCCTTTCATCAGGCCAAAACCAAACCAATAGCCATAGCAGTGATACATTTTGTAGTAGCTTTTTTTTTTTTTTTTTTTTTTTTTTTTTGAGAGGTTTCTGCTATAGGGTGCATGCTCTCATCAGAAAGACACAGAGAGACAGAGAGACAGAAAACGAGAAATCCCTCCTCCCCCCAGGGAAGATGGCCACCGCCGCAAACCCTTCTCCTCCATTCTCCTCTCGGGATTTTAGGTACACACATGTGCCTGGAGTAAGTTTAAGCTACTGGGTCCAGGATGCGAACCGCAGTAGACTACCTGGGAATCCAGTGACATAGTCATTACGCTAACTGCTGGTCCCTGTAGTATCTTTTTTTTTTTTTTTTTTTTTGAGAGAGATTTTCGCTATAGGGCGTGTGCGCTCGCCAGACAGACAGAGAGAGACATAGAGACAGAAAGCGAGAAATCACCCCCCAGGGGGGATGGTCACGCCGCAATCCTTTCTCCTCCATTCTCCTCTCGGGATCTTGGGCACGCACGCACACGCGCCCGGCGTGAGTTTTAAGCCACCGGGTCCAGGACACGAACCGCGGTCGACTACGTGGGAGTCCAGCGACATAGCCATTACGCTAACTGCTGGTTCCCTGTAGTATCTTATAATATTGGTTTGCTAAGCATATTTACCTCCTCTTATTTTAAATGTATCACCGTAGTATACCAGGATACTATTTTCTGCCAAGTAGAAATCCTTATTTCTAAGAGATGTGATCTAAGCATCTCAAGATGGTTTCTCCAAGAATTACACATTAAGTGAAGAACCCAGGATGTTCTACTCTGTTATTGTGTTGTAGATCGAAATATCTGAGATTAGGTGATTTTTCAAGAATACAGATTTATTTGACTTATGATTCTTGTGGCTGGAAAATCCAAAGACCTAGGGCGGAAACTGGACCAGTTATGTCACAACATAGCCAACAGGCAGAGAGTATGGCAGGCACATGCTAAGCGTGTGACCTTGGGACAGCCATCTTCTACGAGGACCAACACTTTCTAGCAAAAGTTAGAACTCACTCCATCTTAGGCAACAGTATTAACCCATTCATGAAGGTGCTGCTTTCATGATCCAATCACCACCCATTAGCCCTCACCTCTTTAAGTTCTCACCACCTTCTAATATTACACTAGTAATCGAATTCCAAAACATTAACCTCTGTGGGGAAAACCAGTATTGAAGCCATAGCACCAGACAATACCAGAAATTATGAAGCTGGCCAGAGTGCATAAGGGTTCTGGCACAGGAAGATTTGTAGGCCTGGATCACATGACCTCTGTAGACCAACCTCTGCTTTACCCATACAGAAAAGACACGGGTGTAAGTGCTGGAAACAAAGGCTGCCAGAGGAGCAGAGAAACAGTGCGTAAAGTGTTCCAAAAGGTCTCACCATTTCCATTCCAGTAGCTGCCAAAATTTATTTTTCTTTTTTTTATTTATTTATTATCATCATAATCTTGTTTATATTACATTGACTCACATATAACTTTACAGTGTATTACATTTCTCTTTTTCCAGAAGGAATACCATGCATCTCAGTCAATACAGAGACATTAAAATCCCCATTTCATCATCCAATATCTTTTCATTGTTTTTCCCGATCATTATTATTATTCCAATTATTTTTTTCAACAGTCAATCAGTATTTCTCATTTTGCTGGTAAAAAGACTTTACCCAACATGAAATACTATTCAGACCAATCCAGTTGAGAATACTATATACGTCATCATCAACAGGTAATAAATCCTATCTGTGTCCTTCTAATGTCATGCCTCTCTATTTATTCTCTTGCTATCTTCTCTATACTCTTCTCTTCTCCCTCCCCATTCCACACTGTCTTATCCTTATTGACTATTTTCACTGCTTTTATGTCCTTCAATATTTCACTCTCTACCATAGAGTGCGGATAGTTGGTATATATTAAATGGATACATACAATATCTTTCTTTCATAGCCTGGCCTGCTTCACTCAGCAATAGATCCTCCATATCTGACCACTTTCTATCAAATGCCAAGGTCTTGTTTTTTTATGGCTGAGTAGTATTCCATAGAGTATATATGCCACACTTTTTCAATCCATTCATCTGTTTGTGGACGGTTAGGTTGGTTCCATGTCTTGGTGATTGTGAATAATGCTGCAATAAACATTGATGCGCAAGTGCTTTTCCAACTGAGCATTCTCCTGTCCTTTGGGTAGATACCCAGAAGTGGGATTGCTGGATCAAATGGTAGTTCTATTTGTAGATCTTTGAGGAACCTCCAAATTGTTCTGCACAGTGGTTGAACCAGTTTACATTCCCACCAACAGTGTAGGAGAGTTCCCTTTTCACCACATACCTGCCAACACTTACCACTTTTTATATTTTTAATCTTTGCCATTCTGACAGGGGTCAGGTGGTATCTCATTGTGGTTTTTATCTGCATCTCCCTTATGATGAGGGATGTTGAGCATTTCCTCATATGATTTTTGGCTATTGGTATGTCTTCCTTAGAAAGATTTATGTTCAGCTCATTTTCCCATCTTTTAATTAGGTTAATCTTTTTTTTTTTTTTTTTTTTTTCACATAAGGCACTTGAGTTCCCTATATATTCTGGTTTTCAGTCGGTTGTGTAAGGCATATTTAACAAGAATATTTTCCTATTCTGAGGTCTGTCAATTCACACTTGTTACTGTGTCCTTTGCTGTGCAGAAACTTTTTAGTCTGATATAGTCCCACTTGTCTATTTTAGGGATTATTGTCTGTGCTTTGGGAGTCTTATTTAAAGTCTTTGCCTACTCCAATGTCTCTCAGAGTTCTCCCAGCATTTTCCACCAGTAGTTTTATTGTTTGAGGCCTTAGGTTCAGATCTTTGATCCATTTTGAGTTGATTTTTGTTAATGGTGAAAGAATGGGGTTTCAGTTTCATCTTTCTGCAGATGGATAAATTTGTTTTTCTAAGTATTATTAAAGTAATGTGCTAATCACTATTGTCTAAGCACAACTGTAGCAAATGTTTAGCAATGTGCTTACTAAGTGGTAGGCACTGTGGTTTTAATAATTAGTTCACTTGATTCAAACAATAGCTTCATGTCCAATTTATAGAGTAAGAAACTGAGGCCTAGACATGTTAATAATTTTTCAAGATCAATAAGTAGTTGAGCCAGAACACTTAAACTTAGGGGTATTTACTAATGAAAAAAGAAGAAACAAACAAAAAATCAAGCACAAAAAACAGACATCAAACACAAGCATACAAAACCAGATTTTTAAAAAAGCTTATTTATTGGGGACAGCAGATACAGTGGTGGTTGGGGCACTGGACTACCACATGGCTGATCATGGTTGGAGTCCTGGCCCCAGTGACTTTAGGGTCATTCTGGGCAGGTCTGCCTGCATGCCCAAGTTCCTGAGATAAGAGTGGAAGAGAGGTGATTATGACATGTCCATCCCCTCTGGTGGGGAGCGGTGATTTCTTACTTTTCCTCTTTCTCTCTCTGTCTCTGTATCTCTCTGGTGAGTACACACATCCTATAGCAAAAAAAAAAAAAAAAAAAAAAAAAAAAAACTAAAAGTTTATTTATTGCTTCCATAAGTGTGAGAGACAGAAAGAGTAAATGAGACAACATTTAAACAGAGTCCTGATTCCATGACCCACCTCTAGCTTTAACCAAGCTCCAAATCATGGGCTTGTGTGTGTCCAGCATATTTAGGGAGGTCTCCAGACATGAACCCAAAACATTCCCATGTGAGTCAACCTCACAGAGGCATCTTGTTTTACCATGATACCACCATCAGGCCCCAAACCAAAAGCCATATTTTTAACTACCAATCTATATCCACTTTTGAAATAAAGGGCTACTTATTATTTACTATGATATTATTTACAAACTACAATCCTGATAGTTTCCCTTCATGAAAGAAAAGCATCAGAAACTTCCCATTAGTTGTATTAAAACAGGATTTGGGGTTATATTCTAAACACAGAAATAACTTCAATATTTCTCATCACTGTTTTTGTGGAAGTAAGGGTTTCCATGCATAGATATTTTCCTGTGTTGAAATTTCAAAAATAATCTTCAGTCTCGCAGTATCAGTTTCTTGAGATTGTATTTGCATTTTGATCTTTTCCCAACAGTATCTTCAGCTTTCTTCATAAAGCCTTGCTTGTTGTATTTGACTATAACAGACTTAATTTTTCTGACATGCTAATATGGAAGCCCTGCTCTCTAACTTTCCGCTAACTATTTCGACACTTCTTTCCAGACATAAGTTAAATAAAATTATTTGATCTTTTTGAGATCTGAATATTTAGATGCTGTGTGAAGACTTTGATTCAAAAGGAAAACACCTCATTTGAGCAAGTGTACTGGAAAACTCTGTTATAATTCTATGCCCCCTAGTGGTACTGAGATCTTACCATTATTTGTCATAGGGGAATTAAGAAAGCATCCTTTATGAAGCTCCTGACACCCTTCCCACGAGTAATCATCAATCATCAGCTGGAGTGTACAGAGTTGTAAACTAGTCCCGATTCTTGTTATGTTCATGGACTGGTGAGAAAAATGGACAGATGAACAAGCAATTACCACTCAGTGATGAATTCAGAGAGATTTGCATAGAATGTTATAGGGAACTACAGAGGGCTTCCTGAAGAATATGGTAGCTAATATAAGTCTTGAGGAATAACACATCAGTGAAGACATGAGGACAGAGAACTCAAAGAGCCAACATCTGAGTAAAGGCGTAATCTTGAGAGCTGATCTCATTTTGAGAATGACAAGTGGTTGGATTCTAGTGGAGTCCAGGTTGATTTTGAAGGTGTAACTATGAGCAGGAGGCAGGAGAAGCCAGGCCAGGATGCTATGACTAAGGGTCTTAGCAAGAATGCTGGATTTCATCCTGACTTCAGTAGAGAGCCACCGACATGTGTTCAACAAGAAACACTACATGTTCCTACTTTTACTTTCAGAAAAATGCTTGACGTGGATTGAGCACCTACAAGTGGCGCACATGGTTCCGAGCTTGGGGACTCAAAGAAGATGACACAATGTCTATGTTGGAGAGTGGTGAGAGCTACCAATAGATGGACTGATGATACTGGTGTTATTCATTTAACAGGAAAGACTAAAGGGAAACAGCAGCCTGTGGAAGGGAAGATGTTGAGCTCAGTTTTACGTTGAGTTTGATGTATCTACTGAGACAACACAGTACAGATGTCCAATATATTGTTGAGTGTATACAGCTAAACCACAGGAGACAGACAGGAATTGAAATTAGAGGAGCATCAGGGCCAGCAGGTAGCGCAGAGATAAAGGCTATGGATCCCACATGGCTGGCTGGCTATGTGGTTAGCGCCCTGGACCTGGAGACTTAAAAATCACACCAGGTGTGTGTAAGTGTGTGTCCAAAATCCCAAGAAGAGACTGGGGGAAGGGAAAATTGCAGCGTGGCCCTCCCCACTGGGGGTGCATGGGTGGGGAAGGTTTCTCACTTTTTGTTTGTCTCTCTTTCTAGTGAATGCACAGGTCCTCATAGCAAAAACAAAAAATAAACAACAACAACAGAAATTAGAGAAGCATCAACCAGTCTTTAAGGATTAAATCGGTAGATTGGGATCAGGCTACCTAGGGAAGCATGTGAATTATTTTAAAGAGGAAAAGACTAAGGACCCCAACCCTGGTGAGCTTAAGTGCTTAGATTATGAAAAGAGAACGAAGGGGGAAGGGAATGAAATGGAGAAAGCTGAGTAACCTCTGAAGATCACATCTACAAAAGCCCAAAATAAAACTTCAATAGAAAAATGCTAGAAAGAGATAAACTCAAATAAAAGTTTTGGATTTTGAAATAAAGACGTCATTTGAAAAAGTTGTTTTTATTTTCTTGTAGAATTGTAGAAATAAAAATCAGGCCAGAGTGGGCAGAGAAATGACTTGAAGATAAAGATAAAAGAGTAGAGATAATTATCTGAAGATAGAAAAGTTAGTAGCAAGCAGAGGATATGGGTTTAAGGAAGGCTTTAGACAAAATGTAACATTGACCCCAAGACTTGTGCAGCTACCCTCAAGGGTCCTCAGGCTGAGTCTGTGCTGACATTTGTACAACTGAGCTGTAATTTTGACTGACAAAATTGCATTGTCAATTGTGAGATGAGACCTGAGACAACTGGACATGGTCTATTAATTTTATCCAGTACTTTTATAACATTTTAAATAAAAACATTACATTTTATTGCAAACATTTCCCCCAAAAATCAATTTAATA
The DNA here is from genome assembly GCA_026018925.1 of Tupaia tana. Lineage (NCBI taxonomy): Eukaryota > Metazoa > Chordata > Mammalia > Scandentia > Tupaiidae > Tupaia > Tupaia tana. Next base: position 93,917,783 of record JAKSZU010000002.1, read on the forward strand.
AATATCTATTTTTCCTGTGTAGTTTAACCAGTAAGGAAAATGCATATTGAATAGTCTATACTCTTTTTGTTTGATTTTGTTTATAATAAAAAGCTGAAGAACCTACCTGATCATTTGGAAAAAAAAAAAAAAAAAAAAACATGTGAGAAAACTAAAAATTCAATGGATTTTTCAAACATTGCTGCTGGGAGCTAGAGGAGATACCTGGGGTCCCTTGGACTGATTGGGAATTGGCAAGAAAGGGGGTATCTAAGTTTCAGTAAGAGATTTGTTTTTCTCTTTTATATATAAGGTTTCTGAATAAAATTATAGTAACAGAAATACTGTTAAAATTATTTTCATAAATCATTGAACCAAAGAATGGGACACAGAATTTGTTGGGACACTGAGAGTTACATTTCCTGCCTTTTTGTATCATGGCTCAACTACAAAATTACAAGCTTCATGGCCCACTGATGTTAAAGGAGGCCAGTGACAGAGGTGACAGACCTGAGTCCTGGCTGTTTTGCGATCTACAACACTCTGGCTAAGTATTCAGGATTAGGGAAGGGGTTAGATCAAAATGTTACAAGGAGCTAGGGGGACTTTTATAGGAATCTTATAAGTAAAAGCAATTGATTTGAATAAGAGGCAAGCGTCTTGAAAAACAGAGGGAAAGTGGCATTGCAACCAAGTTGGGTTTTGGCACTCTGGTGTCAAATTATTTTTTTAAATTTTTTATTATTATCATAATCTTGTTTATATTATATTGAATCACATCTAAATTTACAGTGTATTACATTTCTTTTTCTGGTGTCAGATTCTGATGGAAGGCAATGTAAGGGCAGTGACGTAGAGGGAGTATTATTTGGCATGCCTTCAAAGTTTATGGTTTGTATTCGTACATTATTTTATATGTGAGCTGAAGCACATCAAGAAAAAGAAGAACAGAGTTGAAAATTCAGGAAGAGGTATTTCCTGATGTGAATAGGAACATTAAAAATGAGAAAGAAAGAAGCTGGGAGTTGCAAGGTCCAATATTGTTTTGGGAAATGAGAATTGAAAATAAAGCAGTAAATCTACTACCAATTGATTGATTGATTGATTTCTGCCATAGGGTGCATGCACTTGCTGGAGAGAGACAGAGAGACAGAAAGTGAGAAATCACTTCCCAGGAAAAATGGCCATACCATACTCTTCTTTTCCCCTTTCTTCTCAGGATTTTGGGCACAGACCCATATGCCTGGCTTGATTTGAGTCTGGGACTCAAACTGCGGTTGTCCAATATGAGAATCCAGTCCTTTAATCATCACACTACCTGCTGGCTCCTCAACATGTTTTAAAATGAGCTTGTGATGTGAAGTCAGAAAAAAATGAAAAACAAAAACTTATAAACAGTGAGATGCTGGTTCCTGGCTGATCACTGAATTTCACCATGTCTTGATTTCTGCCTTTTTTTTTTCTTCTTTTCCTTCTTCTTCTTCTTCTTCCTCTTCTTCTTCTTCTTCTTCTTCTTCTTCTTCTTCTTCTTCTTCTTCTTCTTCTTCTTCTTCTTCTTCTTCTTCTTCTATGCGGTGCTTGAACTCACCAGAGAGATAAACAGAGGTAGAGAGAAAGAGGGCAAGTGAGAAATCACTCACCGAAGGAATGGCCATACCACAAATCCTTCTCCTCCATTCTCTTCTCTGGATTTTGGGCACATGCACATATGTGCCTGACATGTTTTTCAAGCTGCCAGGTCCAGGACTTGTACCACGCATTCAGCAATGTGGGTTCAAATGCCTCAATCACCATGCCACCTACTGGCCCCAGATTTCCTTCATGTTTAAGTGGGGAAATAATATCCATTTTCCAAAGCTTTTGTGAAGATTAAATGAAATAGTTCATGTAAAGGCCTTAGTAGAGTGCTAACACATAGTGAGTGCCAATAAATGTAAACCACGACTACTAATATTCTTGCCCATCAAGACGTACATTAGATTAAGCGGGCTGGCAAGTGACATAGTGATTAAGGTTCTGAACTTCCACATGGCTGACTGGTTCAAGTCCCAGACCAGGCTGCATGCTTTCTCACTAACCCACATCTCAGACTGTCTCTGGTCAAATTAAACAATAATAATAATAATAATAATAATAAATAGAATTAAATAATTCTTGAAAAAATACTTACATTAGGTTCAATCTCTAATTTAGCCTGAAATTTTAGATAATTCCTATTAATTTTCTGAAATACTAGTTATTGTAATTTACATTTAGCTGGAATTTAGCAAACTCACAAAAATTACAGAAATACCAGGGGTGGGAGGGAGGGAATCATGGAAAAAACAAACAGAAGATTTAATAGACACAAAAATGAAAAGTTATCTGTTGATGATAATGTATATGATAATGTCTTTGACTTTTACTTGACTTGGTATTGTATTCATGCTGGAAAAAATGATGTTGTACAATGTCAAGATGTATAGTGACTAATTGTAAATTAAAAACATAGAAATATAAACTTGTATAAGAAATGCTTTTTATAAGTCAACCTTGAAATAATGCAAAATTGAAAAGATTTGTAGATGAGCACTCTTAGGTGACTATTTGTGAAGTTTAAAAGCAAATGAACAACTCTATTTGAAAATACACAAGGCTATGCACTCATAGGTGTATATTTTTTAAAGATATTACATACAACTAAACAACATCAATGTTAACATAAATAGCTTTGATTTTTTTTTAGAGGTTTTTGCCTTAGGGCACATGTACTTGCCAGAGAGAGAGAGAGAGAGAGAGAGAGAGAATGAGAAATCACCCCCCGGGGGGATGACCATACCATGATCTCTTCTCTGTTCTCCTCTCAGGATCTTGGGTGCACACACACACACACACATGTACACACACACACACACACACACACACACGCTGGCATGATTTTTAAACCAACAGGTCCAGGACTCAAACTGTGGTTGTCCATGTGGAAGTCCAGCAATGTAACTGCTATACCATCTGCTAGCCCCAATTGCTTTGAATATTACTTTATTTCTAATAGCAATATTCAAATGGTAACATGTTTAATCCTTTCACTCTAAAATATATGTGATATTTTAGATGTCTGGTGGTGGGTGTTGAATTCATCACTGCAAGCTATCCGTGAATTCATGAAGTTTTTCTGGAGGACAAGGTTTGAGAATTTGGTGAAAGCCTTAGAAAAAGTAAAAAACAAAAGCAAAAAAACACACTTATAATTTTGTGTACAACTTCTGTGGTTCACCGACACTCAGAAATAATTGATAAAATCTGGGGTTTATGGATCCCAAGATGGAGTCCTTGATCTATATTTTTAAATAAATGAATTTTACAAGGATTCTCTGGGTGATATCCTCAGGCTGACTTGTATGACGTGTATATTTGGGAACATGTGGAGAAGTCAGAACTTCCCTGAACTCCCTGAAGTAATAACCAATGCTATTTCTTTGGCTTTGGTCAGGAACATCTTGAGGATTCTTCTATCAAGGAGGTTTTAGGACAGCTAGGTTCACAGTTACCACGAAATGCGTGGACTGGCAGAATTAAGATTTTGGATCTCTGCTATGGTTCTTTCAAAGTATTCAAATGAGTCCTTGTGCTCTTGTTAATGTCTTCATGTGGTTTTATTATAGGAGAACATTTATGCAGAATGATGATAATTCTGTTGCAAATTGATATTCCAGAATTTGGATATTTTCTACACAAGTGTGTAAGTGTGTGTGTAATTTTGTATGTGCATATGTAAACACATTTATACGTGTATTAATATAACTGCAGTCCAATGCATTAAAATATTGTCAATAGAAGCACATAAACCACAGGAATCTACTCATGCGGTACAACCGAAGATTATGGGTCTAGTTAGGGCCTCAGCTCTGGTGAAGGATCACAGTCATTTCTATGGTCAAATCCCTTTCATTCTTCCTTGACTAGGACCCTGGCATTGGAAATGCTTATCTTGTTCTTGTCAGTCACCCTCAAAAATTGGAGTCTTGATCTTAAGTCTCAAATTGGTCACTGGAATCTGTTCACTGATTTATCAACTTTCATAATGCCAGCTGCCTCTTTGTCCACCTGCTTGACCCTTTGGACACCATCTTGGCTCCAGCACTCCTTTGGGGCATTGTGTAACATACATTAGATGACCTCTGAATTTGTTACTGTACAACAAAAGAATAGATTCTTCTGCCTAACAGACTATTTCCTCCCCACACATGTCAGTAAAACATTTTTCCTCAGCCCTTGCCTGGACCCAGTAGGTAAACCTCTCAGTGTTTAGTTCTATAGCTGTCAGTTGGGTCATGACTATGTTTGAGTTGAAATCAGACTCCTATCTTGTTCTCTTCATGATAATTTATTCACTTATCTACTCATCAACTCACCCAGCAATTGCTGAGTTCCTGTCATGTTTCAAAGTTGTAAACATTAGTTCCTCCTAGTGCAGTCTGTAGTTTACTGCAATTTTTCAAAAGTTTTAAGACCTTTTTAAAGGCCCAACATGGACAGATAGAAAGATGATCTAAATCTTGATCATCTTAAACCAATTAGGATGTTTTATGAACATTTATTCATCCAGAGACAATTCTTTATGCCTGTGATGACTTTGCCCATGAAGAATACTTACAGTTTTTACAGATGCTTTTTGCTGGCACAGTGCAGGGTACAGGGAGGGTATGGAAAGGCATTGATACTGGAGTTCTGGAGTAGAGGCCTGGAACACGGCCAAACATCCTAGAACGCACAGGACATTTTAGAGACTTATCTTCCCTTGAATGTCAGCAGTGCTGAGCTTTAAAAATCCTTTTTTTGATAAACTTTTACATCAGCCTTTGAAGTCATTGAGTTAGGAAGGTGTGTTTGCAGTCATTGGGTAATGTATATTGGTCAATGTACCATTTGTTTCCTCATTTATTTATTTATTTAAATTTATTTATACATTCAATCACTATACATCACTTAGTTTGTAAAATTAATTTACCCAACATGTGTTTCTGTATTTAAAGTTTTAGTTTTATTATATGTTTTGGAAAGTGATGCTAGGTAGCCGTACGAAAAACATTTTTCCCATTTAAAAAGAAAATTTTCAGTGTATGCCAGGGAAGGTTGACAGGTAAGTAAGCATGTCTATCTTAGCAACATTCTAGAAGGTTAAAACAATACTTTGCAACTAAAATACCAAAAAAATTAACTATTATTTCTGCCTCTGCCTTTATCATGGAACAGAAATGAAAGAGGCAGCAAAGGATCCAGAGAACACATGAATGGCTGGTTTGTTTGGGGTTTAGAGGCCTCTTTGAGACATTATTTCTTGATTGCATTAGAATATAGACCCACCAAATGACACCATAGGCTTAATCAAATTTTATCTAGTTTTCTTCAAATTTATATAAGAGCTCTTCAGATTAGGATGGTATTAAAATGTCAATCAGCAAATTAAAATAATTGGTTTATAGCTGCCTATTCAGTACTTCACTAGAGGCATTTTATGAGAAATTCAAGCATGGACATTTGGTGTGAGTATCAGTTAAAGTATTTCCACTGTAGGTTACTGTATCTTTTTTGAGAAATTTAATAGACATACATTCCTTGTAATCATAACCTTAAAAAGTTATATCAAATTTACACTATTTTTTGCTTCAGTTAATAATACATGAATGTACTGTAGTAGCTAATATTTTCCTTGTGTAAGAAGGGTCTCTAGGTTAGAAGGAAATCTGTCAGAATTAGAAAATATCAAAAGGAAATAGGGACCAGCAGATGCCACAATAGTTATGTCTCTGGACGCCCATGCAGTCAAGTCACAGTGTGAGGCCCAGATCAGTGGCTTAAAACTGACATGGGGCAGTGTGTATGAGTATCCAAGATCCTGAGAGGAGAATGGAAGAGAAGGGATTGTGGTGTGGTCATCCCTCCTGGGTGGTGATTTCTCACTTTTTGTCTGTCTGTCTTTCTGTTGAGCGCATGCGCCCTATAGCAAAAATCTCTCCAAAAAGATAAAAATAAATAAATGAAAGAAACTGTTCTATACATTTTTTTTATTAAATAAAGGAAAGAACTGCTTAATACATTTTTAAAATTTACTTACTTTTATGGCAAAGCTTATTTTTAAGGACTCTTTTCTAAATCAAAGATACATTTTGTGTCAGTAGTATTTATCTTTTGTGTGTACACACGTGCACATTCGATTTGGTTATAGACACATGGGCACATGAAACCTCCAAAATATTATCAACATTCACTTATCTACCTATCTACATTCACTTACATATTAAGATTCTTAAGCTTCTGTGTTCCAAAAATAATAATAATAACTTCTTTAAGAAAAATAAAACTCCCAAATTTGAATTATGAAAATGTTCCTATTTCCTTAATACTCCTTGAGCAATGTTACAATTTTTGGTGTAAATAAACATGATTAAACATGTGCTAGATTGTGTCCTGTTGTGAATTATACTGAAAAAAAATCATAGAATTTAGATTGGTTGGGAACCAGCAGTTAGCGTAATGGCTATGTCGCTGGACTCCCACGTAGTCGACCGCGGTTCGCGTCTCGGACCCGGTGGCTTACAACTCACGCCGGGCGCGTGTGCGTGCGTGCCCAAGATCCCGAGAGGAGAATGGAGGAGAAGGGATTGCGGCGTGACCATCCCCCCTGGGGGGTGATTTCTCGCTTTCTGTCTCTATGTCTCTCTCTGTCTGGCGAGCGCACGCGCCCTATAGTGAAAAACCTCTCCAAAAAAAAAAAAAAAAAAAAAAAAAAAAAGAATTTAGATTGGTTAACCTAAATCCTGATAACATGAAAAGAAGCTTGGACACCCTGTTTAGTCTCTTTTTTGCTCAATTTTATCATTTCAAATGGGAGAGAATAAAGGGTTACTGGGAGATTAACTAAATTATACAAGACATGTAAAGTGCCTTGCACCAGGTGGGTGCTCTGTAAATGTTAAGTAACACATAGATGCCTTCTAATTTTGTTACGGGAGGAAAAAAAGTACTTTGGGAGTAAAATAGGAGTTACATCATGTTAGGATGTTTATCTATTTATTAAAATATTTTTTCTTGTAAAGAAACGTAATTAATTCTTGTAAAGAAATGTAGTTATTCAGCAAATCCATTATTGCTCAGCCATACAGAGTATTGTGTTTTTAGTAGATTCAAAACTAATGTAAATATTAAATATGTGGGACTGGCCCATAGCCTACTGGTTTTGGGAACTAGAGCTCACATGGCCTACTACAATTCTAGGTCTGGCCTCAGTGGCTTGGAAAATACTCAAATGTTTATGGGTGTGTGCCCCAGATCCCAACAGGATGGAGAAATGGACGAAAAGGGATAGAAGCACAGCCACATCTTCTTGGAGTGCACGTTCTCTTTCTGTTTAGCGCATGCACCCTCTGGCAATCAAAAAGTAAGTAAATATATAAAAGCATTCATGTATCTGACGCTAAATAAACTCAGTCTCTTCCTCTGAGTCTATGCATTTTTTAAAATAACTTTTTGTTCTGAGGCTCCTCCACACCACTACCACCACATAACCCTCATATATTTAACAAGGCTATTGAGTTTTTTTTTTTTTTTTTTTTTTTTTAATGTACACAGAAGTAGTTTTATTTTCCTCAAAGTATCTACAATAATCTTAGATAATAATTTCGAAAGATAGAAGGTAGATATATTATATAGATAGATGATTAATGATAGATAATATTACAATAAAACATTTTCAAAATGATAATATTAGACTTTTCTAAAATTGGAAACGTTGAGATCCTTTCAGTCAATGCAAAGACTCTGAAATGTATTCCACATTTAAAATTTTAACTCTCCAAGGAAAAACGCTTTTCTACAATCTTCTACATGTTTTACTGCTAAATTGCATTTAATCATGCAATAACTATACAAGGTAGCATTTTTTTTTTCACAATTAGGAAAATACTTTTAATTTTGAAACCATAGATTTCCTTTTTCTTTTTAAATTCTCTCTTTTTTTTTAATTTGTTTCACTTATCATTCATCACTGTATATCTTTGCAGAATACAAGAGAATTCTTTTCACCATGAATATCCTGCAAATTAGTCCAGTCAAACATATTACCATACACATCATCCTTAACACATAATCTTACACTTTTGTGTCAAATGTTTCTTGCTTTTCATTTTTTAACCTGATTCTCTCCTTCTCTATACCCTCTCACTGCACATTCTGATCACTCACTGTCTCAAGTATCCACAGTTACTCTGCATGCTTTTTTACCTTCCAGTCTTTCAGTTTCTGCCATAGAGTGCAGACATTCAGCATATATTAAATAGGGATGTGCAATGCTTCTCTTCCATAGTTTCCCTTGCTCCACTTAACATTAAATCTTTCATATTCACCCACTTTCTATCAAATTCCAGGGTTTCATTTCTTTTACGGATGAGCAGTATTCTATTGTCTATATGTGCCACACCTTTTCAATCCATTTATCTGTTCTTAGACATTTGGGTTGATTCTGTCTTAGCACTTGTGAATAATGCTATAATAAACATGGATTTGTAAATGTTTTTCTTACTGAGTGTATTCCTATCCTTTAGGTAGATACCTAGGAGTAGAATTGCTGGATCACATTATTATGGTCGCCTCTTTTGAGATGTGCAAATAAGCTCAGAAAGGCTAAGTAGTTACCCAGGGTCACATAAGCAGCAACAGGAAAGTAGATTTAAACAATGGTTATCTTACTCCAGAAACTGGGGGGGGGGGGGGGGGGTATTTGTTTAGGTTTTTGCCCTAGGGCATATGCACTTACTAGAGAGGAGAGAGACAGAAAGAGGGAAAGAGAGACCCCCTCCTCACCCTCCCACAGGATGGGGGGTAGGGGGTGGCCACCCACAATCCCTTGTCCTCCATTCTCCTCCTGGGATTTTGGGCATGCACATGCACATAACCAGTGTGATTTTCAAGCCTCCAGGTCCTGGACTCAAGCTGTAATCAGCCAGCTATGTGGGAGTCCTGTGCCTTAACCATACCATCTGCTGGCCCCCGGAGACTGTGGTTTTAACTACAAAACCATAATGTCCTTCTACCACTGCTTCCTACCTCATTGGAAAATGATTCTAAGAATAGAGGGTTTTCTATTCAGAAATTTTATTAACAGCTACATTTGTGAGAAGAAAGTAGGCTGTAAACACAAAGACCCATAAATACTCATTCCTTTAGCTTTAAACACAGAAGCGAAGAAAAGTGTTTATTTTCTAGTTGAGCTGTGCTTGGTGTTTTTAAGTACTATAAGGTGCCCTGTTCTTTATGATTTGGAATCCTAAGATTATGAATGTAACTATTAAGAATGAGTTCAGTTCAGTAGTAATTAAAAACTCCCCCAAAGCACTAGTTTCAGTGGTATTTGTTTCAAATAGACAAATCTTGAATCAGATAGGCAAGTATCAATGAAGCCATCAAACCTAGCATTTTCTGCTTGCCACTTTCACCTTCTTAACATGTCCCATTCATCCTTTTGGTCATAATCATGACCATAAATTACCTCTAGGCTATGTCTAATTTCCATGTGGGAATGAGGGGGAAGGCTTGAGGGGAAAATGTCTTTTATTCCAAAAAGGTGCCCTTTGGGTTGCTGGTGGCCTGGTGGTTAAGGTGGCTGCATCCCATATGGTCAACTACATGGCTTAAGCCCTGGACTTCATGGTTTAAAAGACATGCATAGCATATGTGTGTGCATGTCCAAACCCTCTAAGGAGAGAGAAATGGAGAAGAGATTGCAGTGTGACATCCTCCCACTGGGGGGATGCTTTCTCACTTTCTCTCCCTCTCTCTCTCTCTCTCCAGTGGGCACAGTACCCCTCGAGTGGAAAAAAAAATGAGCTATTGAGGAATTTCTACCTGTATTTCATTGCTTAAGACATAGCTGACCATAACTGCAAGTAAGGTAAGGAAAATGAATTATTTTAGTCGCTCATATTGAAAAATAACTGAGAAAAATTTAATTAGAAGAAATAGGGGGACCAGCAGTTAGCGTAATGGCTATATTGCTGGACTCCCATGTAGTCAACCATGGTTTGCGTCCCAGACCTGGTGGCTTAAAACTCATGCCGGGCGCATGTGCACGCGTGCCCAAGATCCCGAGAGGAGAACGGAGGAGAAGGGATTGCGGCGTGGCTATCCCCCACTGGGGGGTGATTTCTCGCTTTTTGTCTCTCTGTTTCTCTCTGTCTGTCTGGCAAGCGCATGTGCCCTATAGCAAAAACCTTTCCAAAAAAAAAGAAAGAAAGAAATAGGGAATGGATAGACAACCAGTAATATCTATAATAGTCTACCTCTTTGACTACGCAACATCTATACAACTCTTTTTTTAAACATATAGAACATATCCCACACCACCAAAATCTTATCAAAGTACTGAATCTATATCATAGTTGAGACCTCTGGCCAAGGTTTCCCCTCCTCTTTATCAGATCTAAAGGTAGCTTCTACTATTCCAGTGATTTAGACACTCAAAAGTAAGTTATCTGCTCTTAACACATCAGACAGAAATGTTAAGACTAGAATATAAAAAGTATAATGAAACTTCTCACTTACAAAAGAGGGAAAGGGAAATACAAAGAAGAACAGAGTGGTAGAACCAAAAGAATAAAATTTCTTGTTCTGCAAGTGCACTAATTTTCCATTTAACCCATTCCATTACCCTGGCCTCTAGAAGAATCTTATTTCTCCAGTAAATTAGCCAGGTAACATCTAGGGCTTTCACACCTACAGGAGAATATTCTTCTGGAAGGCTGTTTCTGTTTAATAGCCCAATTACTGTTGATTCAAACTTGGGTACTAGGATAGCATTAAGGACAGAGCAGTTAGCCATAATTACTGTGGTGAGTCTTTTAACCTTTTATTAATTCTGTGTTCCAGAAACTATAGGCACAGATCTTGTCTATAGCACTAGTTCTCAGCCAGAGCTACAGATTGGTAGCTTCTTCCATCAGTTTTCATTTGAGAAGCCAAATAAATGGCTTGATAAACATTTAAGGCCCTTGTTATAGGCCTTTCAATAACATGCAGAGAGCACCTTCCTTCAAAAACCACTGTTCCCTTCCATCTGTAGTATAATTAGCACTAGTCTGAATTCATCTCTTTCCTGTAGGAACTTGGTGAAAGCAGAACTTTGGTGTGGGTCCACCACACACAAATATCCTGAATTTATGGCAGTGTTTTATTGAACACTCCAACCTCAGTTGGCGCATTATCCACACACCAGGTCCAACATGTACTTGCCTGACTACCACCTCTTGAAAGACATCTGCTTTCCAGGCTATGAATGGTTGCGTCCTCTGTTACTTGTAGTGTTCCTGGCATTGGCTTCTTCAGTCCTAGTTCTCAGAAAAGAATGATAGCTGACTTTGAGACATTAAATTAAAAGGTGTTCAGAGATTATTGGGTTGTACACATTTTTATATATTCTTTTTAAAATTAATTGACAGAACACGAGTATACTCATGAAAGGGAGTGAAAGCAAGCATCTTTCCTTCAATGGGACGTGGTTACACTGCAATTTTTTTTCTTCCATGTCTTCATCCTTTCAGGATTTGAAGCAGGCACACGCAAGTGCCCTCCATGTTTTTCAAGCTGTCAGAGCTGAATTTAAACCACAGTTGGCCATACGGGATATGACTCAATTAACAGGCTGCAGGGGCCAATCCATATTTAAGAGGAGGGCTGGAAAACCAGGCCTAAGCCTAAGCATTTAAGAACAATGCCCCAGACCATGAAAAACTGGTCTGGCCACATTGATGTCACAGTTAACATCAGTATTTACTGGAAATTATCTTTATTATCCCACAATGCCAACAGCATAATGTCTTCTTTTCTTAGTAGCTTGCTTTATAAGTAGCACTGCTCTATAAAACAAGTCTTCTTACCATCATCCTCAACAACCAGGTGGGTATTGTTTGATCTTTCTAAGCTGCTCACTTCTGAATAAAATTCTTAAATGAGAACGTTCTATTATTTTTTTATGCCTTTATCTTGGTAATCTGGCACCATTAGAACAGGAAAATCTTCAAACAAACCAAAAACATTCAAGAGGGCTGACGAGTCAGAAATCATGACCAATATCCACTACAAATAGTTGGAGATATACCTTGTGACTATTCCCTTGAAAGAGTTCAAGTTCCACAGATTGTAGATTCCAAGACATAAGGACAGAATTACATCCAATGTCATAAGTCCCTAGGAACTGTGACCACAAAATTACTATTTATTAAAAAATTAAACAAATGAAAAAAACTACACCATTTATTTCTGGAGTTATTTGTAAATAATTCCAGAATAGACTTTATTGCTGTTGTTGTTGTTATAGATATTGTTCAATGCTTTGGTTTAGATGAGATATCACAAGGAGATTGTGAATATTCTGGAATTTACCAGATCATGGGGGCTCTCTGGCATTTTTAGACTGAAACACATTTTATTTTTCTATGAATTTTTAAATATATGACAATGAGAATAAAATTTCAGATATTAAGAACTAGGGACTTGTCAAAAATTTCACAGTCTTTAATCTTTAATAAATGGAGCACCTATCAGCATCTTAATATTACATGCATTGCTTCCAGCTCCCTGTCTGAAGTGAAATATTTTTTTTTTTTGGAGAGGTTTTCGCTATAGGGCGCGTGCGCTCGCCAGACAGACAAAGACATAGAGACAGAAAGCGAGAAATCACCCCCCAGGGGGGATGGTCACACCCCAATCCCTTCTCTTCCATTCTCCTCTCTCTCGGGATCTTGGGCACGCACGCACATGCGCCCGGCATGAGTTTTAAGCCACTGGGTCTGGGACGCGAACCATGGTCGACTATGTGGGAGTCCAGTGACATAGCCATTACGCTAACTGCTGGTTCCCTGAAGTGGGATTTTTCAAACACACAAATGTTTATTAATCTTTTGGATATTAGATGTGGACAAAGGAGATGTTCCACATTTCTCACAACCTATTTCCACCACCAGCATAAGCTACTGGTTCATGGTGGTACATGTTCAAATACCCTCAATTTATTTCCCCAGAACAGAAAAATTTCTGATTTATAGTGGTATCAAAACATACATTTCTAACCTCACTTGGGACATTGAGATGCTTATCTCTCTTTATTATTTTAAGGAAACATTAGTTGCAATCAAATATAATTTCAAAGATAAGCAATTAAATGAACAATAAGATCCAAACAAAAAGAAAGACTTAAAAAAAAAAAAACAGACTTAACAGGGAATTTGATGACATTACATAATGTCTATCTTCTGGAAAAGTCACAGAATTTGAGTTTCATCTCATCTCCTTTTCAGGAGAAGAAAATATCATTATATATGTTCTGTTAGGTGTCACAGCTGTTAGGTGGAGGATTTCTTTGAAGAGCTATCATGGATTCAGATGCAAATAAAACCAAAACAACCCAAACTTAATATGATAGGCAATTAAAAATGTTTTTTAATAAACACATATATCATAATGTTAGCCTCCGACTTAGACATAATATAAAGTTCCAATAATTACTGACTTTTTAGTGAACAGAAGAGAGCAGATATTTTTATGTGTGAATGTGTGTATGTGTGTTATTGTATACAGTTGTCTCTAAATATTCACAGGTGATTGATTTCAGGACTGCCCCACAAATACCAAAAGTCATGGATGTTAAAGTCCTTTATGTAAAATGGCATAGTTTTTGCATTTAACCTATGCACATCTTCCTTATACGCTTTTATTTCAAGTTTACTTATTTTTTCCATGAGAGAGAGGCAGAGAAAGACAGAGAGGTGTCCCCGGTATTAACTTTATGCCTTGATTCACACACTGTTAGCCAGTCCAGATCACAGGTATGCACGCACGCACCTGGTATGCTCAGCGTTCCCACTTAGGTCCAGTGTTGTTACCACTACTACTGTCTGGACTTATTCCCTTGTCATTTAAAAATTTTAATCATCTCTACATAGCTTATAATAATATTTACTATAGTGAAAATGCTATATAGATTTTATTATATTGCATTTTTATTTGTTATTTTTTTTTAAACACAGGTTTTTTTAATCGTTATTTTTTATTTTCCTTTATTTCTTTATTTTAATTTGACCAGAGAAGGACAGAGTGATAGACAGAGAGAGAGTAGGAAAGTGAGAAAGCAAGCCGCCAGGTTTGGGATTGAAACCTCGGTCGATCATGTGGGAGTTCAGCGCCCTTAACTACCACGCCACCTGCCAACTCCCTTTATTTGTTATTTTTATTGCATTGTTTGTTTTACATTTTTGATCTGCAGTTGTCAAATCAGCAGATGTAGAATCTGAATATAAAGTACTGACTGTACACATGTCCACATTAACTGAAGTGGTTAGGTAGTGGCAGGAGACAAAACTACTCAAGGTATGGATCTAATAAATAATTTCCCTGCATAGTCTTAAGGGACTAAATCCTTGATTAAAGAGCTAATAGAAAAGACTGCAAGAAAAATGACCTGTCCTAAAAATTGGCATTAGGTTTATTGGAGAGAGGGACTTTCTTAACACTTCTTAATAGCTCAGTAAACATGCATTGCAGACTAAATTTATTTCATGTGGTTAGCTCAAAAAGACTATTAGTAGTATTTTAATATAAAGGTATATAAAGCTGGTAATGTCCTCAAGAACTCAAAAGAAGCAAATGTAAATACACTGTAAATATCAAACTAGATCTCAAGGAACACATCCACCCGAAGTTCTAATGAATAAGAACTCATTGTCAAAACCATAAACATCAAGGAAACAGGACAACATAAATTAATACTATCAGATTAAATAAGCAACTGAATAAAACTAGAAAAACTGCTAGGTATTGGAAATATTAGGGAGACTATAAAATGGTTACACTTAGTATTTGAAATATGTTTGTTTACTATAATAACCAAAACAGCATGATATTGGAATAAAAACAAACAATAGTCTGCAAAAATAGACCAGTGGAGCAGAAAAGAAAACCCAGAAATAAATCTAAACAGTTACAGCCAACTGATTTTTTTGACACAAGTGTCAAGAATGCACACTCAGGAAAGGACAATATCTTCAATAAGTGGTGCTGAGAAAACTAGATATAGAAATACAGAAGAATGAAACAGTATATCCAATTTTTACTATATAAAAAATCAACTCAAAATGAACTAAAGATTTAAATGTAAGTTTGAAAACTGTAAAACTAGAAGAAGTAGAAAACCTAGGAGAAATGTTTTATGACACTGAAGTGGGCAAAGATTTAGGGGGTAAAACCTCAATCAAATTACAGGCAACAAAAGTAAATATATACAAATGTATTATATCAACTAAAAGGTGTCTGCCCAGCAAAGAAGACAAACAGAGTAAAGAGCCCACCTACAGAATGGGAGAAAGTATTTGTAAATTGCATCAGCCAAGGTGTTAATATCCAGAATCTATAAGTATCTCAAACTCAGTAGCAATAAACAAATAATGTGTTTATGTGATATTAAAAGAATGGAGGAGTCTGACCCAGCGAGGCCCCAGGATCTGTCTGAGCAACCCCCCCCCCCCACCCCGCCCCGACCTTTGAGCTCTGCTTCCGGTCAGATCAACATGCTGGCAAGGCCACTGTTGTGCACCCCCCTGACCTTGGAACAAAGCTTGGGTCAATTAGCATGTCAGCAACTGCTTGCTATTTGCTCTAGAAAACTGGTAGCCTTGCTGGGAAGTGATCCCCCTCTGACTCCCCAATTTACTACTATAAAAGAATTGCATAGCTCTCTTATACATCCTGAGTATATGATAAAATTTTCCAGGAACTCCCCTGACCACTCCCCTTTGCTATAATCACCTACTATTAATTACAATGCTTTATCTCCATGGTCACAGTAGAGGGTGGGCTGAAGTTCTATCTAGGCAGAAATGGTCTTTGGAAGGCCCTTCAAAATACATTTAAGGTAAACCTAATCCTTTCTTTATGTAAAATAGGATAAGGTCAAAATTGGCCCAGCCCCCCCCCCTCACCAAGCGAAATAGATAAATATTTTAGGACTCCTCAAATCAAGTTTTAAATCCCTATAAAACTATGTAAGTATCATTCTTTATTAAGATCCATAGAAACTAATATCTATTCTTGAGATTTTCTTTTCTCAGAGCCATTTCTAGTAATCATAAGATGGCTGCTGCGCTGCTGCTTACCGGAACCGCCTTCCCGAAACTGCATTCTATGGAGACCTACCTACAATTGCGGAAATGCACGAGACCCACCCTTAATCCAACCCTGAATAAAATCTATGTTCCCTTTTGTTAAAATCTTTATGAGCTGATAGTTAAAACACGTAGCCC
Source organism: Tupaia tana (assembly GCA_026018925.1). NCBI lineage: Eukaryota > Metazoa > Chordata > Mammalia > Scandentia > Tupaiidae > Tupaia > Tupaia tana. The sequence continues at coordinate 93,934,087 of JAKSZU010000002.1, forward strand.
CTCTCCCATTTACTTGCATGTAACACATTTTCAATAAAAAGGCACGATGATCCCTAGCAGTTGTCACTTCTCAGAGAGCGATCTTTGAGGAGTGTCCGGCATAGGACGTGCGTGAAAAGGCACCAAGGCCTCTGTCTTCTGTTCACCTGCGCCGCCTCCATCGAGACAACCCACCCACGCCAAGGCTGGTCCCCGGCAAAAGGGGTCAAAGGATCTGCATAGATCTTTCTTAGGAGGGGATATACAAATGACAAACATGGAAAAAAAAATACTAAACACCACTCATCAATAAATAAATGCAAATAGAAACCAAAATAAGATATCACCTTATTCCAGTCAGAATGGCTATTATCAAAGAAGACAGAAAAAGAAACAAAAATAAAAAAAAAAAAAACCAATTCTTGGCAAGGACATGGAGAAAAGTCAACTCTTAAATACTGTTGGTGCGAATGTAAATTACAATAGTTCAGCCATTTAGGGTGAAAAAGTATAGTGGTTTCTCAAAAATGTAAAAATAGAGGAACTAGCAGATGGCATAATGGTCATGTCTGGGAGTCTCTGGACTCCCATGTAGCTGACTGCAGTTCGAGTCCCGGATCTGATGGCTTAAAACTCACTCCAGGCATGAGTGCATGCTTTCCCCAAATCCTGAGAGATTACTAGAGGAGAAGGGATTGTGGAATGGCCATTCCCCAGGGGAGGTGATTTTTCGCTTTCTGTATTTCTGTCTCTTTGGCAAGTGCACGTGCTCTATTGCAAAAAAAATTCTCAAAAAAGAAATTAAAAATAGAAATACCATGTGACCCAGCAATCCTACTACTGCATCTATATCCAAAGTAAATAAAATCAGTATATTAAAGAGATATTTACACTTCTATATTCTAACAGTATTCACAATAGCCAAGATAAGGCTTCAACCTAAGTGCTTATCAAGAGGTGAGTGGATAAGGAAAATGTAGTTATACACAATGAACTATCATTGATAAAGGAAATCTTGGGGCCAGTAGGTGGCATGGTGGTTAAGGCACTGGACTCCTACATGGTCAACTGCAGTTCGTGTCCTAGACCCAAGGCTTGAAAATCACTCCAGGTGTGCACGTGTACCCAAAATCCTAGGAGGAGAATGGAGGAGAAGGAATTCAGCATAGCCATCCCCCCTTGCAGTGTGTGTGGGGGTGATTTTTCACTTTCCTTCTCATCATCTCTTTCTGTGTCTCTCCAGTGAATGCACATGCTCTATAGAATAAACCTTTTTTTAAAAAAAAGGGTGGGGGAAGGCAGTTGGAAGGTTGGTTAAGGGCGCTGGACTCCCACATGGCCAACGGCAGTTCAAGTCCCAGACCTGGGGGCTTGCTTTCTCAGTTTCCCTCTCCTTCTCTCTCTTTCTCTCTCTCTCTCTCTAGCTCTGTCCCTCTCTGGTCAAATTAAAATCCATAAATAAATAAATACATTTAAATAAAATAATTCTTTTTAATAAAAGGAAACTTTATCATTTGTGGCAACATGGATGAACCCAGAGGTTGTTAAGTGAAATAAGCCAGGTGCAGAAAAAACAAATACCATATAATCTTACTCATAGTGGACTCTATAAAAATTGAGTTCACTAAAGTAGAGAGTACAATAGTGGTTACCCAAAGTTTGGGGAGAATAATAGGGAGCTGGTATTCAGAGAGGTTAGTCAATGGGGACAAAAATAAAGTTTAGATAGGAAGAATAAGTTTTTGTGTGCTATTATACAGTATGATGACTCTAGCTAATAATAATATATTGTATATCTCAAAATGTTTAGAAGAGAGGATCTTGGAGCCAGCCATTGCTGTAGTGGTCAAGTGCCTAGATCTCATATGGGCAACTACACGATTCGAATCCTGGATCCAGTAGGTTGAAAAACACACGAGGGAGCATGTTATGTGTGCCCAAAATTCCAAGAGGAGAATGGAGGAGAGGGGATTGTAGCATGGCCATTTCCCGGCGGGGTGTGTGTGTGTAATTTTTTGCTTTCCCTCTCTCTCTCTCTTTCTCTGTCTCTCTCCAATGAGCATGCACCCTGTAGCAAACTTAAAAAAAAAAAAAAAAACTGGGATCAGCAGTTGGTGTAATGGCTATGTCACTGGACTCCCATGTAGTCGACCACGGTTCAAGTCCTGGACCCGGTGGCTTAAACTCATGGCACGTGCTTTTGCGTGCATGCCCAAGATCCCAAGAGGAGAATGAAGGAGAAGGGATTGCGGCATGGCCATACCCCCCTGGGGGGGTGATTTCTCACTTCCTGTCTCTCTGTCTCTCTCTGTCTTTCTGGTGAGCACATGAGCCCTATAGCAAAAACCTCTCCAAAAAGGAAAGGTAAAAACAAAATTAAAAACTTTTTAAAAAGAAGAAAGGATGTTAAATGCTATCATGAAATCATATTTGAGATGATAGATATGCTAATATGCCAGATCCCAGTTGTATAGTTATTGTACAGTTATACCTGTATTGAGACATCACACTGTAGCCCATAAATATGTGGAATTATTATGTGTTCATAAATAAAATAAAATTTTAAGCAAAGTTGCTTTTGAAAAGAGAAGTTTAACATATAAATAAGATGCAATAAAATAATCAGTCTTAGAAAGGAACAAAATAGAAACTTCAGAAATGAAAAATATTGGAATAATATTTTGGTTAATGGATTATTATATATGTCACATAAAGATAAGTAAACTAGACAGATTTGAAAAATATATCCAGAAGGTAGCACAGGAAGAAAAAAAGAAAATACAATAGAAAAGAGACGAGTAGAAGAGAGTCAGAAATGATAATCTAGTTTAAATAATTGGAATTCTAAAAATGTAGAATAAATAATGAGGTAGAGGCCATATTTGAAGAAAAATTGAGAAATTTGCACTCTGGTGAAACATATCCATCCATAATTGTGAATCTAAAAAATAACAGAAACAGATAAATACATGACTTTCCAAGTTTAAACTGCAGAATGTTATAGACTAACCAAAAAGTTCTTAAAAACTATGAGAGAAAAAAAGGGACTGAGAATGATGATTGACTTGCCAGCAATAACAATGAAGCCGGAAAAAAGAGGAAGTTTTTCAGCATGATGAGAGAAACTATTTGTCAATCTAGAATTACTGAAGAATGAAAAAGAATAAACATGCCATTTTATGAGGAAGAAGAGAGAATGACAAGCAAAAGCTTGCTTTTTAAAAGAATTTCAGCTCAGCCACAATGGCTCAGCAAGGTGCACCACTCTGCAATGCTGGAAGCCATATGGAAGACTGGAGTTCAGTTTCCAGATCACCCTGTGTATGTAGGGTGCACACCTGTGTGTCCATATGCCCTGACTGGGAATGCTGGAGGGAAGATTGCAGCATAAGATCCTATAAAAGACATCTCTCTCTCTCTCTCACTTTCTCTGTCTTTCATGTAAGGAAGAAACTTTTAAAAAATAGACCACAGATTTATTCCAGGTAAAATGAAAGCAATTGCAAGTGGAAGATGCAAATGGATTAAAAAAAAAAAAGTGGTAAGTATGTGGGTAAATATAAACAATATTGAATGCACAAAATTATATTTCCCTTTGGGCTTATGATAGGATAGAACTTTGATTTTCAATAATTACATATAAGTTGGGAAAGGGTGATCATATTTAAAGTTTCAATTAGATCATTGTGTAAAAAGTAAAAATTGTATTTTCAGATTTTTATAAGTTGATTTTATAAATTAACATGCTGAAAATATTAAGATAATCAATAGAATAATAGAAGTAGAATGTTTAGCTTTCAAATTTTGGGAGGGAAACATGAATGAGGAATAAAAATCCAATGAATATATATTTTAAAAATTTGCTAGAGGGAGGGTGCATACACTTGCCAGAGATAGACAGAGAGAGATGGGGAGGGGGAGCAATGAGAAAGCACCCTTCACAGGGGATGATCACACCACAATGCCTTCTCCTCCATCGCTCCTTTTAGGATTTTGGGCCCTCACACGCACACACCTGGGTGTTTATCAAGCTGCTGGGTGTGGGACACAAACTGCACAGTCAGTCATGTACATTCTAGCTTTTTATAATCACCAGGCCATTGGCTGGTCCTCTGTCAGTACTTGAAGAAAACAAAAAATCAAGCTAACCAGAAAAGAAACAGATGATGTGGGGCACTGATACAGGATAGTATAGGGCTGGGCTGCAGCTTGGTGGCTAAAAGAGCCAGATCCCAGATGGCTCACAGAAATTTGAATGCCAGCCCAGAGGCTAGAAAACATGCCTGGCACCAGTTTGTGCACGCTCCAAATCCCAACGGTATGGAGAGATGGCAGAGAAAAGATCGCTGCATGACCACACTCCAAAAGGGGGTACTTTCTCTTGGTGTCTCTGTCTCTCTGTCTCTCTGGTGATCACATGTACCTTCTGGCAATTAAACAAAAATAAGATGATACAAATAAAGCCAAATAGAAATGTTCCTCTATTCTGAGCTCTCAGTATTTAGATTTCATAATGATGATGTGCAGATGTTTAGCAAAAAAAAGTGACGACCTGAAGTGAAAACCAAGTATGACATATCCACTGTGCACAAGCAAAAGTGCATAATTGTTTATGTTCAGAAAGGAGGCTTTATATTTATTGCTGAAGTATCTTAGCTGTTTTCCTGACAATGTCTTGTTTTTTCCTAATATTATTTTCCTGAGGCTTTAGCTTCTGTGTTTGCATCTGCCAGTTAGCTGGGGACACTAACACCTAGATCCAGTATCTGTAGATATTACCTCTACCACATTAAATATAGGCTCCACTGTATGGTTACATAGCACTGCATATTTATTATTTGGCATACAAAGTCAATGTAATTTGCATCCAATTCTCACAGAGTAAAATATACACTAGAGACAACATATCAACAAAGAGTCAATTAAGCAAAGCATTAAACAGTTTGATAAGTTAGGTTTTCAATGCTTTAAATGATGCAGAACTCTTCGGTGGCTTGTTATATGAGTTTTAGCATGTTTTAGTGATGTCTGGAGAAATGGATGTGACTTTGCCCATGTTATTATCACATTTCCTAATTTTACTTGCAGGAATATAAAAATATAATTAATGATCTAGTTAAAAGATAAGGAATTTCAGTCTTGATTAAAAAACAAAAGTCTCACCTAAAATTTAAGAATATAGTGTGAAAAGGGAAGGATGGAACAATACATTGAGGAAATAACAGTTAAAAAAAAAGAAAGAAAGAAATTCCAAGAGGAGATTGTGATATGGCCATCCCCCTTCAGAGGTGATTTCTCATTTTCCTTCTCTCCGCCTCTTTCTGGTAAGTACATGTACCTTATGGCAAAAACCATAAAAACGATATAAGTATTAGACAATATATTTTAGAACAAAAAATACTAGTAGAGATAAAATGGTAATACAGAGTGGAGAAAGGGTTTAATTTTCTATTAAGATTTAAGAATTGTAGCTTGTGCACATTTACTCAATATCAGTCTTTTTTATGTATGTGTATATATAAAACAAAAAGGAAAAAGACATACGCTATCAGAGTGGGAGATTTTAATACATTTGTTCAGTAACTGAGAGTCAGACACAAAGTCATTGCGCATATAGAAGATTTGAATAACATCATTATAAGGGTTAATCTAATGAATACCATCTGCAAAATTGTCATTGCATTCAAGGACACTTAGAACTTTTACAAAACTTACCACACATTGCGCCAAAAAGCAAGCTTCACCAAATTTCAAATGACTGGTATGTTATAGATCATATTCTACAACTACAGTGAAACTACATTAGAATTAATTAACAAAAAGAGCAGAAGACTTACACTTTTGGAAATTAAACATTTATTAAAAACATGTAAGTCAAAGAAGAAATCATAATGAAAATTAGAAAGTACTGAGAACCGAATGATAATGAAAATGCTGTATAGCAAACTTAGATGATCAAGATGAAGTATCCATAGAAGGAAATACAGAGCTTTAAATTGTCAGAGAATAAAAAGCCTTAAAATGGATGAATTTAAGAAGTAAGGCTAACAAAAAACTGAATTCAAACCTCTCCTTCCCTCTAAAAATTAGAAGGCCGAAAACAATAACCCAAATGGAAGAAACCATATACAAGAGTCAGCCCATGGCATGGTGCTTAAGGTGGGTGGATCCCACATGGCTGATGAGCCACAGACCAGCAGCTTCACAAACAAGCCAGGTATGTGCGGATGTGTGCCCAAAATCACAAGAGGAGGAGGAAATGGCGGGAAGCGGATTGCTGGGTGACCATTCTCAAGAAGAACGCTTTCTCACTCTCCCTCCCTCTCACTCTTTGTCTTTCCTGTGAGTTTATGTTCTTTCTGGCAATTTTTTTTTTAAAATAAGAAGGAAAGAAGACATACAATAAAGAGAACAACAAAACCAAAAATAATTAGAAATAAAGGACAAACTGAGCAAAGGGGAAAATGTCAAAAATTTTTTTTTTTTTTTTTGGAGAGGTTTTCGCTATAGGGCGCGTGCGCTCGCCAGACAGACAGAGAGAGACAGAGAGAGATAGAAAGCGAGAAATCACCCCCCAGGGGGGATGGCCACGCCGCAATCCCTTCTCTTCCATTCTCCTCTCAGGATCTTGGGCACGCACGCACACGCGCCGGGCGTGAGTTTAAGCCACTGGGTTCGAGACTCGAACCGCGGTCAACTACGTGGGAGTCCAGCGACATAGCCATTACGCTAACTGCTGGTCCCCCCCAAAAAAATTATTTTTTGCTAGTGGTGGAAAGGGGAAAGAGGAATATAACTTGGAACCTGTAATAAAATGACATGTTATTATTCAGGTCTTAGTCCAACAAATCTAAAATGTTAAGATAAAATGAACTTTTTATTTATTTATTTTTTAAGAGTGAGAAATTTTTGCTATAGGGCACCTGTGCTCACCAGAGAGACAGAGAGAGACACAGGGAGACACAAAGCTAAAAATTACCCCACGAGGAGGAGGGCCACACTGCAATGCCTTCTCCTCCACTCTCTCCCTGAGGTCCTGGGCATGCACGCACATGCACCCAGCATGAGTTTAAGTCCCAAGTCGCTGGCTTGGGACTCGAACCGTAGTCAACTACGTGGGAGTCAAGTAATATAACCGTTATGCCATCTGTGAGTCTCTGAATGTGTGTGTGTGTATGTGTGTGTGTTTAAATAAAAATATAAACCAAACTAATTTAAGAAGAAATAGAGAGAAATTCTGGATAGGATTTTCACTGTCTAAGATATAATCAGTAGTTAAAAGTCTCCCCTCTCATGTACTACACACACATAAATGAAACAAAACAAAATGAAAAGCAAAAACTGTAACTTCTACCAAACATTAATAAATGAATTAATTCTGATCCTACATAAGCCATTCTAAAAGAATAAATATAAAGGAAATATTATTCCTAACTCATTTTATGAAGCCCTTGTTACCTTGACTCTAAAATCTGAAAGAATAAAAGAAAACTACTGTCTAGGCAGCCAGATGGTGTTTCACCAGTAAAATACAGCACTGCAAATCAGATCTATGTAGGAGGGTCAGCATCGGAAACCCCCTCACCTACCTGTGGTTCTGGCCAGCTAGGGCTGGGAATGGATCTCAACAACCCCACTCATATCTGTTGGGGCACTGAATCTCTGTCTCTTTCACTCAATAAATAAATAATGCCCAAAGTAACTGGTAGACATGGATATTAACATCTTAAAGAGAATATCAGTAATGATATATATTCCGACAAATGGGCAACCATTCAGGAATATAAGGTAGTTTAACAAAATATAAGTTTCAGTAGTATACTGTATTAGCAAATTAGGAAGAAGTGTAAGTTCACCTAAATGGATTTGATACAATTAAAGTTTCACTTGGGTTGAAGCACTTATCAAACTAAGAAATGAAGGTAATTTTTTTCCTAATTAAAGATACTGTTTAAAGTCCAAGAGAATACCTAATGATAAAATTTGAGGGGACCAGCAAATAGCTTAATGGCTACATAGCTGGACTCCCATGTAGTTGACTGCAGTTCGAGTCCTGGAGCCAGTGGCTTAAACTCATGCTGGGCACGTGTGCGTGTGTGCCCAAGATCTTGAGATGAAAATGGAGGAGAAAGGATTGTGGCGTGGCCATCACTTTTGGGGAGTGATTTCATGCTTTCTATCTCTCTGTCTCTCTCTGTCTTTCTGGTGAGCACACATGCCCTATAGCAAAAACCTCTCCAAATAAATAAATAAAATTTGAAAGTACTTTTTTTTCCAGGTAAGACAAAGATAAGGGTTTCTGTTATCACCATTTAATGAGTATTTTGGCAAGGCAGCAAAGAGAATAAGAGAATAAAAAAGATGTAGCCCATAAATACGTAAAACTATTATACATCATTAATATTTTAATAAAAAATACAGAAGAAATAAGGAAAAGAAGGTATTTTATATATATATATATATATATATATATATATATATATATATACACTACACACACATATATATGTATTTTTTTTTTTTTTTTAGGAAAGGTTTTTGCTATAGGGTGCGTGTGCTCACCAGAAAGACAAAGAGATAGAAAGCAATAAATCACCCCCCGGGGGGGTTGGCCAGCCATAATCCCTTCTCCTCCATTCTCCTCTCGGGATCTTGGGCACGCACACACACGCGCCTGGCATAAGTTTAAGCCACTGGGTCCAGGACTTGAACCTCAGTCGACTACATGGGAGTTTAGTCACATTACACCAACTGCTGGTCCCAATAAAAATATTATAAGACCTTTCAGATTGGCTTTGAAAAAATCAGGGGAGTCAGGTGAATGAAAATTAAGACCATAATGAGAAGCTAATTCATGCCCAATAGAGTGGCAAAATTTTTTAAATCTGAGGACATCATATGTTGCCTAGTATACAGAACCATCAGAGCGCCATGTTCACTGAGGAAATGTAAATTGGAACCAGTACTTCAAAAATATTCGCTGTTGGGACCAGCAGATGGTTACGTTGTTGGATTCCCATGTAGTTGACCGCAGTTCAAGTCCCAGATCCAGTGGCTTAAACTCATGCCGGGAGTGTGCACATGCATGCTCAAGATCCCGAGAGGAGAATGGAGGAGAAGGGTTTGTGGCATGGCCATCCACCTTGGGGGGTGCTTTCTTGCTTTCTGTCTCTTTCTGTCTCTCCAGCGAGTGCATGCGCCTTATAGCAAAAAAACCCTCAAAAAGCAAAAAAAAAACAAAAAAACAAAAAAAAAAAACCACTGTATTCCAATTGAGCTGAAGATGTACGAGTCCTATGACCTAGCAATACCACTTTTTTGTATATTCCCCAAAACCACATGCACATGGATACCAGGAAATATGTGCGAGAATGTTTTCTGAGAAGCATTGTTTGTTAACAGCATAAAAACAAAATAACCAGATAGTAGAGTGAATAAATAAATTGGGAAATATTCCTACAATGGAAGAGTAAATAGCAGGAAAAATGAATGAATTATAACGACACACAAAATTAATGAAGCTAAAGAACAAAAAGCCAAATTCAAGATTTTACCATACTCGACTACAGTTTCGTGTACACATGGTAAAACTGGTATACCTCCATTTATACATAGCGCTAAACTATGCAAAAGTAAATGATATATTGTTTGTATCTAAAGACATATTTGGTAACTATTTTAGAAAATACTTTGATAGATGAATGATACTAGAAACGTGATTTTGATTACTTGGAACAGCAGGGAGTGCCAGGAAATGGAATAGAACTGGAGAACTGTGTTTAGGAGATTTGCAAAGTAATAGTAAAATTGTATTTCTTAAACTGTTGTAGATAAATATGTTTTCAATGAAGTGTTGCATTGTTATTTTTATACTTTACATATATTTTATGTGTACTTTTGTATTTTTCTCAATATTTAATGAAAATAATTGAAAAAATATCGTTAGTAAGTGCTCTAGGGGAAATATATATTCATAATGTGATAACTGAATAACTTCCAAGTGTTCTTTTTTTCTTAATAAGATCTCCTAGGGATATTAGAGTGGACCTGATTCTGAATAAATCAATTTTGGTGTAATTTCTCTAATACCTTTTTTCAATGTTAGAGACCTTCTGACATTACTAAGCCATTTCTTGGTAGGGAAAAAAAGACAAAAGGGTAACGACAAATCCTATTTTAAATTCTACTCACAAGTTGTTACTATTCTTGGCCTTCTGAAGATTGTTGTAAGTGTTGGGTTCAAACAGAAGATAAAGCACAGCTTGATTTGAGTAAATTTGTTATCTGGGAAAACTTTAAGTTAAATGGGATTTACTTATAGACATTCTGTGTCATCTTTTATCTTAAACTGTAATTATTTTTATGTGAAAATATTACTGTTTTTCAGTCGGTGTTATGAACTAGCTAACACTACAGTTTTATTTTATAGTCTGTGAAGTGATAGGATCTCTATCAAGTAAACCGTCTTGAGTTTTTTTCCCTTTAGTTTTATGTGGGTCTTTATATCTTTCCTTATTAGTGTTATCTTAATTGTTCTCCTTTTCGAGGAGCTTGTAAGCTATAATTCTTTGGTTAGGGCATAACTGCTGACCAAGGAGGCACTTTTAAGATTCGCTTAGCTACTGTTTTTTGAAGTGGCTGCTGCCCTGGAAAGATCTGCCTTCAATGAACTGAATATCAAGGAATGAACCACTTACCCCTCTACTTTCTTATCTTCATAGACTCCATTTAATGACTTTTCCAGAGCTCAGCAGGCTACTGAAGATAAATTGAATTTAAAAATACCAGTTATAAACTCCTATTAGTTAATTTGAAGGCATGGTTCTTGAAAACTAAAAAAGAAAAAAGATAAACTATGTTAAATTCAAATGTCTTAGAAATTTTCAGTAGTAAACAAACTTCCGTGATTAACATGGAAAGTAAATCTGTTCTCCTTCACCCCCATGCTTCATTCTATGTTTTAGTTGTATTTGTGCCAAGACCTTCTGGCAATCTGCACATCTATTTTTTTTTTTTTTAAACATCAAAAGTAAATAACAATATACAAATATACAGACTCTATTGTTGTGCGGCTGATTTTTACAGAGTATTTTGGGATGAAATTTTCTGATAACATTCTCCTAAATTTTCTTCCTTTTACAAGTGCATCTTTCATATCATTTCACATCCTTTGTGTGTGTGTGTGTGTGTGTGTGTGTGTGTGTTGTGTGCGCATGTGTGTGTGTGTGTTTATGTAATTTCTAAATTGGTACTATTTTAGAGATTCAGTCTTTCAAAGAATGTAACACAATATTTAGCAGGTCCTAAGTATTCTGAAGTGAGAACTAAAAAAGCTATATAAAATGTTTAGAAAATTTCTAAAAAGCCTAAGGGACTTAACAAGGCAGTGAGAAATTATCTAGCCAAAATCTAGAGTGAGCTAGAAATTTGGAGGGTTAAGGCCAAAACTAAAAGTTGCTTTTGCCCAGAGGGTATTTGTCTATGAAAAGAAACAGCAGTGGAACTGAGCTATGGTTTTGGCAGCCTCCTGGGGCAAGGGCACAGACTTCAGAAATCAGTTTCTACCTCACTACAAAGTCGGAAAAGAGCTATAACCCTCAGCATAAGGGTGAACCAGAAGCAAAGAGGCCCCTGTTTGAAGACATAATAAAGGAGATTCATATAGAGTTTAGATATTGAAATTAATAGACAAATATAAAACAATTTTGCTTATAAACAAAAATACATTTAAAAAATAAGCTCAAGAAACAAAATAATTAAAGTTATATTGATTTTTTACGAATAAGCAAATTAGCCTTTTTATACTAAAAGCACTTAAAAGAAGTAGGTAGGAAGATTTAACAACTGACTGGAAATAGCTGAGAAAAAATTAGTAAGTTGGAAGACAGATTAGAATAAAATTTTCAGAATGCAACCTGAAGAGACAAAATGAGGAAATGCAAAAGGTAGATTGACAGATATAGAATACAGACTCAGAAATTATAAAATAACATGGGTAAGAATAAATATTTGTAGTTTGTCCTGTAGATCCATGAAGGGAGAGACAGTTGGCAACAGGGTAACAGAGGAAAGATCTCTGTGGTACTGGAAGTATTGCTCATCTAGACACAGGCCTCGTTATATGATAAAATTGTATAATACTGTACACACACACAAACACACACAAATAAATAAGACTGGAGCAATCTACATAAATTCAGCAGATTATATAATTGTCTGTTTCTTGATTGTGGCATTAGACCACAATTTTACAAAAGTATTTTTAATTTTTTAGATTTTGTTGTTGTTGTAGGGCACTTGCTAGAGAGAGACAGAGAGAAATGAAGAGAGAAGGAAAGTGAGAAATCACCCCCAAGGCGAATGGCTATGCCACAGTCCCTTCTCCTCCATCCTCCTCTGTGGATTTTGAGCACGTATGCACAGGTGCCCAGCGTGCTTTTCAGTCCACCAGGTCTGGAGTTTAAACTGCAGAGTTGGCCATGTGGGATCCAGTGCCTCAGCTATCACACTACCTGCCAGCCCAGTTTTACAAAATTTTTAAGATTGAGGGAAACTAGAAAATTGCACAAGCAATCTCTCTGTATTATTTCTTACAACTACATGTGAATTGCAATGATCTAAATTAGCTTTTATTAAAAACAAATAAAAGAAAAACATAGAGACACATGATACTGAAAATGCAGAATACCTAAGGCAAAGAAGATCTGAAATACAACAGGAAAAATAAAGATGGATGACCTCCAAACTGACACCAACTCCTTAACAGCAACCAAGGATGCTAAGAGTCAGGAGAATTGTACCTTTAAAAATGTAAGATACCTGGGTGCATGTGGATGCATGTCCAAAATCCCAAGAAGAGAATGGAGGAGAAGACATTGACATTGCAGTGAGGCCATCCTCCTGCGGAAGGGAGGAGGGAGGGATTTCTCTCTGTCTCATTCTGCCTCTCTGGTGAGTGCACGCACCCTATAGTAAAAATCTCTCTTAGAAAATAGTAAGATATACAGTCATGAAGCTATCTTCCAAAAGGAAGATAAAAATAATTTTAGGTAAAGAAAAAAATTTAGTGTTCACCACAGTCAAAATTGCACTAAGGGACTAGCAGTTGACGATTCGAGTCCTGGACCCGACGGCTTAAACTCACGCCGGCTTAAACTCATGCCGGGCGTGTGTGCGTGCGTGCCCAAGATCCCAAGAGGAGAATGGAGGAGAAGGGATTGTGGCGTGGCCATCCCTCCTGGGGGGCTATTTCTCACTTTCTGTCTCTCTGTCATTCTGGCGAGCACACACGCCCTAAAGTAAAAACCTCTCAAAAAAAAAAAAAAAAAAAAAAAAAGGAAAAAGAAAAAAAAAAGATACTGTCAAAGCTCGTTCTAATTTTTTTTAAATGTTTTATTATCATCATATTCTTCTTTATATTACATTGAATTACATATAACTTTACAGTGTATTACATTGCTTTTTCAAAAGGGAATGCTATGCATGTCAGTACAGAGACATTAATCTCCCCACTTCAACATTCAATATCTTTTCTATGTTTTCCCCAATCCTTATTATTATTATTCTAATTATTTTTTAAAACAGTCAATTGCTATTTCTCATTTTGCTTGTACAAATACTTTGCCCATCATGAAATACTTCTCAGACAAATCCAGTTGAGAATACTATACATGTCAACATCAACAGTTAATAAGCCATATCTGTTTCTCACTAACGTCCTGCCTCTCTATTGTTCACTTGTTATCTTTCTCTATCCTCTTCTCTTCACTTCCCCCATTCCGCACTGTCCTATTCTCATTAAGTACCTTCACTGCTTTTATGTCCTCCAATTTTTTGCTCTCTATCATAGAATGCTGATAGTCGGTATATATTGAGTGGATACATACAATATCTTTCTTTCATAGCCTGGCTTACTTCACTCAGCAATATATCCTCCGTATCTGACCACTTTCCATCAAATTCCAGGGTCTTGTTAATTTTTATGGCTGAGTAGTATTCCATTGAGTATATATACCACACTTTTCCAATCCATTCATCAGTTTGTGGACATTTAGGTTGGTTCCATGTCTTGGCAATTACTCGTTCTAATTTTTAAGGAAACACTAATTCCCTCTACTGACCTGCCCCTACCCATTTAAAACCCATATTCTCTAATCGAGCAATGGATTTTGCAGATTAAGCCTTTCATTGGGTAAATAAAAAATAAAAATAAAAAAGAATGTATTTACTAATAGGAGGAAAAGACATTTTCTAACCATGGTATTTGTCATATCCATGGCACACAGTGAACTACAAATCAAGAAAAAGAGAAAACCCAATAGAAAAAACATGGTAAAACAAATAAATAGATACTTCTACAAAAAGAAGTCGAAAGGCCAATAAACCTATGAAAAGCGTCTAGCCTAATTTATAATCAAAGAAAAGCCCATTGAAGTCTTAATGGAATAATACTACTACTCTCTACTGTCCATCACAAGATTGACTAAATAATTATTTAAAAATATTGATTGTAATTTATGATTTATAGCTAGTCATTATACATCTTTGTAGGGTATGGAATGGTCTTTAAAAGCATGTATGTGGGGACCAGCAGTTAGCGTAATGGCTATGTCGCTGGACTCCCATGTAGTCGACCGCGGTTCGAGTCCCAGACCCGGCGGCTTAAACTCACGCCGGGCACGTGTGCGTGCGTGCCCAAGATCCCGAGAGGAGAATGGAGGAGAAGGGATTGTGGTGTGGCCATCCCCCCTGGGGGGTGATTTCCTGCTTTCTGTCTCTCTGTCTCTCTCTGTCTGTCTGGCGAGCGCACGCGCCCTATAGCAAAAACCTCTCCAAAAAAAAAAAAAAAAAAAAAAAAAAGCATGTATGTGGTATTTAATAAGCAGATAGAGGATGTAAAAATATTCATCACCTCAACATTTAACATTGTTTTGTTATGAGCAATTGAAACCCACTCCACTGGTCATTCTGGAAGTATGTACCAAATTGTTTATGGTGTTCTTTACTTTGCAACACATTTCTAAGGAAAAACAATAGATTAAATTTGGGCAATAAAAAGGACTCAAAAATTAGTGAGGATGGAGTTTTGGGAAAAAAAAAAAAAAGCCTTAACATAGTCAATGAAAGAAGCATTTTTAATTTCTATGTAGGGGAGTGGGAGATAAAAGTTGATAATCTGCAAAGATCCATGGTATCAATCATTGGTCTAGTTAGAGATAGGTGAAATTGTACCTAATAATAGCTCACTAGGAAGAGACAGAAAAAGAAAATTTTTACTCACTGTGAGATCTTATAAGACCACTAAGTATTGTACTGTGCATAAAGAAATAAATCCTTAAAAAATAAAAACAAAACAAAATTGGGAAAAGGTGTTTAAGTGTGATGACACAGTAAATTCAGTGATTTGGTGATTTATAGGCTTTACTAAGCTAGTTTTTGCATTCTTTAGGTTTATTCCAAAAAAAGACTCAGCTACTTGTAAAATGTTGTAGTTTTCCTATTATGTAGTTTTATACAATGAGTAATGGTTATAATAAATATATAAATTGAAACCTGTGGAGACAACTGTCCAAGAAATATTAGATAAATTTGTGCTTATACCTGCTTGTGTGTAAAATAGCTTAATCTGCATTTTTAGCCTTTTAGTTGGGAAATTTAATCCCAATATTCGATGTTATTATTGATGTATGTGGACTTTTTTTTTTCTATTTGTTTTGTGCTTTTTATTTATTTCCCTTTAGTTTTTCTGGTGTAGTATAGTTGATTTTGTCTTCATGAATGCTTTCAGCATTTTTTATCTGGGAATTATTTTATTTCTCCTTCTCATTGAAGGATAATCTTGCTGCGTATTGTACTCTTGGTTGACACTATTTTCATTTTAGAGTTTTAAATCGCATTATTTCCTTGCCTGCATTACTTCAATTGAGAGGTCTGATGCTAGTCTAATGAGGTAACTTTGGTAAGTAACTTGTCATTTCTATGTTGCCATTTTTACAATATTAATTTCAATTGTTATCAACTTGATATGCCTTCAAGAGCATCTTCTTATGTTACATCTATCTGATGTCCTTTGTATTTCCTGGATTTGGTATTTGAATGCCTCTCTAAATTTGGAAAGTTTTCAGCTAATATATCATGAAAGAGGTTTTTTTAAGCCTTTACCTGTCTCTTCACCTTCGGTAATACCTATTATGCAGATATTCAGTCATTTAATTGTGTCTAAGAATTCCTATATGTTGTCCTGGTTTTTGTTGTTGTTTGTTTGTTTGTTTATTTTTGTTTGGTTGTTTTTTTGAGAGATATTTTTGTCATAGGGTGTATGCACTTGCTGGGGGCACAGAAAGACTAAAGCAATAAATCACTCATTTGGAGAGATGGCCATTGCCACAATACTTCTCCCTTACTTTCCTCCATGATTCTGGGCATGCACACACATGCACCAAGCATGAGTTTCAAACCTCCAGGACCAAGACCTGAACTGTGGTCAGCCAAGTGGGAGTCCAGCACCTTAACCACTATACCATCTGCTGGCCCCATTTTTCTAATTGTTAATGGTTATCCTTCTGTTATCTTCAGTTTCTTGGTCTAAATTGGAGGTTTAGTCTTTAAGGTCAGAGATTCTTCCACATGCTCTAATTTGCTATTGATATGTTCAAGGGAAATTTTAATTTCCAACATCATATTCTTTATCTATAGAAGTTCTGTTTGATTCTTTTTCAGTGTGTCTATCTTCTTATCGAGTTCCTCCTTTAAGTCCTGGAAAGATTTTTCTTGTCTCCTGGAATTTGTTGTCTGTTTTCTCTTGCATCTCATTGAGTTTTGTTACAGAGAATACCTTAATTCTTATTCTGACATTTCTGTGATGTCTTGTGTCTTATCCATTGATGGTGAGAAGTTATTATGTTCATTTTTGGGAGGAAGTATTTCCTGGTTTTCTTCTATTTCTTGGGGTTCTGCTTTGATTTTTAGCTGCAGTGAATATTCTAAATTCTCTAACATTTCTGTGATCTCTTGTTTTTTATCTATTGGTGATAAGGAGTTATTGTGTATTTCCTGGTTTTCTTCTGTATCTTGGGGTTCTGCTTTGATTTTTAGTCATCTAGTAACATATTCCCTTCTTTCTACTTCTTTGGAGTCTAAATCCGTAGCTGTGCACTCTTGGCCTTCCCTATGGTGTGAGTTAGCTCTGTGCCAGTTTTCCTCCTCTGCTGTGGGTGGGAGTGTGGAATTCTTAGTAGGAGCTTTGGGTTTAGGTTTTCAGAGGGAAGTTTCTCTCTTTTTACTGTTATAGGGATTGTGGGGAAGGAATTCCTCCGGAGACTCGTCTTAATGTATTTGGTTCCTATATGCCCGAACCTTTTCTGCTCTCTCTGTGGCTGGAGGTTGAGCTGGACAGGTAGGCTGTAAGGTGGTAGGCCACTTCACACAGCACACAAGTCCACCACATGGGCCAGAGCGTGGGTAGGGGTCCCTACTGATGTGTTCAAACCAAGTGGCCTACGCCTCCCTGTTGCTCCTGGAGGGATGAGGGGAAGGGTGGCATCATTCCGTGTGCAGTAGCAGCTCCTACCTTTTATCATAGGTCTCTCTGCTATTCCTTCTATATATAGGACTGCAGGAATCAAAAAAGTTTATTTTAATTTTATTACTTTCACAAGTGCAAGAGACAGAGACAGAGAGAGAGAGAGAGAGAGAGAGAGAGAGAGAGAGAAACAGGGAGAAGCAGGTACTCCCAACAGGAGAACACAATTCATGCTATAATTCGCTCCCAGCTTCAGACAGCCTGGATCCCAGGCACGCATGTACACACCCTGTATGTACAGAAACACTTCCAGACAAGTACCCAGGACCTTCTCATGGAGAACCAGCATCACAAAACATTGCATTTCTGCTGCACCACTGCTGTTGGCCCTGTTTTCATTCTTTCTGTTGTTTTTCTGTTTTCCAGTAGGAGAATAAGAAAATGCTGACTTCCATAGTTACATTTATACTGGAAGCCTTCCTTGCTTTTTTAGGCACATCAATTAGCAATTTGGAAAAGTTGACTATAGTTGTCCTTTAGATATCAAATTTAAGTGGTTCTATTGGGTTGTATAGTGTTATAACTAAAACTAAAACGGAAAATAGTTTTCTATACTGTACTACTTCTAACGCCATGAAAATTAATTTGATCCAATGTATTTAACAAAAGAGGTAAATGTTACAATATTAATTCGTAAAGGAAATTAAAGCAAACTATGCCATCCTAACATAATAGTCACTCTAATAAGTAGATGAAAGGATGTGCAGATGTTTTCACCCACATGAGCATATGAGCGTTTTAATGTCTTTTAGTGTGCAGAGAATGTTTATCCCACTACAGACTCGTAGAGAAGTTAGAGATTACCCACCTGTCTCCTGAGGGCTGAACACTCATTCCTGCAAATCCTCAGGGAAGAGCTAAGTGTGTGTTCTTGTGGGGCAGAACTGCAGTTTGAATTTTAGGTATCGCACAAAGCATGAACCCAAGAGGGACTTAGAAGTGCCTTTCCACTTTCCTGCTGAGAAATATTAGACATTTTATGCTTGATAAAACACTATAATGGCTCTCTCAGAAGCACTTTGTTTTTGTATATGTGGTGTTGGTTTTCAAGAGGGTTTTGTTTTGTTGAGCTACTATTACTTAGACGTGCCCACCTCATTCTTCAATCACAATAACTCCCAAATTTGTTTTCTGTTTTATTACTCCAACCTACTCCTGTAAATTTTATCCTGTATTCACCTTACTTGCTTGACTACTTTTTCTGTCTGAAATACTTTAGAAAGTTCCTTTTCTGAAAGGTAGAAAAGATATCTGAGAGAGGAGTTGGTATATAGTAGAGGATGTTAGAAGATTTCTAAAAAGCAAAGCTTATAAAGGAGGAACAGGAAAGAAAGTGAATTAAGTATCAAAAATGCAGTCTATAGGGGTCAAGAAGTGGTATAGTGGTTAAAGTACTGGATTCCCACATGGCCAACTGTAGTTCAAGGTCTAGACCTGGAGGCTTAAAACTCGTGCTAGGCGTGTGTGCATATGTGCCCAAAATCTTGAGAGGAGAATGGAGAAAAAAAGCATTGTGGCATAACCATCCAATCCTGAAGGGGGTTATTTCTCACTTATCCTCTTTCTGTCTCCCTTATCGTCTTTTTCCCCTCCCTAGGGCACAAGCTCATGTGTCCTAGGGCAAAACCAAAAATAAAAAGGAGGGGGAACCTAGAAAGGGGTAACAAAAATCGTTTTTGGATAACATACACAGGGATTTAACTAGATGTAATGTGTCAGAATAGAAGGCAGATGGCAGAATCAAGGAATAGCTTTAAAGAATTCAGTCAAACTGCAAGAAAAATTAGTCCAAATGGTGGTTTCTTATTCTTGATCAACTCTCTGACCAGAATAGGCTGGCTCATGGGCACCCATCAATGAGGAATCTGGGGTCTGATCCTGATTTTTACAAAGCTGTCTTGATACTTATAGACAGATGTTCTGAGAAAAAAAATATATTTCGGAGACAAATAGACTTGGATGAATTGGTTTTTCTACCACTTCCTCATGAGCAAGTATGGGTTAAATAATGTCAAGTAGAAACTCTTGAATAAATAATATAGGAACCACACATTTCCCAATCATAACATAAGTAGAGAGAGAAGCAAACTGGCCTATCAAAGGGCTGTAGTCAGCTTTACCCTACACTCGTAGGTGTTTTAAGGTTGGAGGGGACATGACAATGGAAGATTAAGGAAAGGATACAGTACCTATCTAATAGTTTTATTTATGCCGTGTTGAAAAGAAATAGAGCTGATATTTTGGGCATTCTAGGAAGAGAAGTGCTCTTTTTCTAATCATTTCAAGTTCTGTAGGAAAACAATTCTCAGGAAAGGTCCACTTGAAACTTTTGTTGTAGGTGACTTAGTGGTTGAGGCACCGAATTCCCACGTGGTCAAGAGATTCAAGTTCCAGATCTGGTGGTTTGAAACTCACACAGAGTGCATGTGTGTACAGGCCCGAAATCCCAAGAGGAGACTAGAAGAGAAGGGATTGAGGTTTGGCCTTCCTTGGGCAGGGGGGAAGGGGCGGATTTCTCACTTTCTTAGTCTCTCTCTGTCTCCCTGGCAAGTACATGTGTCCTATAGCAAAAATCTTAAAACAAAACCAAAAAAATCCACAAAACTTGTGTTGTATACTTTGACTTGTGTTGTACACTGTGAACTATCTCTGTCATATAAAAAATAACATTTATTCTTAGTGACTGAAAAAGAATATCTAAATACAGCTTTATTTTCACAGTGATTAAAGGAGATTTCGATGAATTCAGTTCAACTGGTTTTCAGAAGTCATGACTGATACTTTCTTTTTTTTGGGGGGGGGAGAGGTTTTTGCTATAGGGTGCGTGCACTCGCCAGACAGACAGAGAGAGACAGAGAGACAGAAAGCGAGAAATCACCCCCCCAGGGGGGATGGTCACGCCACAATCCCTTCTCCTCCACTCTCCTCTCGGAATCTTGGGCACGCACGCACACGCGCCTGGCCTGAGTTTTAAGCCACCGGGTCCGGGACGCGAACCGCGGTCGACTACGTGGGAGTCCAGCGACATAGCCATTACGCTAACTGCTGGTTCCCATGACTGATACTTTCAAGAGTTCTAATAATTTATGTATTTTTCTATATATTTATTAGCTTGAGCACTTTTTATCGTATTTGTCTTTCTGCTCTTTTGCTCTAATGCTTCTAATTTTTATCACTTTGCAACTATGATGTGTTTTATACATAATTAAACATGTTTTGCATTATCACACAGTCTACTTCATTTCCGATATTGAGGAAATGGCTTGTGCACCTTTTGGGAAACTATGATCTTAAAACTCTATAGGGAAAAGGATGCTTGAATAGTTCAGTTATCTGCCAGAGAAGATGGCCTGTGGATGAGTTGAAGGAAAGGTATAATTCTCTGGAACCAAAAGAAAAACAGCTCAAGTATTATTACAGAAAAGCTGTTCTTATTTAACAGTTTAAGAGATAAAGAGTAGGGCAATCTTCTTTGGTCACTTTACTCCACATATTTTAGATTCTAAACCACACTGTTAAGGATTAAACTGTGTAATCATCTCAACAGAATATGTTTCATCATGCTTATTACCAGGAAGTGAGAAAATCTGGTTGAAATGACTAAACCCCTTAAAATGATCCTAATACCATTAGGTGGTAGGAGAGTTAGAATAGCATCCACTGAACAATGGAACTGCTTGAGGCCACATACTTCCTCGAATCTTAAAGAAATTTAGAACCCTCAGAATGAGAACAAGAAACAAGTTAGAACTAGAGTAGACCTCAGCGTTGATGGTAACCAGCAGCCATCCTCACATGCATCCACAGGTTTTACAGTAAGGAATGGCATACCAGGAAGAGAAAACTTAAGTAAGAAAGTAGTCAAAGAGATCTGCTTATATGATCTGCGTGGGTTTCCAAAAGAGTTGCAGACTGTCCCCAAATGATGGTTTTGGTTAAGGAGTCAGCATAACTGGATTCCAGTTTTCTCATTCTCCAAAATGAATCTTATCACAGGAAGTCTTTTCTCTCCATTTAGATAGTGGTTAACTATCAATGTGTATCTTTGGAAATAGTCTTCAGAATAATAGGCTTTATTTTATTTTTTTAGTGTTTTTGTTTTTATATTTGTATATTAATTTTTTAGCTTAAAAAATAAATAGGAACCAGCAGATGGCATAATGGCTACATCGCTGGACTCCCATGTAGTTGACTACGGTTCGAGTCCTGGACCTGGTGGCTTAAACTCACACTGGGTGCACGCGTGTGCGTGCCCAAGATCCAGAGAAGGGAATGGACGAGAAGGGATTGCATCATAGCCATCCACCCTGGGGGGTGATTTCTTGCTTTCTGTCTCTCTGTCTCTCTCTGTCTTTCTGGCAAGCACTCGTGCCCTGTAGCAAAAACCTCTCAAAAATAATATAAATAAATAAATAAATACCCTTAATTTAAAATATTGAATATCCCCAATAAACTTTATCATTAGCGCCATTAAGTTATTTTTGCTGCTTTCAAATACAGTATTCATTCTTTGTTCAAAGGGCAAGCTAAAAGATAACAATAGCTTCACTTTAGAATAGCTGCAGCTAATGCTAAATCACTCATCAGATGAAATTATTACACATCTTTAATGGAGGAAATGAAGTACAGTAAGGATGTATTTTTAGTATCAGAATCATAAACCTAATCATTAGTATCAACTATTTCTAAGACACTTTAAAAAATCTTTTCTACTGCAGAATGCTATAATAGTGTGTTTTCTTTCCACACATGGGTTGCAAATTGATAAATAGGTCAACTCTTTCTAGATTTATAAACTCCCATTAACTAGAGTAGTTACAGTACAGTAGCTGGAAGCATGCAGCAGATGGCACTAAGAACATTTAACAAAGCAGCCAAGAAGAGGTCTTTCTTAATTGCTCTACTGGGTCAGAGACTTGCCTGAAAAATGAGATACGGTAACTGAATGCAACTTTCCCAACATAAGTTACACAATGGAAACTTTAAGTTTCATTCACTGTACTTTCCACTCAAAAGAAGAACTTACTACGTTCAAAATAAACATATAGATAATATGTTGAGCCTTCTCTAAGAATTATGATATTGCGATACTATCTGAAGTATGAGTTATTACAACTACTGCTTTTTATTTTTAGATGAAAGAGAATTGAATTGTTTTAATTTTAGAAGTACAAAATATAATGTGCATTTTTTTTCATTTCAAGAAAAGGTATGAATCATACAAAAAAAGGTAAGGCAAATATCTAATTGTGTCCATTTTTTTACTTTGTTATTTCTCTGTATTGACAATGAAGCAGTGCCAGAGGATTTTGTTTATTTATTAGTTTGGTCGCAGTTATGCTTTTAGTTTGTACCTTGTGATTTTCTTTAATAAAGTGATTTTGATATAGGACTGAATTGTTATGAAATCTTTAGGTACCCAATAACATTTGACTAAATAATAGGAAAAGGCCAAACTAGCCTAACATCTTCAGTGGAAAATTAAAACCAAGTAAACTTCTAAATCAATGTTCTGCTTTTAAACATAATCTTTATTATAATTTCTTTTTGTACTCACAGGTCAAGTTTACATCCATTTTCTTCATAGATAACTTTCACATAAACTTTTGCATGTATCAACAACACACAATTATATCAAAACTACATTTTCAATGACCATTGAAATGTATTTATTATAAAATGATAAAAATAGTTTTCTAGTTCTTCTACTTCAGTATTTGGGCATTTACTTAAAGGAAATAAATTCATTAAAGTATATGGGTACATAAAACACTCACATTTTGGTGAACCTCATCACACAATAATCCTCTATCACTGTGAATCACCTGTGGTCATAGTATTCTTCATTGTTCCACTTGACCTCCTGGTAGTACTGGTAGCCATATGTTCTAGAACTAACAGTTACAGAATCCTTTTGTTCATTTTTGCTAAAAATTATTTGGACATTTTAATCAAATAAATCTTACATACAATACAGATAAAAATAAATGACACCTGAGGTAGGGTAGAGATATAAAGGAGTTCTTGTACTAATTCTTTATGTGGAGAATATTTCTTCCAAGATGATAGTATAGAGAAAGGAAGGGGAAGCTCTTTGTTGATCAGGTTAGAGAACTTGAGCACCCACTCTATTAACACAATTGAATGATTGATATTTGAATAAGCTTCACCATTTCTTAAAGATACTCCATCTTCAAGAATAGGTTTTGATAATTTCTGCCACTTATTACATGCTCAGTAGTATGTGTATGTGCATCTGTGTGTGCATATGTATGTGCATGCATATGCGTGCCTGCATGCATGTGTGTGTCAGGAGGTAACCAGCTTTTAAACGAATATAGTGGGTACTATTTCAATTATTTTCTTAGGAAAAGAGAAGAAATGATACTGTGAGTTAGCAAACTTTCATTTTAGAACTGAAGATTATTCCCTTTGTATAGTTGTAGCACAGTTTATGTATTATTCACTACTGAAGAACATGTTGGTTGCTTTCAACTTTGGGAAATTATGACTAAAGTAGCTAAAAATACCTACATGCAGGTTTTTATGTGGGACTTAACTTTTCAGTTTGTTTGGGTGTGTACCAAGAAGTGGGATTGCTGGGTTGTATGGTAAGAGTATGTTCAGTTTGTAGGAAGGTGCCAAACTGTCTTCCAAAGTGGCTGTATCACTTTGTATTTCTACCAACAGTGCATAAAAATCTCCTGGTGCACATGCATGCCATCATTTGGTGTTATTAGTGCTTCAGATTTGGGCCATCTTAATAATGCTCACAGTGGTATTTCACATTCTAAGAATGTAGCAATGTTTCACTATTGTTTCAATTTGCAAATTTCTAATGATAGATGATACTAAACATCTTTTCATATGCCATCTGTTTATCTGATCTTTAGTGAGGTGTCTGTTCATATCTTTTGCCCATTTTAAAACGTGGTTGGTTATTTCCTTGCTGTTCAGTTTCAAGAATTCTTCATATAGTTTGCATAATAGTTTTCAAAAATTTTTTTACAAACATTTTCTTCCAGCTTGTAAATTGTCTTCTCACCTCCTGAAATTTTATTTTTAAAAGAGCAGAAGTTTTTAATTTTAATGAAGTCATATTTTATTTCTTTCATAAATTGTTCTTTGGGTATTGCATCTCAAAAGTTATTCCCAGAGTTACCTAAATTCTCTTTAACGTTATTTGTAGTAGTTTGAAAAAAATTTTTTTAGTTTGCCTTTTTAGTTGAGATATAGCAATACACATATTTTCAGAGCTATAATGTGCTTTTACGTAGAAGATTACAATGAGTATTGATTAAATCAGGATAATTAGTATATTCATCATGTCAACCATTTGCCATTATGTAAGCATTCAAAATCCTCTTTTTTAGTTATAATTAAGTCAAAATGGACAATAGACTTAAATGTAAAATTAAAAACTGCTGGAAAATAACTAGTTTTTTTATTTTAAATTTAGGTCTATGATTCGTTTTGAGTTAATTTTTGTAAAAAGTGTAAATGTGTGTGTCTAGATTTTTTCCTTTTTGTACATGAATGTCCAGTTGTTTCAGCACAATTTGTGGAAGACTCTTTTCTAAATCATATTACTTTGTTCTTTTGTGAAAGATTAGTTGATTGTGTCTATGTAGGTCTATTTTGTGGCTCTCCATGTTATCCCATTGATTATTTTTCACCAGTACCACGTGGTCTTGATTACTGTAACTTTATAGTAAGTCTTGAAGTTGGGTAGTATTGGTCCTCTGATTTTCTTCTTCAGTATTAGGTTGGCTCTTATAGGTATTTTATTTCATATAAGCTTCAGAATCAGTTTGTCATTACCACAAAATAACTTGATGGGATTTTGATTGGGATGGCTTTGAACTTTTAGATTGTGTTGGAAAGAACTGACATATTGTCTTTCTATCTATACTTAGTTATTCATCTCTCCATCTATTTAGGGCTCTCTGATACGCTTCATCAGAGTTTTGTGTTTTCCTCATAAACATTCTGTACATAATTTGCTAGATTTATTCTATCAATTTTTAGGGGGTGCTGATATAAAATGGTAATGTGCTTTTTAATTTTGAATTTTACTTGTTCATTGCTGGTATTTATTCCTTCCTAATCTGAATGCATGTAATTTTTTTCTTGACTCATCATATTAGCTAAGAAATCAAGTCTAATGTTGAAAGCAATTGTAAGAAGTGGCAGCCTTGTTCTAGATCTTAGGGAGAAAACTTGGAGTTTTCCATCATTAAGTATATCTTAATTTTAGGATTTTCTTGTACCAAGTTGAGGAAGTTCCCTCTATTCCCAGTTTTCTGAGAGTTTTTATTATGAATGGGTGTTGGATTTTTGTCAAATGCTTTCTCTACGACTGTTGATATGATCATATTTATTCATAGTTATTCTTTAGCCATTTGATGTGATGGCTAAAAAATGGTAAACTAACTTATATATTTGGGCTAAATGTTACTTGATTATGGAAGTAAGTCTTTTTATAAATTATTAGACTCAATTTGCTAATATTTTCTTGAGGATTTTTGCATGTATGTTCATGAGAGGTACTGGTCTGAGTTCTATTTTCTTGGAATGTCTTTGATACTTGCTGTTAGTGTAATACTGGATTAATGGAATGAATTAGGAAGTATCCCTCTGCTTCTATTTTCTCGAAGAGACTAGAAAATTGGTAAACTTTCTTCTTAAGATGTTTAGTAGAATTCAACAGTGAACTTATTTGAGTCTGATGCATTTGGTTTTGGAGGGTTAGTATTGATTCAATTTCTTTTCTTTTCTTTTTTTTTTTTTTTTTTGGAGAGGTTTTTGCTATAGGGCACGTGCGCTCGCCAGATAGAGACAGAGAGACAGAAAGCGAGAAATTACCCCTTAGAGGGGATGGCCACGCTGCAATCCCTTCTCCTCCATTCTCCTCTAGGGCACACACACACACACTCCTGGCATGAGTTTTAAGCCACCGGGTCCAGGACGTAAACCGCGATGGACTAGATGGGAGTTCAGCGACAGAGCCATTACGCTAACTTCTGGTCCTGATTCAATTTCTTTCTTTTTTTTCTTTTTTTTTTTTTGGAGAGGTTTTTCGCTATAGGGCGCGTGCGCTCGCCAGACAGACAGAGAGAGACATAGAGACAGAAAGCGAAAATCACCCCCCAGGAGGGATGGTCACGCCGCAATCCCTTCTCTTCCTTTCTCCTCTCGGGATCTTGGGCACGCACGCACACGTGCCCGGCGTGAGTTGTAAGCCACCGGGTCCGAGACGCGAACCGCGGTCGACTACGTGGGAGTCCAGCGACATAGCCATTACGCTAACTGCTGGTTCCCCTGATTCAATTTCTTTTTAAAAGACATATTTAAATTGTTTATTTCTTGTAGCAGTTTTGGCAGATTGGATCTTTAAAAAAATTAGTCCGGTTTATGTAGATTGTCAGATTTGTGGGCATAAGGCTATTCATATTATTCCTTTATTATGCATTTTTTAAAGAGGTTTTTGCCTTAGAGTGGGTGTGCTCACTGGAGAGAGAGAGAGACAGAGACAGAGACAGTTAGAAGGAAAGTAAGAAATCACCCTCCACCCCAGGAGGGATGGCCATGCCACAGTCCTTTCCCT
Organism: Tupaia tana; assembly: GCA_026018925.1. NCBI lineage: Eukaryota > Metazoa > Chordata > Mammalia > Scandentia > Tupaiidae > Tupaia > Tupaia tana. The sequence goes on from JAKSZU010000002.1 coordinate 93,961,254, forward strand.
TCCATTCTCCTCCCGGGATCTTGGGCACCCATACACATGCTCTCAGCATGATTTTCAAGCTGCCAGGTCCAGTACTTGAACCACATTCAGCCATGTGGGAGTCCAGCAATGTAACCTCTATGCCATCTGTTAGCCCCCTTTATCTTTTAAGGTCTGTACTTCTTCAGTGATGTCTCATTTTCATTTCTGATACTAGTAATTTGTGCCTTTTTTTTTTTATCATTCTTACTCAGCCTTGAAAGAGGCTTACTTAAAACTTAGTAAATTTTTCACAGAAATAGCTTTTGGTTTTATTGATTTTCTTTACTGATTTTTTAATTTTCAATTTCATTTATTTGTGTTCTATTTTTATTTTTTGTTTTGTTTTTGCTATAGGACAGTTTGCATTTGCAGACAGCAACAGGGAGAAAGAAAGGGAACATAAAAAAGCACTCTCCCTACCCCACCCCTGCCTTGGGGTGGGGGCCCTGGCCACACCATTATCCCTCTCCTCATTCTACTCCTGAGATTTTGAGCATACATCCACTCGTGCCCAGTGTGGTTTTCAAGCAAGTCACAAAGTCCAGAACTTGAACCATGCCATCGATCATGTGAGAGCTAGCTGCTTTAAACTCCATGCTATCTGCTGGTCCCATCCACAAGTTTTGATAAGTTGCATTTTCATTTTCACTTAATTCAAGATATTTTAAACTTTCTCTTCGTATTTCTTCTTTGACCTATATGTTATTTAGAAGTCTATTGTTCTACCTCTAGTTATTTGGGATGTTTTTAACTGATTTCCAGTTTAATTCTTTTTGGTCTAAGGGCACACATTGTATGAATTGTGTATTTTTAAACTTGTGAGACTTGCTTTATGACACAGAATGTGCTTTAGCTTGTTGAATGTCCCATGTAAACATAAGAAGACTGTAATTTCTGTTGTTGGATGAATAGTCTATAGACGTCAATTATATCCAGCTAATCGCTGACATTGTTGAATTCAATGTCATTACTAATTTTCTGCCGGTGGATCTGTTCTTTTCTGATAGAGGAGTGCTAAAGTCTCCAGCTATCTAGCTTCATCTATTTCTTCTTGCAGTGTTTGTCTCATCGATGTTGACGCTCTGTTGTTAGATGCCCATACATTAAGGATTGTTATGCCTTCTTGGAATATTGACCTCCGTATCATTATACGTTAATATAGCTTTACCCTTGATACCTTTCCATGCTCTGAAGCCTGCTCTGTGTAAAGTGAATACAGTATCTGTGGCTTTATTTTGATTAGGGTTTAGCAGGCATTTCTTTCTTCATCACTTTACTCTCAATCTATATGCGTCTTTATATTTAAAGGGGATTTCTTATGCTGTCCTAACAGTTCAAGTTTATTTTGGTTAAAATTCAAAACCAATTTTTATTTTACTTTGAAATATCCTTCCTAGGTTCATTTAAATTTTAATATAACAGTTGTAATTAGAGGCCAAGCCATGGTGGTGATGTGCTCTAATATATGCTGCTACTCCACAGTACGAGGCCAAATGGGAGGCCTGTGTTCAATTCCCAGCTCAACCTACAAAGCTGAGTGCAGTGGCTCCTGCCTGGAATCTTAGTTACTCAGGACACTGAGGCAGGAGCAAGACCTTGTCTTTTAAAAAATGCAATTAGAGAAGATAGAGAAATTAGTGGCTTCCCTAATTTCTTACATTTGTCTAGCTATTAACCTGTTCTAATACTCTGATTCCATTATTTCTGTATTTCAGAGTAGAGTGATCTTTTCTCTCTGAAACTAAGAAGATACCTGTCTCCTGAAATATTTATCAAATAATTAATTTTATTGGACCTTCTTTTCTTAACATGCCCCCAGGAGATTCCATATATGTGAGTGAAATATTATTAAAGTGGCAAGGAGGCCAGATGGTGGTGCAGTGGTAAAACATGACAGCTCTGTGAAGCTGGTCCAGATGGGAAGGTTACAGGTTCATGCACAGAAACCTCCCTGACTACACAGTCTCAGGCTGACTAAAGCTGGGCGTAAACTGTGGTGTCTACAGTCTGTTGCAGGTGATTTCTCTCTGTTTTTCACTCTGTCTCTCTCATTCATGGAAAAAATAATTAAACTTTTAAAAAGTGGCTAAATCACCAATAATTTTTTAAAAAACATGTTTCACATATGATAATTAAAGATTGCTATATTATTCCAAACCCAGCAAGTGCGAATTAATATTCAAATTGCTATCATTGAAGGCATTGACCTCAAATGACTATGATTATCATGAATTATCCACTTCTTATCGTTTTTATAATTTAAAAATATGTTAAATTTTGAACTAATTTATTTTTGTGACTTGAAAATTTTGGAAGTGGAACAAGAGCCACTTTATCATTATTGTTGGAGTCTTGAATAGCTAGTGATATTTAAAGACTAAAGATGTCTTTCTCTTATTTTTTAGAGAAAAAATATACACTGAACTGAAAGACTGTACTGATATTTTATAATCTTCTATACAAATCTTCTATTTCTTTGGGCAACAAAATATCATGAGAAAATATGGGTCAAAAACAGTTTTCAAAGGTGGCTGCTCCTAAATGTGATACTAGGACTCCAAATCCCTGTCACTGTTCATGGTAGCATTTCTATCGAAAATCGAACAGAATGATTGACCATACTTTTCCATCCCTAATAGCTCTCTGAATGCCAGCTGACATCATTGGCCAGAAAGATTCTCAGTAATTTTTACCCTAGAGGATGTATTTTAAAGCTGTCTTTTTTAACATTAAGTTCAACAAGGACATGTAAGCCATGGTCTCCACCCTCAAGGAGCTTGCAAGCTATCCAGGGAAAGAGATGCACACACAACTAACTAATGGTGGTAAATCCAGTACTGTTCTCTTTCTGGGAACACAATGGGAGAAGCTAGTAATTTTTCCAAAAATGTAGAAAAGAATTTACAAGATAAAGTATTATTAAAGTTTGCCCCTGACAATAGACTATTTCACAGAAAAGATATGAATGGGAAGTGGGAGGGGGGAAATTAGAAGAAATTTCACAGAAAACTTTAACCTTACAAAATCATATACTTGGAGTGTGAGGGGCCCTCTAATATGGTTATAGAAATGAAGAAACATACTCAGCACTGATAGAAAAAAAAGCTATAACTTAGGACATTAAGATAGAAGGGTTCATGTCTTCTTCCTCATCTCTATTACTGTTTAAAGAGTACAATTATTGCCAAAGAGTAAGGGCCAGCCTCTGGCACACACTGACAGACACTGCCCTTCAGAAGTAGCTACTCAGAGGCTGAGGTCATCTGGGAAACCCAGGTTCAATTTCTGGCCTAACCTTAACAAGCCATTCTCAGTGGCACATGACTTAGATCTTGTTAACTGGGATGCTGAGGCAGGAGGATCACAACATAGCAAGACTCTGTCAAAGATCTCTCTCTGTCTCCCTCATAAAAACTACAGAATATAAAAATGCCTAAAATCTAGCTGCTATTGGAATATATATTATATGCAAAACATAGTGCTCATTTCTTTCCACATGATACTTCAGTTGATTCTGTCAACACTTTTTTTTTTTTTTTTTTTTTTGGAGAGGTTTTTGCTCTAGGGCATGTGCATGCGCCAGACAGAGAGAGACAGAAAGACAGACAGTGAGAAATCACCCCCCGGGGGGGATGGTAATGCCGCAATCCCTTCTTCTTCATTCTCCTCTCAGAATCTTGGGCATGCACACACACACGCCCGGCATGAGTTTAAGCCACTGGGTCCGGGACTCGAAGCGCAGTCAGCTACATGGGAGTCCAGCGACATAGCCATTATGCTAACTGCTGGTCCCTCTGTCAACAACTTTTATTATCAGATACTATTATTTCCACTTTATGGCTGGAAATAAAAAGTTAAGATTAGGGGCCAGCAGATGGCATGGTGGTTACATTGCTGAACACACACATGGTCAGGCACAGTTTGAGTGTCGGACCTGGTGGCTTAAAACTCATGGCAGGCGCATGTGCATGTATGTCTAAGATCCCAGGAGGAGAATGGAGAAGAAAGGAGTGTGGCATGGCCATCCCTCCCAGGGGGATGATTTATCACTGTCCCTGTCACTGTCACTGTCTCTGTCTCTTTCTCTAGCGCATGTGCCCTAAGGCAAAAACTTTTTTAAAAAGAAAAAAACAGTTAAGATTAGTAAAGGGTAAATAGATTTTCTGAGATCATTCAGTTAATTGGTGATTCAAATCCATACTGTCTGACTCCAAAGTTCATTCCCTTTCCTAGCCATTACACGCACCATCTTTACTTTTAAAGATATTGCCATAAAGAAATCAAGACACCTAACAAACCTGGTCCTTAGCTTTCAGGGAGATATACCAGAATGGGGTTTTAGTCTGAAGAGAATCTGCAGAGACTAAGTTCAGAGCATTTATCCTGCTATTTTTTAAATTGTTGGCAGTTTTCAAATACCTCTTTCCCTCAGAGAAAACTATGGCCTTAGCATCTCAGTCGTCTGTTGCATAAACTGCAGACATATCACTCCTTACATTTTTTGATTAGAGCCCTAGGATATCTTCTCGCATCTTATTTCCTGGCATGTGACTACAAAATCAACCTAACCATGTGAAAAACCGAACTCCCGGTCGTTATCCATAATCATCTTACTCTGTTTCTCATGTTTGGACTCTTAATCAAACTAGGGATTTTCCATTGTTGGTAATTGTGGATTGCACCAATGGGGAATGTGAGACAGGGATGGAGATAGGAAACGTCATTTCTGCTGAGCGTTGCTACTAGACAGCCAAATAAAAATTGTGATGGCAGCCCAGGGCGTTTCCATCTCCACAGGCACTTCTGCAGCCCCCAAGCTGCAGGGGGGAAAGGGTCTGGCAAACTCTCTGAGAGTCAACGCCAATGTCTGTGGGTCATGGAAGGCCAAGCAGGCACTGGCCAAATGCCTGACTTCTGGGACTGACTAGAGATAGCGTATAATCAAAAATTCTGTTTTATTCTTGGAACTATTACTTGGAAATATAACTGCAGCTCCTCAGTCAGTCACATTTCTCATGATGCTTTTTATTTTACAGATTAGAGGGTGCTTCCATTTTGAATGACAGGTAACATTCGCCTCTAACTCACTTATTTCATACCCGATTGGATACCATAAGGGACATTCATAGCAATGAATTATCCATGAAAAACATTTAACTGGTTCTCCCTATTAATTATTAATAAAAAGACTAGGATTGAAGAAAGGCAATAGGTTCCAATGCTTGACTAAAATTTTCCTAACACAAATTAGACTATAAGTCATCTTATCTAAAGTTTTCAGATTAGAGCTTGAAGTGGGAAATGAAAAATAGAATTATCTTGGAGAATCTGTGTTCAAGGCAAGTTTCAGCAAGTCTTACATGGAGCACTGTGAAAATGATGTTTCACATTAAACTCGTGAAGCAAAAAGGGAGAATCTATCGAGTATTATTGCATCCAGGATGCTCAGTATGCATACTAACTTGTAAGCAAAAGAAATTATAACAGAAATTGATTTAAAAATATAACACCAGGGAGATAATTTTAATATGACTAATAATTTCAGTAATGGGATCAATACATTTACAAACTTCCTAACTGGATTTTTGTCTTCATATAAATTGCAAAGCACTTGCCTTTTATTATAAATGGAGCAGTGCACTCATCCATACAATCATCACTTAATATTGAGCAACCCGCTTCTGGGCTTGTAGCTTATATAAATGTGGACTTTAAATATTGAGCCAGGTGATTAATTTATATCTTTAAGTTATTATATATTTACAACTCTAGGGAAAAAATAGAGAATGGGATGTAATATTATCATTTTGTGTTATATTAGAGATAAATTTTAAGAAGTTATTTTAGTAATAGGCAATATCAACTAGAAAAAACTTTTACTAAAAAATAGCTTACCTGGGCCAGTTCCATAGCACAGTAGTAATGTGGTGCTAAGAGAAGCCAGATTCCACATGACAATCAAAGTTTGAATCCCCAGCCCAGCCAGCCGGAGACATGCCCAGAATGTGTGTGAGCATCCAAGATCCGATGGATTAGAGGACTGGACGAAGGGGGTCATAATGTGACTTAGACTCTGTGGAGAGCACTCATCTCACTCTCTCTCTCTCTCTCTCTCTCTCTCCCCCTTCTCTCTTACACATGCATATACTCTCATCATGAATTTAAAAAAAATCTAAGAAGAAATTTTTAAAAATAGCTAACCTATTGTTAGTATTATCACCAGTGTCATGACTAAGAATAATGCTATAACATTTCAAAGTAACTAATAATTTCTTTCAGAATATTATTACTTTACATAATAAAATTAATGGACAATGATTTATCATAAAATTAGAACATATAACTAAAAGTTTGTCTTTATCAAAGGCAGAATGTTTGAACAAATGTGACCTAAGAAATAAAATAAAGCAAAACACATGAATTACACATAATTAAGTAATGGGTAAATAAATTATACATCTTTACCTAAGTATTTGGAATTTAAAAAGTGAATAAACTAGTTTTACTGGGCAATAGAAAAAGTCAGAATAAAGAAATAGCATGTCAACCATGATTTGGCTTGTGTCCCAATAGAACAACTATATGTAGAACAACCTGAAAACGAGCAAAGGACCTCACAGAATAAACTTCTAATTTCAATTTCCTGTACATTTCACTAAAATAGTATTTTTAGGAAACTTCTTTGACATCAACAGGGCAAATGCACTCTGAGGCTTAAGAGGTGAGCTTGGAAGATACGGTGGTATTACTTCACCCTCAGGAGATGACAAGTACACAGTGAATAGAACAGGTCCTACATAAGATGGGAGAACTCCGACTCCCGGGACGTAAGCCTCCAAGGGCCAGGCATCCTTGTTCTGCAAGGAAGTAGGTGGGGAAATGTGGGCTAGGCAGCCGCATATGTAGGATGAAGGCCCGGACGGAAGGTTGGGGTACACATAGGAATGTGGAGTCTGTTTTTCTCAGTGCATAATTATAACATAGACTTGGGGAAGACATCTCTACAGGACTGCAAATGTGTTAAAAGAGAAAGGCAATCAGGGAAAAAAATATGAACGGACATAAAAATGAAAAGTTATCTGTTGATAATATCTATGGTGATACATCTTTGACTCAACTGACATGCACTGTGTTCAGGCTGGGAGAAAACATGTTGTGATAAAAAATGTGCAGTGACTAAAAGTACATTTTAAAAATGTTTAAAATAATTAATGCATTCTGAAAGGAGAAAGAAAAGAGAGAGAAAGGCTGAGAGTGAAGATGGAAGCCTGGGAAACATCAAAATTACACAGATAGGCAAGGGAGAAGATCCAGCGAGAAGTGCAGGATGGTTCTGTAGCTAGGGCATTTCACAACGTGGGGAAGAGGTAATGTGATTTCAAGCATAATGCTCTCATCGCTGCGTCAGATGATGCAGGCTGGGACTTCGTTAGGTAGACGTTAATGAGGAGCTTTGCCATGGCGCAGGCTGAGTGGTGGTGAGTGTAGAAGCCAGATTGCTGCTTTCTGAGGTGAATTAGAGGTCAGAAAATGGTAGGAAAGATAGCTTTGTCTCTGCGTTTATTGATTTATGCTATTATTTTTACCACAGAAATGGTAGGAAGAGAAACAGGAGAGCCTTGTGGAGCAGTTCACAACACTACATTGTACAGTCACTTTGAGAAGGGTTAATTTTCAGATTTTTTTTTTTTTTAATACTAATGTCTGGGTCTGATTCCAAATCAATTAAATCTGAATCTCTGGGAATGGTACTCCATTCTTGATAGGTTAAATAGCACTCCAGGTGATTCTGCTGTTGAGTTAGAATTGAGGACCATGAGATTAATTAGATGGATATGGCTTAAGTATAATATCCATCTAAAATGGATAGCTTAAATATCAACTGACCTGCTGCTGATGGGGTGACTTCACAGAGTCTCAGCTTCCTTAATAGACAAATAGGCACATTATGGTAGTATCTTCCTCATGGGATTTTAGGAAGGATTAAATGAGGTATTTGAAACATTGGCATGGCACTAGCTCCTTTGGGTGGTTGCTGTTGTTGCCGTTGATGCCATTAAAGCTGACAGCTGAACTCCCTGGTCCGTGAGCTCTCAGGAACATATTTCTGTGTGTGTAGAAAGACTCTCCAGTGGCCACGAACTAATCAAGAAATGAAGGGAGTTAGGTTCAGTCATTGCTTCTACTATGTATAGCTCACGTCACATATTCAACAAACCCACGAGTTCTTATGCTGGCAATCGGTTCCTGCCCCAGTATTAACTTTGCCAAAAGCCTCTTACCCAGTTCTCACTGCTGTTGGAGTTTTACACGTGCTTTGTGGGCTTTTGATGTCTAACCTCAACTGTAGAACTCTATGAGCTCTCCCAAGCCCTGCTCGTTTTCAAGTCTGAATTAAAGTCGTTTATGGCAACACTTTATCGTGCCATTAGTTTGTAAATACTGCATTGCTTGTTATTACAGACTGCTCCTAGGCTCTTAGAAATGCTTGTTGGATGGTGGTGCTGCCCAGACTTTGGTTTCTTATCTGGCTTTTACCCTTGGGTCTTACCTGGGTTGCCATTGTTAAAGCAAAAGCTGCACTGTGGAGATGTAAAGGGGCCAAGAAGGTTTAATCCAAGGCTGCTGAAGTGAAAGACCTAAGTCTGAACTAAATTACAATAAAACAAAAGAGGAGAGGGTTTTAAAGCCCTAGGGTGAGCTAGTGGAAAAGTACTAGAGAGTGTTGGGGGGAGGCTGATCAATGGAATGTGTTGAGCACATTGAGTTATTTATTCCTAAATTTGCAAATGTTCTTCTCTGTGATTAGGCCATCTGTGTTTGCTAATTGGTGCCCAAGGAAGTTAGGCTTCCACCCTCCCACAGGGACTGGGAAATAGGGGCACTATCTTCCTTTCAAAGAGTTGGTTCTCAGGGCCGTAAGAAAGACATTCCTGACTTGTAAAACTGGCAAGAGACTGAGAAAACACACATCTCAAAGGGGGCAGATAGAGAAGAATTTTCCATGAGAAGTTTTCTGAAGTTGGAGCTCGCAGGTGGCATAGTAGTTAAGGACCTGGATTCCCAGATGGTCAATCGTCTTTGGAGTCCTGGACCCAGCGGCTTGAAATTCATGCCAGGCATATGTGCCTCTTTGCCTAAAATCCCGAGAAGAGTGGAAGAGAAGGGATTGTGGCTTGGCCATCCCCCTGAGGGGGGTGGGGGATGATTTCTTGCTTTCTGTTTCTCTGTCTCTCTGGTGAGTGCACTCACCCTATAGCAAAAAAATTCAAAAAAAAAAAAAAAAGTTTTCTGAAGTAAATGACTTAGGTAAAAGGAAGCCAGGGTCTGAAGTCAGGAAGAAGTCTGTCTAATATTCAGTCAAGTTGAAGGGAACATTGAGTCATCTCAGTCACCACACTTGATTTTTTTGATTTAATACTTTTTTCAACAATATCGGTTGAAAAAATAAAAATATTTAAAAAAAGTGAGAGGAGATCCTTTACTTTCATCCCTCCCTTAATCCCTAGCAACATTTATAGAAATTTATATGAACTAAAATGTGAGAGAACTTCAAAAATCTGTGGAAAAATAGAAGTAAAGTACTATTTGGTTTTGGTGAAAAACTTTTCTTTTGAAATCTATCCATATTTTGTTCGTAATACTCACTTTTCATAAACTTTTTGAAGCTCCCATCATACGTACTACTCTAGTATCTATTGAGAACATTCCATTTGGAAATATATCTCAGTATATCTATAAAATGTATCATTTCTCTGGGAAAAATTGGTTATGAAGTACTTTCAAAAAGGGCAAAATTGTCACATTCACGAGCAGCTAAGAAACATCTCTGGAAGAGTGATGTCTCCTCTGCTTTCAAGTCAATTAGAAAATTATTTCAAGGCATAAGCCTTCCTTAATCTCCTATATAATTAATGTTTAAGTATGTAAATTTTCACAATCATAAGGATGTTGTGATTGGTATTCTAGGGATTTGGTAGACTAACAAAATGTTTGGGTTATTTGCTTAAATTTTTATGTAATATTTTATCTGTATAAAAAACATGCTGGCTAATAACAAAATACATGCCCATTTCCCAGTTTTAGGAGTGAAACATCACTAACATTATTGTGCTTTTCCTTATTGCATTGTACAGCTTTCCTCCATGAGAAAACTTTAGTCTTGCATTTTTTTTTTTAAAGAGAGATTTTTTGCTATAGGGTGCATGTGCTTGCCGGAGAGACAAGAGAGATAAAAAGTGAGAAAGCAATCCCTAGGAGGGATGGGCACACTGCAATCCCTTCTTCTCCGTCCTCCTCTTGGGATCTTGGACACACATCCTCACATGCCCGGCGTGAATTTTAAGCTGCCAGGTCTGTGACTCGAACTGCAGTTGACTATGTGGGAGTCTAGTGATGTAACCATTATGCCATTTGCTGGTTCCTAGTCTTGAATTTTATGTTTAGTATCTTCCATTTAAAAAATGCTATTGTTACATATGTGTGAGTATTCCTAAACAATATATTTAGTTGTGTTTGTTTGTAATTCATTTTTCAAATACGAGGTAGACATCAGAAATGTTTACCTAGTGCTAAATGATAGTAGATACTCATGAGGGCCAAAATAGAGATTTATGTGACTGGTTCCTCTTGGGAGACCAACTAGCTATACACTTGGCAATTGGCTTCTGTTTGATCAATCATTACATTCAGACATATTTTTGAAATCTGTATTAAGGACCTTTTATCCTAAACCACTCACTTGCCAAAGCACTTCTTTATTTTTGCTTTTCGAATACTTACATGCAGTTTATACAATAGTTTTTGCTGATGTTACAAGAACAGTAGAAAACAAAAACATTTCATTCAAATTTTAATGCAACAATGATTTTAAACATTCTACCTGAAGATATAGACTCTTGTATTTACAGGTCAAGAATAATTATGTTATTTATTTCTCAGTGATAAGATGACTCTAAAACATAAATGCTAAATTTTATTTCTCTTCTTTTCTTTTCTTTTTTCTTTTTTCTTTATTTTTTTTAAAGAGAGTTTTGCTATAGGGTGGGTGAGCTTGCTGGAGAGACAGAGAAAGAGAGACAGAAAGCAAGAAATCCCACTCCAGGGATGATGGCCATGCTGCAATCCATTCTTTCTCATTCTCCTCTTGGGATTTTGGGCACACGTACACAAATGTCCAGCACGAGTTTAAAGTCACTTGGTCCAGGATTCAAACTGCAATTGACTATGTGGGAGTCTAGCAATATAACCATTGCACCAACTGCTGGCCCCAATAAGTGTTAAATTTTAAATATGCAGACAATGATTATTTGAAGTCCTTTTTTATAACCCTGTAAAATCCTGTGATCCTTATTATTGGACTTCTGTTTTGTTGATTAGGTTTTTGCTGTAAGGCATGTGTGCTTACTGGAGAGAGACAGAGAGAAGGAAAGTGAGAAATCACTCCCCACCCGCCAAGGGGTGGGCCATGCCATGATACCTTCTCTTCCATTCTCTTGGAATTTTGGGCACACATGCACATCTGCCCACTGTGATTTTCAAGGCTCTGGGTCCAGGACTTGGAACCATGATTGGGTATGTCATAGTCTAGCACCTTAGCCACCATGCCACCTGTGGCCCAAATTATTGGATCTTTATCTTCCTTGATGGGCTAGCTTTTTGCTTATGTATTTATTGATTCATTTCTTTTTTATTTGAATTTTGTCACCTCTCAACATCTGTCTTTCCTAAACCCAGTATTGTTTGACCTCTGCCTTCATGTCATGTCTCTACAGGTCTTTTGGTCCAGGATGCAGAATGAATTTAAATTCTGGGTTTTAAGAGTCCAGATTGAAACCTTCTGAAGAAATTCTGACCACATCTAAAATAAGTTATGTCATTATAAGGACAGATACAAAAACTTTGACAATAGGATGACAGATATAGAGATAGACAAGGGAGAAGTATAATGTGGAGATAGGTAGGGATAAATTTTTGGTACAAAATTTTTAAAAATAGGAAGAGAATTAACTATTTTTTAAGAGCATTTTTGCCGGGCATTTGTGCCTGCCAGAGAGAGAAACAGAGACAGTGAAAAGGTAAGTGAGGAATCGCCCCCAGGGGACATGGCCCCACTGAAACCCCTTCTTTATTTTCCTCCCTGAATCATGGGCACACATGCACGTGTACCCAGCATGATTTTCAGCCACTGGGTCTGAGATTCAAACTGTGGTTGGCCACGTGGGAGTCCAGCAATGTAACTGCTATGCCATCTGCTGGCCCAGAGAGAAAATTTTAAAGTTAAAAAAAATCTGTAGTGGGACCAGCAGTCAGCACAATGGCTATGTTGCTGGACTCTCATGCAGTCGACCGTGGTTCAAGTCTCAGACCCAGTGGCTTAAACACACGCCGGGCACATGTGCATGCGTGCCCAAGATCCTGAGAGGAGAATGGAGGAGAAGGGATTGCGGCATGACCATCCACCCTGAGGGGTGATTTCTCGCTTTCTGTCTCTCTTTCTGGTGAACCCACACATCCTATAGCAAAAACCTCTCAAAAACAAACAAACAAAAACAAAACAAAAAACCATTCTATAGTAACCACTTTTGAAAGACAGGGATTTTAATATTTTATTTATTTGCAGTCAGCTCTAAAAAAAACTCCTGGTTCTAGACAATTAAAACTCAAGTTTAACTTTCCTTTTCTATCAGGGATTGTTTTGCCAGGTCTTGCTCATGAATAAGATGATGGTTTTGATAATGCTTTCATCCAGCTTATAATATAAGTAATTAGTGGTTTTGTTTGCAACATCTTGTTTTGTTTACATTACCTTTGCATAATTTGTACTCATGGCATCCCTTCAAGGTGACTATAAGCCCTTTGTCTGGCAGGATGAGACTGGCATTGGGCACTTCATCAAAATTAATCTCTTGAATATTAAATAAACATTCATGAAGAGGTGATTGCTGAGGCAGCCAGGAACAACGTGAAGGAATGGAAGGCAGGAGTAGTGTTTGTCACAAAGCTGTTGCTTGCCTTCACCTTCAGCTGCCGTGATTTCTCCTGTCTTACATGGAACTGGATCTTGTGCATCTGGTCTCAGCTTTGAGCTCCATCATGCAGGAAAGCACATCAAACCGAGGGGTTAGCGGGGAGCTGTGATGGCTCTGATTTCCAGGTGAAGCTTTTCGTGTCATGGTTTTCTTTGGAAATCTGAGGAAAACTAAGGTTCCAAGTCAAACATAACAATTTATGATTTTATGATACAGAGATAGTTTGGGGCCAGCTCATGGCTTGGTGGTGAAGGCAGATGAATCCCATATGGTCAACCACACAATTCAAGTCCTGGACCCAGTGGCTTAAAGGAAAGAAAAAAAAAAATACCAGGTATATGTGCATGTGTGCCGAAAATCCCAAATAGGAGGAGGAAATGGAGGAGAAGGGGTTGTGCAGTGACCATACCCCATGGGGTGTGCTTTCTCACTTTCCTTCACACTCTCTCTCTCTCTCTCTGTCTCTCTGGTGAGCACATGTGTCCTCTGGCAAATTTTAAAGCATTAATAAACAAAAGAAAAAAGAAACATTTTTCCAGTGTGCCAGTGTGGCTACAACCAATATATGCTATCTCTAGCCAAGAAATCACTCATCAGTTGAAATTGGGGTGGCTCCCCTGGGATTGCTCAGAGAAATGAGTGTGAATTCTTAGAAAAAATTTTAATACACAGAGCCACGAATCTTCTAAATATGAGTTGTGACAGCCATAGGAAGTCCCCAAAACTATGATGTATTTACAACTTTCCTTGAGACATTTGTAAAATGCAGCTATTGGACCTCCCCTCCGAGGGCACTGAGATAGTACGTCTGGGGTTGAGAAGCCACCTTTTAAAGCAAGCTTTCAGTTGTTGCTGTTTGGCAATTTTGAGGACCATACTTTGGATAGAGCCAATCTAAATGATCATTGTACTGGTTAACACAATCAGAAAACTGGAAGGTCTTCTATGGATATACATGGCGAAAGAATGAGTATCTGAAGAATTTCCTACACACTATAGAGGGAGGAAAACACACCCTTCCCAAGCCAGTAAGATCAACAGAATCGATTCTGGAAATCACTGTGAGGGCAGATGACACTCGAATTGCCTTCCGAGCCAGAAACCAACACTGTGAGTGAAGGAATAGGGAAGCTGCCCCGCAGAACCCGGCTGTATTCAATGCCGACTAACGAGGGCCACGTTGGCTCCCTTCAGTGATCAGTAACCAGATATTTCAGTCTGAGCGTACAGAAAACGTTTCCGTGTAGCGTTGTGCTCAGGACCCGGGTTTTGGGGTGAAGCAGCTGGTAGTAACATCCTTACACTGCCTCCTTTCAGTTGGTTCCTTAACAAGTTAATCTTTTAGGTCTCATTTTTATTTTTCCATATAAAAATAGAGAAATTCATAACTTCTCCCCAGAATTGTGAAATTTACATCCAAACACTTACAGAGCCTACCCAGAGACCTGGTGGTTAAGATGTCTGGATCCCACATGGACAACTGCCATTGGAATCCTGAACCCGTGGCCTTAAAAACACAGTGTGCATGGCTGTGCACGTGCCCAACATCCAGTCGGGAGGAAGAAATGGAGGAGAAGGGATTGTGGTGTGAAGTTGCTTTAATCAAAATACATAAAATCTCTTGTCAGGAGTAGTTCAGGAGAATTTATAGTACCATTTTCTTGATAATAATTAGGCAGTAGCTAAAACTATCATGAGCCATTTCTAAATTTGCATTCTAACTTGGGAAATATTTAACCTCACAAATTAGCAAACTCCTTCACAGATAGAAGGTACATTGGTCATTTCTGATATGAAGATTCCTGTGACACTCTTCTGGCATCTCCTCCCAGCCATCAGATTGATTCTGAGCTCTTAGAAAATGTATTGTGTTTATTCATTATTAATTCATTATTTTCACTCTTTACTGAACACAGCCTATTCCTATTGCCATGGGGATATCTATTTAATGACAATAACCTCTTTTCTTCTTTCAGTTATTTTCACAGTAACTATTATGTCAGGCTTATTCTGGCTTTGATGTTGATGAAAAGGAGGAAAAACTTATTTAATAACGTGTTTTTTATTTCCCTGCTCAATTTCCTTTTGCATCTCTTTATCTGTATTTCAAATTTAGCAAGTGAAACATTTGTTCCAATGGATTATCTGAAATGCCTCGTTGGCTGTCACACGCATGATTGATTTTAAATTCATGCCTAGATCCTTTCTACCAGACTAAACCCCTAGGATTACAAAACATGCTTACTATAAAAAAGACTTTCCTGTCATCATCAGGTATACCCATCATCTTTGACTTAACCTTCATGATTGCTGGCAAAGAGATCGTAAAGAACACCACTCTCCATCTCTCCTTTCCACACAGCTCGCCAGGGAGGGTATCTCTCGAAGGCATCACTGTAACTCCTCCTTTCTGGTCCTTGGCTTCCTTTGTCCCTCTTCCACATGTCATATTCACTTTTCCTGTATCCACTTTGAGTCAGTCTCTGTGCCTCTCTGGTTACTGTGGCTCAGCAATGAGTCATGGAAACTTCTCAAGACTTGACTCTCTCTATTTATCCTACAAGCCATATCCTGTTATTCGTCTGCCTTTCAGCTGCCCTTGCAATCCAACAATGACTAACCCAACTTATTATAAAACAAATAAAGATGCTTCTTTACTTGCCTCCTTCAGTGTTTTTTTTTTTTTTTCATTTAAATTTCCCGTGTTTGCACTGCCAGCCCCATCACCATTTTCAATCTTACATATTTGTATTAATTTTTTTAAAGTTGTAATTTGGCTAAATGACAGTGCTTCCTGCATTATGAACTATGTAATAGTACATTGTGCTAAATTTATTTTCCAATTAGTGTTTCAAACCCAAACGATCCTGTGTCAATCTCATCTCCTTTAATAGCAGAGAGATACGGGCAGCTATTTGTGTAGAAGCTTGGGTACCATTTCCCTTTAACATCTTGCCATTTTTATGATTTTTTTGGAGTACAGTTGTATCCAATGGGTTGCACTAATTTTACAATAAGTAAATTCAGTGTCACTGTAATATTTTCTAAGTACTAGTTTAATTGTAACATGGGTGGAAAAACTGCAACTTGAGGGTCAAATCAGCCTGACTCCTGTTTCTGCAGATAAAGTTTTATTGGAACACAGCCATACCCATTTCTTCATGTTTTATCTATGGCCTTTTTCACTCTAAAAAGAAGAATTGAGTAATTACAACATAAAGTGCATGACCTACAAAGACTAAAGTATTTACCATCTTTTTTTTTTTTTTTCTTTTTGTCATAGAGTGCATGTGCTCGCCCAAAAAGACAGAGAGAGACAGAAAGCAAGAAATCACCCCCAGGGGGATGGCCATGGCACAATCTCCTCCATTATTCTCTCGGGATCTTGGGCATGCATGCGCAGGCACCTGGCATGAGTTTAAGCCACTGAGTCTGGGACTCGAACTGCGGCCAACTGCATCAGAGTCCAGTGACATAGCCATTATACCAACTACTGGTCCCAACCATCTGGTTCTTTAAGAAAATGTTTGTTGGTAGCTAGCAGGTGGCATGGTAGTTAAGGTGCTAGGCTTCTACATGGCCAATAGTAGTTTGAGTCCTGGACATGGCAGTTTGCTATTTCACTTTCTTTCCCTCTTTTTCTCTCTCCATGTCTCCGTCTGATGAGTGCACATGCTCTATAGAAAATTAAATAATAATAATGATAAATTAATTAAATTAATAATTTTTTAAAAGGAAAATGTTTGCCTACTGTGGACTACCCAATACACCATGTCTGGCATATTTTTATATCAGGTCTGGTGGTAAAGTTTATAGGATGGTCAATCATAGACTAGCTGTCTCCTCTAAGTGTCTGAAAATCACATATTATATTGACTAACGGGAAAGGTCAGATTATCTTTAGAGAGAGAGTGCAAATATATTTGCATATAAATAAAGTTGTCAGATAAAATGCTAGATACACAGTTAAACTCAATTTTAGATAAATGAAAAAGAAATTTTAGTGTCTCAAATATTGCATATACATACTTATTTTTTAAATCTTGTTTCTCTAAAATTCAAATTTAACTGGACATCTTGTGCATCATTTGCTAAATATGTCAACCATACATACAAAGGAATAAAGAGAAGTGAAAACTGAAGGAAAATGAAGCAACATTCGTAGGGCATAGTGTAGAATTTTTAGTTTATTAACACCTTCTTATGTATTGTCTGATAATATTCCAAAGTTCTTCAATTGATATTTGTGTTTCAATTGATAATAGGAAGTTTCGTTCTTTACACCCAGGTGCTTGGTACACAGATGGTATACTTTCCAACCTGAGATTCCATGCTGTTCATTAGGAGTTTGAATTTTTTCAAGTGTATGTCAGATGGCAGGACAAAGAGCACTCTGCAATACAAGATGAAGGGGAATTACTCAGTAGGACCTCATAGGTTTGATTTAGTCACAGGAGGAGGGCTAAAAATAGAAAGTTTACAGAATGAGTGTCTGGGAAATTGGCAAGGGTCCACTTGTTCAGATACTGTACTATCTGTATAAGACAGCATCAGGAACTTAGTAGTAATTAGGAAGTATCGGTCAATGATAGATATTAACTAAGATGCAACAAGGTTTATTACACTGAAAAGTTAAATATGAAAAAGATTTAATATTATAAGCCAACTCTTGAAAGGCGTCTTAAAATCTTTAACAGACTCTTGTGATGACTATCTTTTTCACACCCATTTTACTTTTCTATTTTCATTGCATAGAAAAAAATATTTATAGGACTGGCCTCAGAGGCTGATAGTTAAGGGAAACCAGATCCCACATGACTGACTACAGTTCGAATCTCCACTCTGCTAGTTTGAAAAATACACAGGGTGCGTGAGTGTGTGTATCTGGATTCCCACATGGCTGACTGCGGTTTGAGTCCTGGATCTGGCAGTTTGAAAACTCATGCTGGGCAGAGGTGAGTGTGTACCCAAGGTCCTAAGATAAGAATGGAGGAGAAGGGATTGCAACATGGCCATCTTCCCTGAAGGGGGTGATTTCTCACTCTCTGTCTGTCTCTTTCTGACTCTCCGGCAAGTGCACTTGCCCTTATAGCAAAAATCTCTCTCTTTCTCTCTCAAAAAAAGAAAAGTTATTTATAATGTGTCCAAAATATCAAGATTATCAAAATGCTAAGTGAATGCTATTTCCAAATTTGGTAAACATGACTGTATCACAACCTGGTCACAATAGATGACACTGATTCCCATCAGATTATCACATATCTATTTAAATTAGATGGAGCACTGGATTAATAGCCTAGGTTTGTCTATTTGTAGTATATTCTTATTTCTTTCTTTCTTTTTTCTTTCTTTTTTTTTTTTGAGAGATTTTTGCTACAGGGAGTGTGCGCTCGCCAGAAAAGCGGAGAGACACAGAGAGAGAGAAAGCGAGAAATCACCACCCCCCCAAGGGAGTTGGCCACACCACAATCCCTTCTCCTCCATTCTCCTCTCGGGATCTTGGGCACACACGCACACGCACCCGGTGTGAGTTTAAGCCACTGGGTCCAGGACTCGAACTGCAGTCGACTACATGAGAGTCCAGCGACATAGCCATTATGCCAACCACTGGTCCCTATTTGTAGTATATTCTAATGAAATATTTCTATGTTTAAAATTCTATTACTCTGTTTCTTTTTAAAGATTTTAGTTTCCTGGTCTTTTTTTAATCAACATTTTCAGAGAAATTTAGTTGATAGAAACTGTTACATTATATAGCACCTACTGCAATAATAGGTATCACAGAAAGAAAGTCTGTCTTTTGTGGAGTTTGTGATATAGTTATCTATTAATTAGATAACATAAGGTTATGGTAAAATTTGATGTGAAGATAACACACCTTTAGTATACTTTGTCACAAAAAGTTATCTAATTATGACTTGAGGTAATACAACCTAGACTTGGAGAAGCAATAATATTGTGTTGTCACAGCATTTTTTAAACTATAAAAGAGGGTGCATACGCATGTTTAATATTAACTTATACATGTAATAAAACATAAATTTAAAGTCATTGTTTTCTGTATACAGCTAGTATGTGAAAGCATTCTCCTTATTCAGAATTAAGACTTTATAAATGATGATAAAATTGCTTTTGCTCCCCCCCCAATTCATTTCCTTTTCCCTCTTCTTTGAGGTTATTACTGTTACTCCTTTTACATGTGTCTTTTTTAGGTATTTTTAAATGCATTTTTGTACAGAGATTTGACCTTTTTCTGTATTCCAACTGGGCTAACAATCTTAGCCTGTGGTGTTTGTGAAAACTGCTGTTGGAGAAAGACCATTTGAGTTTGCTTAATTATCAAAGTAAAGAAATCTACACTGGGGACTGGCAGTTAGTGTAATGGCTATGTGGCTGGACTCTCACGTAGTTGACTGCGGTTCGCGTCCCGGACCCGGTAGCTTAAAACTCAAGCCGGGCGCGTGTGTGTGCGTGCCCAAGATCCTGAGAGGAGAATGGAGGAGAAGGGATTGCGGCATGGCCCATCCCCCCTGGGGGGTTATTTCTTGCTTTCTGTCTGTCTCTCTCTGTCTGTCTGGTGAGCGCATGCGCCCTATAGTGAAAACCTCTCCAAAAAAAAAACCTACACTGGTAAAAGAAGAGTCATTCATCAAAACTAGGATTTTGTTGTTGATATTTCCTTACTTTTTAAAAAGAATTACTTATTCATTTAATTTTGTTATTATTAGTTTTTAATTTGACCAGAGAGGTAGAGAGAGCCAGGGAAAGTGAGACAGTAAGTTGTATGTCTGTACGTGTGTGTATTCATAAGAGGACTTCACAAAGTTAATGGAAAAATGGAATTAAAATGCAATTTTCTGAAATCCATGCATAGTTTTTTTTTTTTGCATAATCCACATTTTACCTGAACTGTTTGAAGAACCCTGATATATGTGTGCATGTGTATATGTACATTTGGTTTGAAATGTCTTTAAGCTACTTTGCACTTTAGTATCCTGACCTGCAACCCAGAGTAAAGTCATTTAAAATGTCACTAAGGCTTTGTCCAGTTCTCAGTGTTTACTGATCTATTATTTTGAGTGCTAACAAAGATAAAAATAGTGATTTATTGCAGGATTTCTGTCCTCCCCCACCCCACCCCATGATGTTTAGTTATAGTTGATGTTTCAGCAACCTCATATTAACTGCATAATATTAGATAGATAACTCTCTTTTTGTCAAAATAAAGTTTACTCATTCCTGGTTCCTACAGCCAGGAGGGAAGATCCAGTAATCTTAGCCTTCACAGTTTCTTGATTATCCCTTTGAGTTTGGTCCAGCTCGCAATTGAACCTATGAAATGCACCCTCGCACAATCTTTCTGCATATCAGTGTAATTTCATCACATCACATTTGTTGAATAATGCAGGTAGCTCATATATGAGAGTCTGCAACCACGTATTTCAGATCTACAAATTAAGAGTAGCTTTCTCTTTCTTTCACAAATTCAGGGCTGCCTTTACTAAATCATCAGTGAGAAGATTTTATTTACTTATTTTCCTGTCTCTTTAAAGTTGTCATTTCTACATTTATTGGAAAGTGAGAGAGTTTTAATCAGTTTTCCTTCTCCAGTGCATAGACAATGAATATATTATATAGGAACTAGTGTAAGTTTATAAACTCTGCCCTACATCTTTGGAACTAGGATTTTGTTGTTGGTATTTCCTTACTTTTTTAAAAGAATTATTTATTCATTTAATTTTGTTATTATTAGTTTTTAATTTGACCAGAAAGGTAGAGAGAGACAGGGAAAATGAGAAAATAAGCTGCCAGACCTGGGACTTGAACTGCAGTCAGCCATATGGGAGTCCAGTCCCTTACCTACCATTCCACTTCCTTGTCCTCTCTCCTGAGCCTGACTTGCTGTCACTTTTCACAAAAAAGGAAGGTAGTTGAAGAGGAGAGGTCAGGCAGAGTAAAGGGAAAGATTCATGGAGAGAGCTAGACCCTGAGAACAGCGCATTAGAGTTCCCTATTGTTTCCAAAGGTAGAGGACAAATGCAAACACAAGCAAAAATACCCCTCATGAAAATATATATATTCACGATTTTAGAGTCCAATGAAAACCTTTAGCAAATTTGTAGCCACTTTGTAATGACGTGGTTGTTAGCAGCCTTAAGCAGTTGAATTGTCAATTAACACAAGGTTTTTCAGATAGGTCTGAGTAATATTTGACCATAAAAACAATATCCACATGTAAACACTATTACTTGCCACTTGGTACGTTATTTCTAATTTTACAGGCCTCGGTATCTGGTTTGCTGCAGCTAGCTTCTCTGCCGGTCTTATTACCCGTGATTTCTATTTAAAACTTGATCACATGTGGATGATTAGAAAGTAGTATATACATGTGAGGAAAAACACCCAACTTCAAAGACACATTCTGTGATAATTACCAGAAAAATCCTAAGAGGGAAGATATGCAAAAACATCTAATGAAATGTTTTAAGCCAATGTGAACTTTTTTTTTCTCTTTTTTTTTTTTTTTTGGAGAGGTTTTCGCTATAGGGCGCGTGTGCTTGCCAGACAGACAAAGAGATAGAAAGCGAGAAATCACCCCCCCCCAGGGGGGATGGCCACGCCACAATCCCTTCTCCTCCATTTTCCTGTCGGGATCTTGGGCATGCACGCACACGTGCCCGGTGTGAGTTTAAGCCACCGAGTCCGGAACTCAAACCGCAGTCGACTACGTGGCAGTCCAGCAACATAGCCATTACGCTAACTGCTGGTCCCAAGCTAATGTGAATTTGATGTGTCCATCTTAGATTTAATTTGACAGTAATTGACATTCTTAGGGTATGTTAAAAGACAAAGTTACTATATGTTCTTAGGGGTTGCAGGATATATTGCTCTCTGTAGATGATTTGAGTTTTGTAACACAGTTTTCTTTCAATTAAGCAGGCAATCACTTCAAGATTAATAAAACATAGTAGTTTATATTTTTTTTATGAGCCAGTAATGTTCCTAGAGGTTTGTGGCAATGCATAGCTCAGATATTTTTATGGTAATTGTGTTCACACTTTAGGTGAATGAATTCAAGTACTTTCAAGATAACTGTTTAGTGCCAGTTTTAGTTCTCTACGGTGCTAAGAAATGATGTTTATTTCTAATCTCTGTGCTCAGGGGAAAAATACTGTGATTACAGGTGTGCATAAGAAAGTTACAGCTAAAATAACTTTTATAGCACTAATTTTCTGTTTTGTAAGTCCTACTTTTTGGCCAGTTCTATTGTATTTATATCTGTTTATAACATAGTCCCTGCAGTTCATTATGTTAATGACAAATAAGCATGAAATTCCTTCCTTTCCGGAGGTCAGCAAGATAATCTTCACTAGTTTCCTTTTCTCTCTCGGAGCACTTTTTTTTTTTTTTTTTTTTTTTTTTTTTTTTTTTTTTTTTTTTTTTTTAAGATTGAGTACATCAGTCAGTATCTAAACTGCTCTCAAATGGCCCTGCTCCTGAGATAATTCTTGTGAAACAGTGTAATATAATTCTTTGGCATATTACATATAAATTCTCATTACCTTAGGCTAAGTCTATCCTGTATATAAGGAATAAAACTTCTTTAAGTTGCAAATTTTAGAGACATGCTATTGCTTAAAATTGGACTATAATTTTCTCTACAGAATTACTTGTAAAGCTTAATAAAAGTGATATGCAAATTGTATTAAAATTTTAGACTCATATTCTAAAGCTGAATTGTAGACATAGCTAATTGAAAAGTAAATTTATCAATATTTCTCTCATGATATTTTCTTTTATATTAAGAAATTTTATTGTCACATTGAGACAGAATGTCCTTTATTCATCCTTTCTTATATATTTCAAATGTAATGTAATCATAACTTTTGTTTCATTCTCTGTTACTTAATAACTAAATATACCTGAGCCTGGGTGATTTACAGGATAGATGTTTATTCAGCTAATGGCTTGATGATCCAAGGTTCAAGTGCAACATCTATTTCTTTTTTTTTTTTTTTTTTTTTTTTTAGAGAGGTTTTTGCTATAGGGCACGTGCGCTCACCAGAAAGACAGAGAGATAGAAAACAAGAAATCACTCCCCAGGGGGGAGGACAAGGGACACCACAGTCCCTTGTCCTCCATTCTCCTCTCAGGATGCTGGGCATGCACACGCACCCAGTGTGAGTTTAAGCCACCAGGTCCAGAATTCGAACCGCGGTCTACTACCTGGGAGTTCAGTGACATAGCCATTACGCTAACTGCTGGTCCCATGTGCGACATCTATTGAGGGTCTTCTCCCTTGGAGACAACATGGAAGAGGACATCACACAGCAAGAACTTGGATGTCTCTGTGCCCCTGTCTCGCTTCCTCTCCTCATAAACCAACCAGGATTCAATCAGGGTAGATCCATCCTGATCATGTTAGCCCTAATAACCTCCCACATGCTCTATCTTTTAACCCCATAATTGGATTAATTTTCCATCTTCTCAACATGTTAGAATGACTCACCAACCGATCATCTAGACGAAAAATAAGTAAAGAGATAAGGATGTAAATGATACCATGAATCAAATGGATTTGACAGACATCTGTAGAACCTCCCACCCAAAAACCACAGAATATACATTATTCTCATGCCCACATGGAACCTTTTTGAGGACTGACCACACGGCAAGGCAAAAAAACAAGCCTTTACAGATTCAAAAGCATAGAAACTATATCCAGCAACTTTTCTGACCATGATGGAATTAAACTTGATATTAACTTTAGGAAGAACCCATGAAAATATACAGTTGTATGGAAACTAAATATCCTACTCCTGAAAGACTTCACAACTATTGAAGAAATTAAGACCAAAATGAAAAGATTCATGGAAACCAATGATAATGAAACACGAGTGTCCAGGGTCTATGGGACACAGTGAAAGCAGTTAGAAGAAGAAAGTTCATAGCAATTCGTGTGAATGAAAAAAGAAAAGAAAAGAAAAAAATAGATGGAAAGATGCCAAATGGATAGCCTAACATCATGCCTCAAGGAACTGGAAAAGCAAGAACAAAAAAAAATTTTAAAAAATGGCAGGAGAAAAGAAACAATAAATACTCGAGCAGAAATAAATGAAATAGAAATAAATGAACTATACAGAAAATGAAAGCAAAAGCTGGTTCTTTGAAAACATAGACAAGATTGACATGCATTATCTAGACTAAGAAGAAGAGAAAAAGGAACAAGATAAATCAAATTTGCAATGAAACAGGCAATATTACAAGAGACACAATAGAGAGACAAATCATCATTAGAGGACATCATGAGTGACTATACACCAACAAACAAGAAATTTGGATGAGATGTGCAAATTCCTGGACACATATAATCTAATAAGATTGGATCAGGAAGACATAGAAAGCCTGAATAAACCCATGAAAAGCAGATAGGGAACTAGCAGTTAGCGTAATGGCTATGTCGCTGGACTCCCACATAGTCGACCGCGGTTCGCGTCCCGGACCCGGTGGCTTAAAACTCATGCCAGGCGCGTGTGCATGCGTGCCCAAGATCCCAAGAGGAGAATGGAGGAGAAGGGATTGCAGCATGACCATCCCCCCTGGGGGGTGATTTCTCGCTTTCTGTCTCTAATGTCTCTCTCTGTCTGTCTGGCGAGCGCACGCGCCCTATAGCGAAAATCTCTCAAAAAAAAAAAAAAAAAAAAAAAAAAAAGCAGATTGAGTCAGTAATAAATAACCTACCAATAAAGAAAAGCTCAGGTCCTAATGGCTTCACTTCTGAATTCTACAAAACTTTTAAAGAAGAGTTAACCCCCACTCCACTCAAGTTATTTTTAAAGATCCAAAAGGTAGGAACCCTCCTAAATTAATTTTATGAAGATTCCATCACCTTTTCCCCAAAGCAGTAAAGGACATGACAAAGAAAGAAAACTACAGACCAATACCTCTACTGAATATAGATGCAAAAATTCTCAATAAGATACTATCAAATTGTATCCAACAACATTTAAAAAAGATTATAAATCAAGATGAGGTAGGCTTTATTCCAGGGATGCAAGGGTGGTTCAACATATGCAAAACCATAAACATAATACACCATATTAACAGAATGAAAGATAAAAACCATATGATCGTTTCAATGGATGCAGAAAAAGCATTTGATAAAATGCAACATTCCTTCATGATTAAGACCCTCAGCAAAATCGGTATAGAAAAGACATTTATTAACACAATAAAAGTCACCTATGAAAAACCTATAGCCAATATCATACTTAATAGGAAAAACGGAAAGCTTTTCAACTAAAAACTGGTATAACACAAGGCACCTACTTTCTTCACTCCTTTTCTATATGGTGCTGGAAGGCGTAGCCAATGAAATCAGAAAAAAGAATAATATGAAAGCATTCAAATAGGGAAAGAAGAGGTGAAATTATTTCTATCTTCAGATGACATGATTGTATACATAGAATACCTAAGGGTATTCATTGAAAAACTTTTGAAAGTAATAAATAAATACAGTAAAGTGGCAGGATACAAAATCAACATACAAAAATCTATAGCATTTCTATATATGAACAATGAGCAGACTAAGGTAGAACTGGAGAAAATAATCCCATTTACCATAGCCAAAAAAAGTATAATATACCTAGGAATAAATTTAACTGCAGAAGTCAGATATCTATAAGGAAAACTATGAAAATCTAAAAAAAGAAATTGAAAATGACACAAAATTGGAAGGACAATGCATGTTCCTGGGTTGGAAGCATTAATGTAATCAAAATGACAATTCTTCCCAAATTAATCTACATATGTAATGCAATCCCCATCAAATTACCAGAAACAATCTTCACAGATTTAGAAAACAACAAATGTAGAATTTGTTTGAAATTATAAAAGACCCCACGATGCCAAAGCCATCCTGCACAAGAAGAGTGGAGTAGGAGACATCTTACTCCCTAACCCCAAAATATATTACAAAACTGTGATGATCAAAACAGCATGATATTGGCACAAAAACAGACATGTGGACCAATGGAACAGAATAGAGACTCCAGAAATACACCCCAAAACATACAGCCAACAGATTTTTGACAAGGGTACCAGTCAACCCAGTGGGGAAAGAAGAACCTCTTTAGCAAATGGTGCTGGCAAAGCTGGGTATCCACCAGCAGAAAGATGAGCCTGGACCCCTGTTTCTCACCATTAACAAAAAATCAACTCGAAGTGGATCAGAGCTCTAAATTTAAGATCTCAAACTACAAAACTACTGGTGAGAAGCCCTTTGGAAACTCTGAGAGACATCAGGGTAGGCAAAGACTTCTTAAACAAGACCTCCATAGCACAGACAATAATCCCCAAAATAGGTAAATGACATTACAACAGATTAAGAAATTTCTTTTTTTTTTTTTTTTTTTTTTTTTTTTGAGAGGTTTTTCGCTATAGGGCGCGTGCGCTCGCCAGACAGAGAGAGACATAGAGACAGAAAGCGAGAAATCACCCCCCAGGGGGGATGGTCACGCCGCAATCCCTTCTCCTCCATTCTCCTCTCGGGATCTTGGGCACGCACGCACACGCGCCCGGCGTGAGTTGTAAGCCACCGGGTCCGAGACGCGAACCGCGGTCGACTACGTGGGAGTCCAGCGACATAGCCATTACGCTAACTGCTGGTTCCCTGGATTAAGAAATTTCTTCACAGCAAAAGACACAGTATTTAGTGTGTATTGACAACCCTCAGAATAGGAGAATATTTTTTGTAAACTATGCCTCAGATAAGGGACTGATGACCAGAATACACAGGGAAGTCAAGCAGTTTACCAGGGATAAAATGATCAACTCAATAAAAAGATGTGAAAATGAGCTGAATAAACAACTCTCTAAGGAAGACATACAAGCAGCCAAAACACATGTGAAAAATGCTCAGTATCCTTCATCATAATGGATATACAGAAGAAAACCACAATAAGATACTACCTAATCCCAATCAGAATGGCAAAGATTAAGAAAACAAAAAATAATAAATGCTGATGAAGATGTGTTTTAAAGGGAAACTTTCCTTCACTATTGGGGAATATAAGTTGGTCCAATCACTGTGGAGAACAATATGGCAGTTTTTCAAAGGTATATAAATAGAACTACCATATCATCCAGCAATTCCACTCCTGAGTATCTACCCAAATGGTAAGAGAACACTGAGTCAGAAAAGTGCTTGGACATCTATGTTTATTGTGGCATTATTCACAATTGCTAAGACTTGGAATAAACCAAAATGTACACAAACAGATGAGTGGATTCAGAAAGTGTGGCACATATATTCTCTGGAATACTATTCAGCCATAAAAAAACAAGATCCTGGCATTTGATAGAAAGTGAGTGAATATGGAAGATATACTGCTGAGTGAAGCAAGCCAAGCTATGAAAGAAAGATATTGTATGTATCCACTTAATATATACTGAATGTTCACACTCTGTGGTGGAAACTGAAAGATTAGAGAATATAGAAGCATGGAAAATGGTTATGAATACTGGAGACAGTGCGGGAAGAGGTTGGAATAAGGGGGAGCGTGTAAGGAAAGAAATTAAGGAGAAAAAAAAAAAAGAGGCAAGATATTTATGTGACACAGAAATGAATTGTGTTCTGTTGATGATAACGCATACAGTCTCCTGAACTGGACTGGTGTGAGGTGTATTCATGTTAGGTAAATTCACTTTTTTTTTTTTTTTTTTTTTTGAGAGGTTTTCGCTATAGGGCGCGTGCGCTCACCAGACAGACAGAGAGAGACATAGAGACAGAAAGCGAGAAATCACCCCCCAGGGGGATGGTCACGCCGCAATCCCTTCTCCTCCATTCTCCTCTCCGGATCTTGGGCACGCATGCACACGCGCCCAGCATGAGTTTTAAGCCACCGGGTCCGGGACGCGAACCGCCGTCGACTACGTGGGAGTCCAGCGACATAGCCATTTTGCTAACTGCTGGTTCCCATGCTTTTCTACTTCTAAAGCAGTCAGAGATAGTATGTAAAGGAATAGATTGGCTGTTTCAATAAATTTGTTTTCTTTTTTAAAAAATTTATTTTATGTCCCTTTACTGTACATCATCACAGCATACAAAATGAGATTTCCCATCCAGAATACACTGTATATTCGCTTAAGCAAGGATATTACCATACATGTTATCATCAACAAATAATTTTCCATTTCTTGTTTCTTAAATATTTTGCTCCCCCCAACTTGATTCCCAACTTCTCACCCTCTTTCATCTCCCAAGCTCCTACCACTCTGTCTCTGGTATCTACAGTTGCTTTCCTTGCCTTTTTTCCTCCACATTTTATTGATTCACAAAATGTCTTAATTAATTTAAATATTTTCAATAGCATGTTCAGCTGATATACACATATCTATGAACACATGTCTGACTTTAGGCATAAAACTCAGTGAGTAGAATGAACATACTATAAAGTAGCACCTAGCTGAGGCTATATAGCTTACTGTGATAATTAAATAGGTATTTTTTAAACAAATGTTTTAATTTCAAGAAAAGTAGTTGTACCTTTAATATATCAAAATTTTAAAATGTTAAAAGAAATTTGCTCAAGACTTAAAGCCAGGAAAAAGGTTAGGATTCTGTTCAAATAGTAGGTAGATGGACCTATCAACAGCTCAAGAGAAGACAAAAGCCCTTAAATCTAGAAAACAAAGCATATAAGAAAGTCAGCAATGTTTCAGTCAAAAGTTAAAAAATTCAGTTTCACCAGTTCAGTCTCATATAATTAAATTTCTCTTCTATTGTGGTCTGATCTTTCCATTTAAAGTCTGAAAGTTAACATTCAACTCTGGACTTGTCCCTACCATTAAGTTTGGCATTTTCTGGGTTGTTTTTTGGGTTCTTTATTTAGGTGTTGGTCTATATGCCCTAGTTAATTGACTCAGTAGCTTTGAGAGTTGACATTCTCAGAAGCAAACAAGCTCCCAAGACAGGGCTTTAGTCTGTCTTGCTCATGGTTTTTTTTTTTTTTTTTTTTTTTTTTTTTTTTTTTTTGTAATAGATTTTAGCATGTATCATGTATATAGTAAACATATACTGAATAAAACTTAGTGTTAGTGTCTGGGACCAGCAGTTGGCGTAATGGCTATGTTGCTGGACTCCCATGTAGTCGACTGCAAGTCCTGGATCTGGGGGGTGATATCTCGCTTTCTGTTTCTCTGTTTCTCTCTGTCACTCTGGTGAATGCATGTGGCCTATAGCAAAAATCTCTAACAGAAAAAAAAAGAAAAAGAAAAACCAACAACAAAAAAAAAGCTTCCAAAAATACCAGAAGAAATAATAAATATTACAGCAGAAATAAATTAAAATCAGAATAAAAGAACAATTTTAAAATAACAAAAGTAAAGCTTTTTTTGTGATGATAAACAAAATTGTCAAAGCACTAGCTAGATAAATTGATCTCAATTAAATAAAATTGAGAGTTCACAAATAAAGCCATACACATTTGGCCAATTGATTTTTGACAAGGGTGCCACGATCATTCGAGGGGGGAAAACTGTCTCTTCAATAGTCCCGGGACACTGGATATCCACTCACAAAAGAATTAAGTTGGATTTCTGTGTCACACCATATAGAAAACTGGATTTTAAAAAGCTCTAAATTAAAGATTTAAAACTAGAAACTCTTATATGAAAACATAGGGGTAAATCTTCATAACATTGGATATGGTAATGAATATCTAGATGTGATACCAAAAACTTGAGCAAGATAATAATTAAAATCAAATTCACCAAAATTGAAACCTTTTGCATATCAGAGGATGCTATCAAGAGATAACACACAGTTTGGGAGAAAACATTTGCAAATCACTTTTCCCATAAAAAGCTAGTACCCAGTAGATACAAAGAACTTCTATACTTCAGTAACGAAAGGACAAAGAACAAACCAGACCATGGGCCAAGGATCGATGCTTCCGAAGAACATATGCAAATCGCCAACAAGCACAGGAAAAAATGTGTCATTTATCATTACAGAAATACAAATCAAAAAGTGAGATACTACTTTACACCAACAGGGCTATAATTAAAAAAAATAGGAAAAAAAAGATAATAATCAACCATGAATTAAAAATAGTTGGGAAAAACCTAGGACTAGCAGTTGGCATAATGGCTATGTCGCTGGACTCCCATGCAGTCGACTGCAGTTTGAGTGCCAGACACAGTGGCTTAAAATCATGCTGGGCGTGTGTTCGTGCCTGCCCAAGATCCCGAGAGGAGAAGGGATTGCGGAGTGGTCATCTCCCCTGGGGGGTGATTTCTCGCTTTTATTTCTCTTTCTCTTTCTAGCGAGTGCATGCACCCTATAGCAAAAACCTCTCCCCCCAAAAAGAAAAAATAGTTGGGAATAACTAAAATGTAACAATAAAAATATTACAAGTAAAAAATAATGTAGTACAACAACTTCTTACATAGCGTTTTCATGGTATTAAAAGTTATAAGTAATCTAGAAATTTAAAGTATACCGGATAATGTGTATAGGTTATATACAAATGCTATACTATTTTACAGAGAAGACTTGAACATCTGCAGGTCTGAGTATTGGATAGGGATGGGGGAGTCCTGGAACTAATTCCCTGAGAGTACTAAGGGACAATTATGTATCATTGGCTAAAATTCTATCATTTAACATGGAACTCCATTCCCACTTTAGTTGTTCTCTTAGACTGAAAAGCTTTGAATGTCAAAACAACTTTATTGCTTTTGACACCTAGGAACATTTATAAATCTGTAAGTGAGTCTAGAATTTAAAGTTTTAGCAACATCAGTCCATACCAACTGGAAGGTTTCTGTGCCCGGTGCATTATAGATCTATACTGATGTCTATATCTATCTGTGTACTTTTGGAGACTGGAAGGGGTCATGACGATGACTCATCTTGAGAGGAGCATAGTCTCAGGGAAATCTCAGAGAAAAGCCACTAGCATTATTAAAGGATAAGAAGATTGGATTTGTGAGAAGTGAAAAAGTCAGGATCAACTTGTCTAGAGGAGAATAAGCTGAAGACCAATTTTATAGCTGATGTCAAGTACTGTATTAAGTGTAACAACTTGGGAAAATAAAATGATACAGTATTTAGGAGCTAGAGAGAATGCTGGACTTTAATGGTTATGTTTTATTTGTTTTCTCACTCAGAGATTTTAGTAAACTAATTCTTTTTGAATGTCAAAGACCGACCAGTTGGAGAAGATGTGAGGGTTATGTCATAGTAACCCCTGTGACGATGGTAGATAACATGTGGGTGGTCCCATCGGTATCTGTTAAAGTGCAAGCATGATTCAAAGACAGAAAAGACAGGAAAGGGAATGGTTATTTCTCCCCTAATATTTTCAATTATCTTTGGTGTTTCTCTTCAGGTATAGCTGAGTAGGTGACTAAGAGGCACTACGCAAAGGCGGGACAGATAGGACTGAGGCTATGGATGAAAGATGCTTCTTTAGAGTCAGAGGTGGCAAATATTATAACCACATCTTTAAAAGTATGGCTTTCTTTGGAAACCATAAATAGGATACGTTCTCATCTACAAAAAGTAATTTTATTGTCATTTTGCTTGAGAGCAAAGGATGCATCTAAGTGAAGTAGTAGAATTATGTTCTTCTGATCACAATTCTCTCAGAACTCATAAATTCTTTGAAACAGAAGCATTCTTCAGACAGACATAATGAATCTTTCAGCAGTCTTACTTAATTTTGTATATTTTTAGGTAGATGGCATCACTAACATAGTTCCAAGAAAGAAGATAGCATGATCATAGGTGATAAACACTTCTCATCACTTCAGAGAGGAATGTAAAATTCACTCACCCTGGAAAATGATGTATTATTATGTATTATCATAATAATTATGTATTATCAATAAGACATTATTTCTGCAATATATGTAGTATATACATATATTACAGTCTGAAGAAAGTCCATTAGGTCCTTTCTGCTAAGTGCAGCAAATTGTTTTTCCCACAGAAACTTGAGAGGCCAGCAGTTGGCATGGTGGTTAAGGTGTAGGATTCCTACATGGCTGACCATGGTTCAAGTCCCAGATCTGGTGGCTTTCTCTCTCTCTCTCTCTCTCTCTCCTCTTTCTGGTGAGCATGCATGTCCTATAGCAAATTAAAAAATAATAATAATAAATAAAATGAAATAAATAATTAAAATCTCAAAAATTAATTAAAAAAGAAATGTCAGCACTTGGATTAAATGTAAATGAAGCTCTATTTTAGTTTTTTTTATTTTTACATTTTTGAGGAACCTCCACACTGTTTTCCACAGTGGCTGTATTTTCCGACTAACAGAGCACAAGGTTTCCCTTTTCTTTGCAACCTTGCCAACACGTATTAACTTCTTCTTTTTTTTCCTTGATAATAGCCATTTTGACTGTGGTTGGGTGATAACTTCATTGTGACATTTTAAGTTGTATGTACCCTATAATAAGACGTGTTAAATATTTTTTCATATGCTTTTTTAGCCATTCATATATTTTCCCTTGAGAATGTACCTATTCAGATGAATTATCATTTTTTTAAGGATTATTTATTTTATTTTAATTTAATTTGATGAGAGAGGGGCAGAGAGAGAGAGAGAGAAAGAGAGAGAGAAAGTGAGAAGGCAAGCCACCAGGTCCGGTACTCGAACTGTGGTTAGCTATGTGGGAGTCCAGCTCCCTTAACCACCACGCCACCTGCTAGCCCCAGACTACCCATTTTTAATTAGATTATTAGGTTTTTCTTTTCTTTGCAGGTGAGCTGCTCAAGTTCTATTTATATTCTGTTATCAGTGCCTTGTTTATTGCAGCACTATTCACAATAACTAAGACATGAAACTAACCTAAGGGACAAACAAGCTATGAATTGCTAAAGAAAAATGTGACTCATATATACACCGAGATACTACTGAGCTGTAAAGAAAAACAAGTCTCTGTCATTTGACATGAAGCACACCTAGCAGATACCATGCTGAGTATGTAAGACAGACTATGAAAGACAAACACTGTACACCCCTGCTTAACCAAAAAAAAAGAAAGAAAGAAAGAAAGAAAGAAAGAAAGAAAGAAAGAAAGAAAGAAAGAAAAGAAAAAGAGAGAGAGAGAAGTTAGTTTAAAGCAATCCTAAATTAGAGACTCTCTTGTCAGTCCAAACCAAATACCAACAGTGAAACAAAAGTAAACTAAATCATTCCAGGAAGAACATTAAATGCAGACACTAGAATAATTCCCTTTCCCTCTCCCAACCCAGGAGAAGCAAGGGAGCAGGCTTCAGAAGCCCCCTTCATGGCTACTGAGAATTAGTGATTTCAGGGGAATAGGAGAAATGAAGATTTTCCACTGATAATTCAGCCTCCAGCCCACAAACTCATGTGGTAGGCAGACTTTCAAGCCTCCAGTCTCTGTCTCTGTCTTTGTCTCTCTCTACCTCTGTCTCTGACTTCTCATTTTTTTGTAATTTAAAAAAAAATTTTTTTTAAGGTAAAGCAGTTTCTTGGCTTTCATCCCCTCCTTTCCCATTATCATGTTAATAATCCCCTCTCCTCCTCCCAATCCACATGCTGTGCAGTTTTCTAATTTTTGCTTTTTTATAAAAAAAAATTCTTTTTAGTTTTCTTTTTTTAGTTTTTTTCTTCTCTTTTTCTCTGTTTCTTGGTTGTTTTTTGTTGCTGTAGTTTCTCTCTCTCTGTTTCCTTTTCTGCACACTCCTGGACGCTCAGATTGAACAAATTTGGGAAGAAACACACTTTCCATTAGATGACTAGAAATCACTGCAGGACCACAAGAAATATGGGAAAGGAAGAAAATACCTCTCCTCCAAGGGAAAAGAATAATTCCTCTTCATCCATAGACAGTTCAACAGAAATCATGGAGATGTCAGATAAAGAATTTAGAACATTCATAATGGTGAAACTAACAGAGATGGAAGAGAAGAGAGACAATGAACTGCAGAAGAGAAAGGAGAAAGGAGATGATGTGTTCTGGAAGGTGAGGAAATTCTTGCAAGACCTAAAAGAGGAATTACACACTTTACAAAAGAATCAAATGGAACTGTTAGAGATGAAGACTATAATACAGGAAGTCAAAATCTCTCTTGAAAGTATTAAAAGCAGACTAGATCATACAGAAAGTAGAATCTCAGATGTAGAAGAGAAAATTGCTGGCCTAGAAAAATCCACCATAAAGACTGAGAAAATTGCCCCCAAATTTGAGAATAATATATGAGAAATATTAGATACCATCAAATGTCCAAACATCTGGATAATTGGCATCACAGAAGGCAAAGAGACTCATTGATAATCTATTCCATGAAATCCTACAAGAGAAATTTCCAAACCTAGAGAGGCACTCAAGATCCAGTCCCAAGAAATACAAAGGACCCCAAATAGAATCAACCCAAGAAGATCTTCTCCAAGACACATTATAAGCAGACTGACCAAAACCACAGACAAAGACAAGATACTAAGATTGGCAAGAGAGAAACACCAAGTTACCGACAAAGGATATCCCATCAGACTAACAGCAGACCTCTCATTGGAAACAATGCGAGTGAGAAAAGAATGGGAAAATATATTCAAAGTGTTAAGGGAAAAGCAATTGCAACTGAGAATTCTGTACCCAGCAAGATTATCTTTCATATAGGAAGAAAAATAAAAGAACATTCTCAGATAAACGAAACCTGAGAGGATTTACCAACACCAGACCAGCTCTCCAGGAAGTTCTCAAGGGAGTGCTATGTCAGGAAAATTAAATGTAGTCACACAGAAATAAAAGTTCAAAAACTAAGAAAATGGTCAACTTAATCGTAAGGACAAGTGTGGAGTTGAATATTATATCCCAGAATTCAATTGGTAAGATTGACTCACAACACAAGATAGATTAAGTACATGAGACTGAACTGGTGAAATAGCATTCTGTGACTTTTGACTAAAATATTGCTGCTTTTCTTCTATGCTTTGTTGTCTGTTTTCAAGAGTTTTTGTCCTGTCTTGAGCTGTCAATAGGTTCATGTACCTACTATTTGAACAGAATACTAACCTGTTTCCAGGCTTTAAGTTTTAAGCAAATTTCCTTATCAATTCAAAACTGCTTTTCTTGAAATTACCAGCTGAACTTGCTATTGAAAGTAGTTAGATTATTTAAGAAATTGTATGATCACCAAAAGTGTGTGTGTGGGGGGAAGTAATGGAATACAACTGTAGGCACCAGAGATAGTGTGAGAAGAGGGTGGGAAAGGGCAGAAGGTCAGACATAGGGTAAATGTGCAAACATTTGTGTGTAACTTAAGCTAAATATGAATTCATACTCTAATCCACTACCACATAGGCCAATATAGCCTTTTTCTCTTACTTATCTGTAACTTCCCATTCCAATAGTAAGAAACCTGGCTCTCACCATCTACCATCTGTTTATTTAATTATTCAGTTCCTAGATACATATATAGTAGTAAAGCAGTTGTTAATTCATAGCACCATGGGAAACAATTTTTATTAACTCCAGCAAAATACTTGCCTATTATTTGTTTTGTCTTTAGTCTTATAGACACTACTTATTGCCAACAATATTTAGGCCATTTGAGACAAGCATGCGACATGGTGGTTAAGGCACTGGACAATGGCATGACTGACTGCAGTTCAAGACCCAGACCTGGTGACTTGAAAATCATGCTGGACACATGTGTATGTGTGCCCAAAATCCCAGGAGGAAAATGGAGAAGAAGAGATTGGGACATGACCAGTAAGACCATCCTCCCGTCCCCCCAGGGGGATGATTTCTCACTTTCCCTCTCACTGTTTCTCTCTCTGTCTCTTTCTTGTGAGTATATGACACACACACACACACACACACACACACACACAAAGACTTAGGTCAGCACATTTTCCTTTCTCCCCTCTCTTTCAGTGTGTGTGTGTGTGTATTTGGGGGAAGCATGTGTATATACTAGAAGAAAGAGAGGGAGAGAGAGAGAAAGAGAGAGAGAAAGAAAATGAGAAAGCATTCCCCCAAAGGGAATGGCCACTATAATCCCTTCTCCTTCATTTCCCCTTTGGGGATTTTGAGCATGCACACATATGTGCCTGGCATATTTTCAAACTGCTGGGTCTAGGACTTAAACCGTGCAGTTGGTCATGTGTGATCCAGCACCTTAACCAACACACCATTGGATGGTTCTTGTTTCACATGTGATGTAATCAGGTTGCAATCCCTTGACTTCCAAAGTGTTTTAAAGTTTGCATATGTTAAGATTTACTCTTTGGGACCAGGAGGTGGCATAGTAGTTAAGATGCTCAACTCCCACATGGCCTACAACAGTTCGAGTCCCAGACCTGGTGGCTTAAACTCACATGGGGCATGTGTGCATGCATGCCCAAAATTAAGATATAAGAATGGAGGAGAAGGGATTGTAGCATGGTCAACCCCCCAGGAGATGAGTTCTCGCTTTCTCTCTCTCTCTCCCTGTCTCTCCAGCTAGTGCACATGCCCAATAGCAAAAATCTATTAAAAAAAAAGAAGAAAAGAAAAATAAAAATTATAAAGAGGGGTCAATAGTGTTCAAATCTGTCATGCTGGAAAACAGTTCTTGGTCCTAATTACTGATGTTCAACTGTACTTGTCTCAAAGGAGAAATGATCTACTCAGAAGTGTTCCTGTGATCCCCACAAACCCTGGAGGCAAATATTTACAAGTTTTTATGCTAATTAGGCACATACAGGTACAATTATCTATACAAAAGGTGTAGATAATTATACACTATTCAGATTCATGTCAGGGTAGAAGCAGGGAGAAAGATTATCAAGGTCATGTACCAGCCCCCATTCTTACCAGCAGTGAAAACCCAAAACTGGGTACAGGGTGTCTGTAGGAAGCTTACATGACAATGCTGAAAATCAAATAAAAAAGAAAAATCAAATAAAAAAGAAAGAGTCTATGCAGATAGCCACAGTGAGAGAAATGGACAACACTCAGGCTCATATTCAACAACAGAAAACTACCATGAGTTCTAGTAGTTTTCAGGTCTAGGGCCAACAGTCAAGGATTTATGAACTTTCTTATTTGCACTTGCAAGTGGAAACTGAAGAACTATTGCCCACACTTAGATGTTTATCATCATCCACTCAGTTACACTAGTGTGTGTGTTAGCCTTAGTGTGTGCCTCTCCACACTGCCTTTTCCCACCCAAAGTTCTATGAGAAGACAGTATGCAGGAGAATTGGTTATTTTGTCAGAATGAAAATTCTTAGTCCAGCTCTTTGCTTTTCAGATCTACCTACAAAAGGAGGGTTTGCTTGTGACCAGCTGTTGCTCTTTTTCTTCCACTTTCAGAGAATGGAACTGAAGATGACCAATGAGCTTTTTGGAATAATGTGAGTTAGAAGAAAAAGAAGGAAGGAGAAGGAGGAGGAGGAGGAGGAGGAGAAGATGAAGAAGAAGAAGAAAGAGAGAGGAAGATAAAGCTAGAGAGGCAATAAGATAGATGCAGGGTTGCAAAGGTCAGAGGCGGGGCAAAGCTAAGGGAAAAGAGGCAAGGGAAGATCTGGGGAATCTGGAGTTGTATTAGAGGAGTGCAAGAAGGTACAAGGGAAGACAGGAGAGCTGAATGTCTAAATTCGTTACTTAACTCTATCTGCATCTCCTCCTGGTTTTAGAAAAATCTGAGTAAACTATGTAAAAATAAAAATGATAAAAATCTGTTCTTGCTCTTTTGAGCTATCTTTAATCAAAACACAGGTCTGAGGTTGATTCATGGATCTTTGGGTTCATAAGCCAGCAGGAAAGAGACAGAAAATTAAAACCTGAACTTGGCTAGTGGTCAATGAAAGCAATGTAGTCTCACATCCAGGTGTCTCTTCATTAGCGTCTCTCCATTTCTATAGCCTCTGATTTTATTCACATCTTCATCCTGCTTCATTCAAAATACTGAAAAAAAAAAAATCCTTCTATCTTTTCATCAATCCCTCCTTGGTCTTATTGGAGGCTTTGTCACATAATATAAAGATGGTCTTTCTATCTTTTAAGTTTTAACATTTTACATTTAAAATTTGTTTTAAGTTTATTTATTTATTTCGAGAGAGAGAGAGTGCAAACCCAACAGTGTCACAACACTGTGATCCACCCCCAGTCTTCAGCCAGAACTGGATCAAGAGCAAGTGTGTACATGCCAGACTACGGGAGCTCTTCAGACTTAGCTGTGAAACTTTTCCTGTTGAATTGCCTTGCAGAGCATCACGTTTTACCAATGTGTCCGACCTCCAGATGTTCTTACTGAAAACCTTAATGGACCTAAAGATAAGACAAGAATATTCTTTTAGTAGATCCCCTGAGCTATCTTTGTGTCTGCCCTAGTAGCTCTAGGGAGAAACTTTAGATTACAGCTTGCCTGAGCTGTGAGGAGAGCAGCAAAATCTTAAGGGATTTTCACATGAGACGTCAGCCTTTATCCAAGGGTGATCTTTAAGCTAAAAGGGACATCTGGGATTCTAACCGGATTAGGAAAAAAAAAAAAGTTAGAGTTTTAAAAAAATATTTCTATTGAGTTGTTGCTTTGATATATTCACTAAGGAGTAGAAAGTTGATTCTTTTGGGACATATCTAGCCAAAAAGCTGCAAAGAAATACCCAGTGTAAGGAGGTTATCCTATCCAGGTCTCATCCTAGGTTGACATACTGAGGAATGGTGCAAAATGCCATCAAATGATGGGACTCCCTGTTCTATCTCTCACTTGCTAGAATCTCGTATCTCATTAAGCCCAAGCTGAGCTGTGATGCTGGAGAGACAAACCACCATTGAAGAAGCACAAGTTCAATTCCTCTGCATGAGCCAGTTCTTCTTCCTGCCCCATCCTTCATTTCCATGTACAAACTCACGTACCTAACTTCCCCTCTCATGGTTTTAAAGGTGACACAGAGCATTTCAAACTGTTAGAAAAATAAGTAATTATTTTTCCTAAAATATTTGATTTGGGTGTGATTATGATTGATTTTCCTCTCATCAAAAATATAAAATAAAATAAAATAGGACTAAACCCCTGAAGAGCTTTGACTCAATTATTCATTCATTTGATCACTCAGTAAATATGAGAGTGTAGTAGATGTTAGACAATCAGGCATTTTGCTGGGTGCTAGAGATAAGAGCTCTGACTAGAACATAGTCCCTTCCCTCTGAAGGATTCAGATAGGTTAGTCAGCAATTCTAGTACCCAGTATGGTAAGCCTTACGAATAGGTTACTCGTGAGCACAAAGGACCATACTGAAGCAGGAGAGGCAATTTGATGGTTTTCAGTGAGGGACTCAATTTCAGGAATAAAATGAAACTCAGGAATATGTTAGTTCTGGGAAGACCCTGGCATTTGATAGAAAGTGGTCAGATATGAAGGATCTATTGCTGAGTGAAGCAAGCCAGGATCTGAAAGAAAGATATTGTATGCATCCCCTTAGTATATACCAACTTTCCACACTTCATGGTAGAGATTGAAATATTGGAGGGCATAAAAGCAGTGAAAATAGTTAGGGATGCTGAAGATAGTGTGGAATGGGGCTGGAGAAGGGAAGAGTATAGAGAAGGATAGCAAGAGAACAAATAGAAGCATGATGTTAGTGGGACACAGAAATGGTTTATTACCTGTTGATGCAAAATGCATAGTATTCTCAACTGGACTGGTCTGAGAAGTATTTCATGTTGGGTAAATTTTTTATACAAGCCAAATGATATATAGTTTTTGAATGTTTAAAAAATATGAGAGTAAATAATAATAATAATAATCTGAAAAAATGATGTAAAGCTATTTGATGATGAGGATGTGGATAGTAATGTCTTTGTCTTGACTGATATGCAAAGTATTACTTCTGGATAAAGAAATGTAATACACTGTAAAGATATATGCGATTCAATGAAATATAAACAAGATTATTATAATAAGAAAAAAAAAAATTATGAAATTAAAAAAAAGGAATATGTTAGTTCTGGGGATAGCACAATAATCTGAGGTATCTGCTGTGTACATTACTGGGTAGTGGTAGTCTATTATTGCAGTCAATTTTATGTTATATTGCATTTTATGCAGCTTCTTCACATCTGCACATTTTGTATTCAAACTAAAGTTTCCATCTATTCCATTTTTACTGAGTGACTCGTATGTGCCAGATACTGTCCTAACATAATGGTAGCTCTGCAATGAAAAAGGCCATTGTGATTTTCAGGGAAATACTTTGTCTGCAAGGGTCCAAAAATCAGATCATGCAAATAAGTGAAGCCAGCAAAGTGAACTACAACAGAGAATGGTAAAGACTTATTCAACCTGCCAATGTCTCCTCTGTCTGTAGGTTTAAAGCTCAGATTATTAAGAACATTGCAAGAACAGAGCAACCATATTTGCAGACCAAGAATAATTCACAAGGTGACAGCTGTAGACTTCTGCAAGATCAGGAGAAGTATTTGCTTCACACTTAAAATACAGAAAGGAAGATTCGGCAATATTGCTTCTGGAGCAGGTTTGAGTCATACAGTAGAACACCGGAGTAGAGGGAAGACGGACTCTGAGTCCCAGAAAGACAGGAGCTGGCACTTCTATGCTGGGTTATAGACCCTTCCTTGTTAGCTCTAAGAAAATGTCAGTGTGTTACTCTTTTGCATTTCTCACTCTTTTCCACTTATTTGCTAGTATTGTATCCTTGGAGAGCCCAATCAACTTTGCTTTATTTTATTCCCCTAATTTAGATTCCTAATGAAAGAAATAAATTTGAAAAATATATAAAAAAGTTAGCATTATGATACTGATGAGTTATAGGAGGAAATCATAAGGTAATAGAATGTAATCTCTAAGGGGAAGCATGGGGAAAGCCAGCCATTGTAAATTTTGAGGTTGATTTTGAAGAATGATTTCCCCACCTTCCATTCAACTGAATGGAGGCACAACTCCAAAAATGTGAAAGGAGAAATAATGTGTGAATTTTTGAGGGGGCCAAATTCACCTTGAAGTAATGCAGAGGCAAAACAGTTTCTTATTAAACCAACTTGGGGCAAAGTCAAAGCCCTACCCCAGACCAGTAGCCCAGACAGTGAGAGAAGAACACACTGTTACCTGAAGAAGACAGCTTGGCATTCACATTGCCACATGTCAGTGGTGTGACATGTGAGATGGGGGCACCACAAAGGAATTGCAGAGCCAAGGCCTCAGGATGGGGTCCTCAGTATCCTGATCATGGCCACCATGAGAGGCAGACGTAGTACTGATAGGAAGGAAGCCACAAGACTAGGAGCAGAGGCAGGTAGCTTTCCTATCTTACGGTTATGGCCAGAGAGGTTAGCAGGGTCAACCGCTGTGAGCAACCAGGAACTCTGGAGTGAGGAAGTACGGCATGACACTGATTTGTACTGTTGGTATGGCATTACTGCCACCCTTTGCTTAAGGAAACCCACCCTTTGCTGTGAAACATTGCTTACATAGTCAGTCTCACATAAAACTATCTCAAAAAGAAAAATTTTGAAAAAATAAAAAACAAGTAATAATGACCAAGGATGTGACACTTTTCTCCACTTTTAGAGAATCTTCAGGAGACTTTCTATCGTATAGTATCTGAGTAGCATTACCCACACTGCATGTATAGTCCCCGGTCCATCTGGTAGTGATAGACTTCCAAATACCTCCCACTGGTGAAGAGGAAAGAGTCAGTAAAGGTTTTAATGAGTAATTGGTTTAATAGAGCATCTTGAAAAGTAGCCACAACTTCTGTTAGAATAATTACAATAGATTTGCACAAGAGTAACATATTGAGTGGATATATAAAGCTTAGAATCAACTAAAGAGTAATTTCATACCGTGCTGCTAAAGAATGCAGTCACATGTCTAAATAAAAATATCTAGACATGAAGTGATTTTATTTAATAATGCTTTTGAGAAACAAGGTTGTTGTAGGTGTTTATATTTGAAAACCAAATTTGGGGGCAGCTTTTGGTCAAAACTCAGACTTTCAAGGGAGAAACATTCCTCATGCCTGTTATAATATCAGGATTCTGTTAAGTAAAAGTGATAGTAAATAAACACACATGTGTCTACTTTCCTTGTCTTGACAAAAACTGCAAATGGCTCTTGAACTTTTGCTTTCAAATCTTCTTCCTCTGCTCCTAATGCACTCTTATTGCTTTTTCTGTTTCTTCACAAAGTTGATCATGCTGATCAAAATATTTGAGGACCTAGCATCCAAGTTGATCAGGAATGGTTTATCAGAAGGAATGATAACTTCACCTCTCTCTCTCTCCTGCCCTTGTTTCACATTCTTAAGTGTTGACTATAACAATTTATATTCATAGTTTCTTTCATGGTTGAACAAGGATAACTATAAACTGCCTCGAAGACATCTTTCTCCATATATTTTAATAGTCTCTATTATTGGATACTAACTTACTCTGCTTTACTGTGCTGCTTCTCTTACAGTTCCTCCAATTTAACACTTACAAGTTGATAATTACCCAGTATATATTGACAGAGCAACAGTCTCAAACCAGCAATGAACAAACTTGCTGCATATGTTCATCTCACCACAGATGCTTTTCCCCCTCACTCTGTTTTTTTAAAGTCATCAAATATTAATAAATGCACTTGTGAATGCTCTTACATATGTCTAAAATAATCTGACTTTGTACCAAAATCCATCTTTCCTAGGGTTCCACCATCTTCACACAGGAAAATCTTTTATAATAAAAAATTCC
This sequence comes from Tupaia tana, assembly GCA_026018925.1. Classification (NCBI taxonomy): domain Eukaryota; kingdom Metazoa; phylum Chordata; class Mammalia; order Scandentia; family Tupaiidae; genus Tupaia; species Tupaia tana. The sequence continues at coordinate 94,004,028 of JAKSZU010000002.1, forward strand.
TGAGGACAGCATAGGATGTAAACACAGTATGCTAAAACAGGCAAAGTAAAATGATTTATTGGAATTATTGAGACTCAACCAACTATATTGAAAGGCATTTAGCCAAACAATGGCTATTTAGGAAATTCACAATCTGAGCCAACACTGCAGTTGTATGGGATGCTGACTAAAATAATGCTGGGGCTGCATATCAGTTAAGTTATAAGCCAAATCCATCGTGATCAACTTAAAGTCAGTTTTATTAGTGTCAATTTAAAACTTGCTAAAAACTTACAGGTAGCATGAAAATCGAAGCCTTTCCTTCATCTGGAGTGAGGAAATAGCTTTTAATCAATAATATTCTAGATATCCTCTGGCTTTCTCTAAGAAATGCACTGAACATTTCATAGAGCAATGTTAACCCACATGGGGAAAACACTGTGGATATGATAACAGTAAAACAGACTTAAAGCACATGATTTATAACTAGAAATGAAAATGGCAGATGGCTGTGAAAGTTCCAAATGTGGAAGGTAGAGACCTGAGTTGAGAGACCTGAACTAGAGGCCCTAGGTTCATACTAATGAATTCAGTGATCTGAGCAGGCATTTAACTTCCTCTTCTTCTTTTCTTCTTCTTCTTCTTCGCCTTCTTCTTCTTCTTCTTCTTTTTTTTTCCTGTATGGTATGCGTGCCCACTGGAGAGACAGAGAAACAGAGAGACAGAAAGTGAGAAATTACACCCCCAGAGTAGAGGACTGCACCAGAATCCCTTCTCTTCCACTCTCCTCTCAGGATTTTGGGCTCACATGCACATGTGCCTAGTGTGAGTTTTAAGCCACTGGGTTCAGGACTTGAACCGTGGTCAACTTACATGGGAGTCCAACGTAACCATTTTGCCATCTGCTGGCCCTGACATTTAACTTCTCTGGATCTGTGTTTAGAGCCAGTTATCAGCACTCCCTGACGCATGAATTACTGTGAAGATTGGGTAAGGAATTACATTATTGAAATTTTAGTTTGTCTTTCTATGTAGTTGATAAAATGATGAACTGACGGTATCACAGTAGGATTACTTGAGTAGATTGATTATGCTGGCTCTTGATCAGTGGTGCTTTTTACCTACTGGCTTAAATGTTCTTCAGCAATGCTTGAATTATTTTACCTTTTTGCCTTTTCCTTGTACAGTTCAAGGTTACATATAATAAAGGCAGCAAGGTATAGTGACTATAGTCATGGAGTAACATATAATAGTGAGTATAGTCAGGGGAGTACATATAATAGTGAGTATAGTCAGGGTTTTACATATAGTAGTGAGTATAGTCGGGGGTTACATATAGTAGTGAGTATAGTCAGGGGGTTACATATAATAGGGAGTATAGTCAGGGGAGTATATATAATAGTAAGTATAGTAAGGGGGTTACATATAATAGTGAGTATAATCAGGGGAGTACATATAATAGTGAGCATAGTCAGGGTTTTACATATAGTAGTGAGTATAGTCAGGGGAGTACATATTATAGTGAGTATAGTCAGGGGTTACATATAGTAGTGAGTATAGTCAGGGGTTACAGATAGTAGTGAGTATAGTCATGGGTTACATGTAGTAGTGAGTATAGTCAGGGGGTACATATAATAGTGAGTATAGTCAGGGGGTTACATATAGTAGTGAGTATAGTCAGGGGCTTCCATAAAATATGGATTATAGTCAGAGGTTACATATAATAGGGAGTATAGTCAGGGGTTACATATAGTAGTGAGTATAGTCAGGGGTCTAAATGGAACCCTTCTGCAACTCAGGGTGAGTGACTTAACTGGATGATAAGGAAATGAAAATGATGATGATAAAGTGTAAATTCAGTTTTTTTAAATGCTTAGACACATTCAAGACTGACTAATTCTCATACATCTTTATTCTTCACATCATATTTACTATCAACTCCATTTTATGAACAAGGAAACAGAGGCTTAAAAACTTGACATGACTTGCTAAATTAACCCGTATTATAAATAGTTAAAAATGTGAACCTGTACATTTGATTCCAGAATTATTATTATTATCTGCTACCCTTCTGCAAAATTAGCCATGTAACCATTTAGACTGACAGTGAAGATGGAAGCTGCAGATTCACTGTTTTTTATTTTTTTTTTATTTTTTATTTTTTTCTTTTTTTGGAGAGGTTTTTGCTATAGGGCGCGTGCGCTCGCCAGACAGACAGAGAGAGACAGAGAGATAGAAAGCAGGAAATCACCCCCCAGGGGGGATGGCCACGCCGCAATCCCTTCTCCTCCATTCTCCTCTCGGGATCTTGGGCACGCACGCACACGCGCCCGGCGTGAGTTTAAGCCGCCGGGTCCGAGACTCGAACCGCGGTCGACTACGTGGGAGTCCAGCGACATAGCCATTACGCTAACTGCTGGTCCCCTCAGATTCACTGTTGAACACAATCCGTGGCTCACTTAAGATTTACTGTGCCTCTACACGCGAACTTAACTTAGCCTCCTCACACAAAATTGTCACAGGTTTAAAAGTTATGAAAATCTCTTCTTTCCTTGTCTTGGGCTCCTTGCTGAGTATGAGTTTGAGAAACACATAGTTTATAATGATCTAAGAACTTTACATTATGCATTAGGATGGAGGGGGAGCTGTTTTTTTTCTCTCTCACCAACAGGACAACCATGATAAGTAGTTTCTGAAAGTAATGGTTGTTAAGCTGTCAATGACTAGGTTGTTTCTGTTTTCTTTCCTTCTTTTCTTCTTTCTCTTCCTTCTTTCTTTCTTTTTCCTTCTTTCTTTCTCTTTCTTTCTTTTTCTTTTTCTTCTTTTTTATAACAGGGGTGTTGGCCCATGGTCAAAGCTCTTAGTCATGAAATCTTTTCTGTAAGTCTCCATACGAAAAGATTGGCTACTCACTTCTTGTGTTTAGCTTTGACTGAGACCTACAGAGTTAAAAGTTGATGATGTTTTGAGATCCTTTCTAAATCCTTATTAGATGGTGATACTATACATTTTTTTGGTGGGTGGAGGTGGGGGGATTTTTGATATTGGGTGCATGTGCCTGCCAGAGAGACAAAAAGAGAGAAATCACCCCTGGGGGGGATGGGCATACTGCAGTCCATCTCCTCCAGTCTCCTCTCTTGATTTTGGGCGGACACACACACGCAGGCCTGGCTTAAGTTTCAGGCTACTGGATTCAGGACTCAAACCACAGTTGGCCATGCGGGAGTCCAGTGATATAACCATTTCAACATCTGCTAGTCCTGGTGCTATACATTTTTAATAATTCTTTTTCTTTAACAAACCATCTCATGCAAACTCTTGAAAACAACTCTGTCATTATTAAACTTGTTAGGCTTGCCATAAAATTTTTAGAGACTAATATCATTTTACTGAAATTTCTTGCAAACAATCAAAAAACGTACATATATCTTTACATATATATGAGCTAGTTTAATTCCAATTAAATTGGGTGAAAAGTGTTACGAAACATTCAAAATCTGGTAAATTGTTATTTGGGAACAGATGTTGTTATGACAGCTTTAAAACTTGATTACATGGTAATATGAAGAGGGAATGCAGCTTTGGCGGCCGCGTCTAAGCTCTTCCATGTTGAAAGCTGACACTCAGGACGAGGTGCCATAATGACTTGATTACACCAGTGCGGTTACTATTGTCTTTGTAGATAATTGCTTATTGGGTGTTGGTTTTGAAAACTTTCTGACATTTTTGTTCTCATTTAGAATGTTTTAAATATACATGAAAATTGAACTTTAGGGATAAAAGTTCTTTACCAAGCAGGTAGGTTTTACAATAAAATTGTGTATTTAAACCTCACTAGGGAATGGTCATTAGTACAGAAAAATAAAAATAATAATAAAGTCTACTTTGAAGAGGTTGCCTATACCCAGGTCAGCTTTTCTAGTCTCACAGAAATGGCTGTGGTCTCAGGGTTGCCTTTGTATGTCAGCAGAGGACTATGGGTTTGTTTTTTTTTCTTAAACATGATGTAGAGGATTCTAGGATGCTTAAGCTCTCAATATCTATGTCCTTGGTTTAAGACGTTGGCAGTGTGTGTTCAAATGCAAACACTGCTAGATGCATTGATGTTTTAATGTCAACACTAACTCTGTAGTTTAAACACCTGTGTAAGGCTGGCTTAGTAAAATATTCATCTTTTAAGAGAACATCGCACATATGCTCTGTGTTCTGGATTTGGTTATATGTGGAATAAAGAAAGGTCTGAAGTATATGACAGTGCCTGGTGTTAAGGAATTTAGGTTGGTCTCAATGGAGAAAGATGATGCTTGGTATGCGGATCTCCATTCCTTCTCTTTGACATGGGATAGACTAGCACCAATGATGCAGTACACAGATAAAATACATCTGGACTAGACTTTGTCTCCTTTCCCTGGGATAACTCAATGCCTTGAAATAGAAACACATTTTCTAAATTATTGTTCATATATTAAATCACTATACATCAAACTGAGGAGATATTAACTGGAAAGGATACAAGGGAACTTCCTGGACTGTTGTAATTGTTCTACATCTAATATACATATAGCTTGATGTAAAAATCCATCACACTATAAACAAAAATAAAAAGAAATATAAACACATTGTATAACTCCTGTTTCCTCCCAAAGTGCTGCCTCCATATTTATAATCATTCTTCACAGTGAACCAATATCTCAATTTCCAGAAAAAGCCAACATCTTTCCCTCTGAAACTTGGACCCTGGGGGCCGGCAGCTTAAGGACACTGGACTCCCACATGGCTGACCGCAGTTCGAATCCTGGAGCTGGCAGCTTGCTTTCTCACTTCCCTCCCCCCACCGTTCAAATTAAAAATAAGTAAATAAATAAATAAAGTTAAGCAAAGTAATTCTTTAAAAAAAGAAAAAGAAACTTAAACCCCTTGATTTTAGCTTTACTCTGCTAGGCTGCACAGAATATGGTTTATTGTTAAGCGTACCTTTCTTCTTCCTTATACAGAGGATAAGGCGTCTGTTCTGGTCTATATACAGGACATGATATGTTAATGCTGCTATTTATCCTTCTACTCATAAATAGTAACAATCTCAGTTGTATACACCTATATGTAGGTCAGTATGGTTTTGAGTACCTGGGGGAAATGATAGTATATCAATAAAACTTGGTAAAGTGTTGATAGATTCTTCTGTTTCTTCCCAAGTTAAAGAAAATATCAGGGAGCAGCAGTTATTTCTGAAAGTCAAACTGGGGAACCAGCAGTTAGCGTAATGGCTATGTCGCTGGACTCCCACGTAGTCGACCGCGGTTCGCGTCTCGGACCCGGTGGCTTACAACTCACGCCGGGCGCGTTGCGTGCGTGCCCAAGATCCCGAGAGGAGAGTGGAGGAGAAGGGATTGTGGCGTGACCATCCCCCCGGGGGGTGATTTCTCACTTTCTGTCTCTATGTCTCTCTCTGTCTGTCTGGCGAGCGCACGCACCCTATAGCGAAAAAACCTCTCCAAAAACAAACAAAAAAAAAAGTCAAACTGGAGTAGTTGGGTCAGAGTGCCAGGCCCAAAAGAGATTGGGAGAAATCCTTGAATTAGTGTCAGTCTGCACGGATTTCTATAAAGACATGACAAAAAGCTCTGTCATTCATCTTGTTCTAGTCAAGATTTTAAATAAATGAACTTAGAAAAATATGTTGATGTCTTGTCAATATAATTCAGTGATTAAAAATTTAGGAAAAATAATTAAAATATTGAATAAAGAAGCTGGAAGCAAAAATAAAGAATTGTAAAATATCTACATGCGAAGTTATATGTTTGGGTTCAAAAGTCAAATTGTACAATTTATCAAATTTTAAAATCTAGGCTAGAGGATATTTGGCTTAGCCAAACGTGAGCTCAGTAAACAAAGAGCAGATCTGTCTGCCAAGAAAGCTCCTGCATTTTAGGATAGGTTTATAGAACGTGTCTAAGTGACTTGCTGGATTTTATGTTAATTAGTCTTTATCTGGAATCATCTCTTTAATGATAGCTAAAGAGATTCTTGAAGGATGTCCACAGGGAGGCCTTTGAAATAGCTAGTGGTCTAGAAACCCTGTCACATGGTTGTAGGAATGAGATGTTTAATTTATAGAATGAAGACTTGAAGGGGGACCGTGGTGGGTGGTCTTTGTAGTATGGTGTTTTTATAGAGAAGATGGATTAGATTTCTCCTAGGTGGCTTAAGAGGGCAAAGGTAGAACCAATGGGTCCAACTTTAAGGAGAAAGATACCGACTCACTACAAGGAATGATTAAGAGCTGGGGAAGCAGGGTCCTAGGGAGGGGCAGCAGTTATTTGACATGCTTATTTGCAAAGGCACTGAGTTGCTGAGTTATTACAGGAAAGCCAGAAATCCAAGAAAGAAGGGCAGTCTAGAAGTATCTTTTCCGTTACTAGGGATGCTTAGAAATTGGCTGAAAGATCAGTTTACAGGCTTTTTAAGCCTTCCCACCCTGAATTTCTGTGAATTTCCTTAAAGGGAAAGCCTGAAAAACAGGTAATTATTAGCCTTTTTAAAGAGTAAATGTCCTTTTCATGTAATTGCTCATATAATTCTTCTCCCAATTTTGATCTAGAAACTGTAATCCTTATAATCCTTTGTATAAATAAGCTTTGCTTTGACATTTTGCAATACACAATTCTATTTCTCTAAACATATGTAGATATTGTAGTATTCTAACAAGTACCGTTTGCTATGCCAGAGTATTGGGCTCTTCCATACCACTCAAACATTGCTTTACTCTCGGCCCAGCGGTGGTGGCACAGGCAGTAGGGTCGCTGCTGTGTGATGCTGGAGGCCAGACGAGAAGGTTCCAAGTCCGTGTTCCTGATGTCCCGGAACACAGGCACATCCTGGCTGGCTGCAGGATAGCGACATGAAGGTTATGTTGAGGGTCCCTTTTTCTTTCTCAAAAAATACATACATTTGGGACCAGCAGTTAGTATAATGGCTGTGTCACTGAACTCCCAAGTAGTCAACTGCGGTTCGAGTCACAGACCTGGTGGCTTAAACTCACACCGAGCATGTGTGTGTGCATGCCCAAGATCCTGAGAGGAGAATGGAGAAGAGATTGGGGCGTAGCCATGCCCCGTGGGGTGATTTCTCGTTTTCTGTCTCTCTGTCTCTCTTTCTGACAAGCGCACGTGTCCTATAGCAAAAACCTCTCCAAAAAAAAAAAAAAAAAAAAAAAAAAAGCCCATACATTTAAAAAACCATATTATTTGATTCATTGTATTTATGCTCAACTCAGAAAAGAGATTTTGTTTGCTTTTTTTAGTTTTTAGTTTTGTTATAGGGTGCACTTGTCAGAGAGATGCAGAGAGAGAAAGAGAGTAGGAGGGAAAGTGAGAATTCACTTTCCCTCCCTTCAGAAGAGAAGACCATACCCTAACCCCTTCTCTTCCATTCTCCTCTTGGGATTTTGGGCACACATGTACGCAGTATATTTTTCAAGCCACTAGGTCTGGGACTCAATCCGCACAGTCAGTCATGTGGGATCCAGCCACCTTAACGCCACTCCATCTGCTGACTCTCTGAACAGAGTTTTGAAAAGAATATCATAAAATTAAAATTAACAAGCCAGCTGGTGACTCAGTAGTTAAGGTGGCTGGATACCACATGGTTGACTTCATGGACCTGGTGGCTTTGAAAACATGGTGAGCTCATGTACACACACATTCAAAATCCCCAGAGAAGAATGGATTGTGGAGTGGCCATCTCCCCTGGAGGGTGACTTTTCACTTTTCCTCTTCCTTTCTCTCTCTCACTGCCTCTCTCAGGGATGTGAAAAAATTAAAAGAATTAAGTTAACTTTACAAATGAGGAGAGAGTCTTCATAGTGTACATTTGTCACAAAGGCTTAATTTCTACCAACAGCATTCCATTAGATGTTGAAAAGACCTCACCACCTAGAACAATTAAGTAATTTTAGAACTCTACCCTCACAGAAAGGAAGAAACAACTGTGGGAGTGATATTTCTTTCTGACAAGGGGGAAAAAAAAACAAAGGATGGAGAAAAAGTAAAATGCATCTTGAAAATTAACAGAACTGAATAAGTGAGAAATACTGAGTGAGACACAAAATAAAATAATAGGAAATCATTCCGGGAGCTCAAAAACACTCACACCAAAAGATAGAGCTTTCTCATCGTGGCCTTTCAAGGTTCCCTTCCAAGAGGGATGTATATTGAATCCAAAGCTTATCTGGTTCTTATGAAGTACGATTGCTTAGGTGAGTGAAGTGATCATAAGCTCTCTTACATGTAAAGTGGATGGAAAACTTCAGTTTAGGACTCTTCTCTGAAATGTACTGAATGTCACTTTCACGTAAAGACTATTAGTAATCAATTCCACTGAGAAGTCATATTTCAGAATGTTCTTCTCTCAGATATCCTGGTTGCTAATAGCTTCCTCTTCATAATTGCCATTATAGCTTTCTCAAGAGGCTAAAGAAAGTGCAAAAAAGAAAGTATGTGGGAAGTCTAGATTCTTCTTCATAAATATTTTCTAGCTATTATTAATCATAGTCACATCCTTCTAATCACATGGCCCCTCATTCTGTTTTTAGCATGTGTGGACACTCACATGTCTCTGGTGGTCAATGGTTAGGAGGATCAAAGCCTATCTTATAGGACAATATTCAGAGTTTTGCCCCTAAATAACGTCTTTGGTTAAATTCAATAGGGAAAACATGTGTGTAGAATGCAGTGAAGCCAAAGATGAAAGTGCCTTATTGCCTGCAGAGGATGGAGCATGGGTTTTCTTTCTCACTACATTAACAAAAGTCACTCTACTTGACTCTGAACTAGTAAGTCCCTTGGGACTAGCCCCTTGTCCCTTAACCCGGGGACAGTGAACATGGTTCCTTAGACAAGGTTAAGATTCATGGCAGAAGAGAAAGAGAAACATGTTTTTGGTTTTGACACCTGCAGGAGGGAGTGGGGAATCCCACTGTAAGGCTCTTACCCTCTGGAGTGAGAATTAAAAATAGGCAATGAGCAAACTCCTCTGGGGTCTGCGTTAGCCTCTGGGTTTTGAGACAATTCAGGGAAAAGATTTAGACTGGAGAGATCCCAGCTTCAGCAAAAGGGCAATAGAACTGATATCCATTTACTTTGGAGCCTTCGAGGAGGTGTGATGATGCTGGTGCCCCAAATGCTCTGGAGCTTCTTAATCTTGCACACATTTCTTGTGCAAGATGAAAGAATGTTTATACAAAAAAAATTACTGATAACAGGTCTCTTTCCTCCCCTCTACCAGATGGGATATGGAGGGAACAGGTTATTGTTTTTTTTTTTTTTTTTGTTTTTGTTTTTTTTTTTTCCTTTGTTCAGAAGCGTGGAGTTTATTAATGCTTCAGGACATGACCACACTTATATGTCCTTGCAGGGATGCTTACTGAGGTCACTAGACTTTAAAGCATTTCAGAAGCTGTTTTCCAGGTCCTTTCAAACATCATGTGCGTATAGAAGAAGGGGCAATCCCAGCTGGTGTAGATCCCCTTCTTGTGCAAGCTGCTCTGGTAGTGCTGGCTGGGTCCAGAGGTGCAAGAACACTCCTGGGCATTTAGGTGGGACACCTGCTCCTGATACAGCTCTGAGGCCAGGGCAGGCAGATCTTGCAGCCAGCTCTCCAGTCGATGAGCACAGAGCCCTTGCCTTGATACAGTGGTAGTATTCAGTGAAGCAGGAGGCTGCCCACTTCGCCTGTGGACACTGGCAGCAGGGGAATGTCCTATGTGGCAGCATGGTCTCAGCACAGCCCTTGCCTGGGATGGGCTCTCAGATGTGCAGGACTGGCCTGGCAAGCAGCCGCGCGAAGCAGCACCCAGTGTGGACATTCGTGCTTCATTCAGGTTACCGCACTCTTGGTAAAAACAATGATCATGCAGGGGACACAGTAACCTGGGGCAGGTGTGCTTTCTGGCTACAGTTTCCTCATTTTTACGCTATTTCCACAGGAGGCTGCTTACTAGTGTTGTTTGGTTTAAATGCATTATGGGATTTATTTTTATCTCATCCTTTAAGAGCCAAACTTTCTGGAAAGTCATCTTATTAGAAACACATTAAGTTATTTATTTATTTTATTTTATTTACAATTAAAGTATGAATTTATTTTGGTACAAAACCTTTTTCAAATTCATACATAGTTGTCCCATTATATGTATTTCCACGAGCTTTTTTTTCTGATACATTTTCTCTTAATTGATTCATTTACGTTCATTCCCTGAGCATCATCACAGCATACAAAATGTGATTTCCTATCCAGAAGACACTGTATAGTGGCTTAATCATGCATGTTATTGTCAATAATGTTCCATTCCCGGCTTCATATATACATATATAAATATAGCTCAAGTTTCTTTGACTACTGTCAAGAAAAACAAGCTTTTTCTTTTTTTTTTTTTTTTTTTTTGAGAGTTTTTTGCTATAGGGCCCATGAGTTCATCAGAAAGACAGAGAGAGACAGACAGAAAGCGAGAAATCACCCCCTAGGCGGATGGCCACACCACAATCCCTTCTCCATTCTCCTCTTGGGATCTTGGGCATGCATGCACACACACTCAGCATGAGTTTAAGCCACTGGGTCCAGGACTTGAACAGTGGTTGATTACATGGGAGTCCAGCAACGTAGCCATTACATCATCTGCTGTTCCCATGATGAACAAGCTTTGATAGTTTCCTTTTTCTTTTTTTTTTTTTTTTTTTTTTTAAAGAGAGATTTGGGTTATAGGGTGTGTTCTCACGCTGGAGAGAGAGAGACCAAGAAACAGAAAGCAAGAAATCAACCCCCTCATCCCCACCCAGGGGATGGCCAAGCCACAATCCCTTCTCATCCAGTCTTCTCTTGGGATTTTGGGCATGCACACACATGTGCCCAGCGTGAGTTTGAAGCCACTGGGTCTGGGACTCAAACCACAGTCAGTCATGGGGAAGTGCAGTGACAAAACCATTACACCATCTAGTGGTCCCAATTTTCTTTCTTTTTTTATTTTTTAAGAGAGATTTTTGCTATAGGGTGCATGTGCTTGCAGGAGAGACAGAGGGAGACAGAGAGATAGAAAGCAAGAAATCACCCCTTGGGGGGGGGGGGGTAATAGCCATGCTGTAATCCCTTCTCCTCCACTCTCCCCTTGGGATCTTGGGCACACATGCACACACACTTGGAGTGAGTTTTAAGCCTCTGGGTCAGGAACTCAAATTACAGTCGACTACATGGGAGTCCAGTGACTTAACTATTATGCCATCTGCTGGTCCTAAGTCCTAATTTTCTTAAGTGAAGGTTTCCTCAAGTGTTTTTTCCTACTTCTGCAGAAATTATTTTAAGTTAGAGAGGTCTGAGAGAAGTTTTTTCCAGACATAACAGTGAAGAAGATGACCTTAACTTTTGGGCTAGAGGAAAAAGATTGCCCCTAACAGGCCTGGTCTTCTGTAGGGAGAGGGCCACAGCAGCAGTGTACAGACTTCAGGTTTAATTGCTTCTGTCAGTTGCAACTCCGTCCACTGACTGAAGTGTTCATACTCAGAGTAAAGATGTTTCCATCGAAAAGTCAAGCTTAATTCGTATTTCGTTTGGTGAGTTAGAAATAAGGTTCTATCTTAGCTCTTCCAGGATCCAAGTTCTCTTTCAACCTGGTTCTTAACACTCAAATTACCTTAGAGATAGATTACAGGGCATACAGAGAATAGTAATTGCTCCCTCTGATGGGATTCTGACCCCATCACTTTGTCTGCTAAACTGTACTATTTTAACCTATCTTCAGGAGCTCCTGGGTGACTAAAGGCACCCCATTGCTTTTTGTTGCTGTCTGCTTCACCAGCAAAAGGACGGGTCATCCTGGCCTGACTCTATGGGAAATCTGAAGGTATGTTTCTGCATGAGCATTGGTATGAGTCATAGCTTTATACTCAGAAACCCTGAGAAATTCCAGAAAAAGTTAAAAATCCAAAATCGATAGGGTAAAATGATGGGTAACCCAAGGATGTAATCAAGAATGTAAAGTAGGGAATGGGAATCATATTCTCATGGGGTAGTTAGTTGGATTAATCTTTGGTTTCAGGTAATTAGGTGTAGGTGTGTGTGTTTGTCAACAAACGAAGGAAGGTCACTTTCCTTAAATGACTGGTGATACTTGAGATGTGTATCTGTATGTAAGAAAGACAGCTAATTGGAAGATCTCTGGTTTGGGTGAGATCATAAACAAGTAACCTTTTCAATAGAAATCCTGGGATGGTTGAATCGGTAGGTCTTTCCTCTGGGATGGTTTAGCTCCCTCTGAATGTTTTTGAAGAATGCAATATTGGCATACATCTTCTGGGGATGTGAGAAACAGGCAGGGAAAAACTGTGTAGTCTCCTTGCTACCTACTGCCCTCAGTCCAGTTCAGTTTCTCCAGGAAATAAGAATATTTTTTTTTATTAAATCACTAATTTAATTAATGTACTTAGTTACCTCATGTATATTTTGAAACTTTCTATTAAAAGGATGTATTTATGTGACTTTGACCATTTTAAGCACCATTATATGAATATATTATTGGATGGTTTTTATTATCCTGTTTCTCTTTAAAATAGGCTCTTATTTTTAGATAAGCAAATTAACTTTAAATAGCAGAAAATCTCTAAAAATTTTAAATACTTACCTTTTAGCAGTTACATCTTTTTACAATCACCTTACTCTGATTACCATTCTTAATGGCATACATAACAATTACCTACCAAAACCCACATTTCTGTGGATCTTGTCAGGAAAGAAAAAAATCCCAGCATGTACAGGAAACTGAAAGCAATAGTAGTAAAAATGATCAAAGTCATTGCTGAGCTTTATATTTCTTGATTAAATTCTATAGTGTGGATAAAATAGGTTAAAATAAAGCATGAAACATTTCCATTAAGCAAATCTGGTTTAATTTGGTATCACACTGAGGGTTTTTGCCCTAATTTAATTTTTGAAATAAAATTAAGAATATTTTATAGTTATTTCTTCAATGTGCCAGTTTGATCTTGGCTAAGTAAGGCAAATTAATTTCTTGAGAACCTTGCATACAGATTTTATTGTTGCTCAACTTTAGAATATATAGCGTATGGATTCACTAACAAAATAGGGTAATGGCAGAGTGATTGTTGATGCGGAGAAAGTATATTTTTGAGTTCTTAAAAAAGCAGTAAATATTTTTAAAAAGTGCATCTGATAGAAACCAAACATATGGATTAATTATATTCTCAAATCTATCAGTGTCTTCTTCCTCTATCCAGTGAAATATTATGATGAAATATGGTAAAGAAACTGCCAGGATGGACATCATATTCTCCAACAATTCATTTTCTACCTCCTGATGGAAAATGGAACTCTAAAATTCATGTAGTGGACAGATAGAAATTACTCACACGGATCTATTCCATCCTCACCAGTATTTAACTCCATCCTAATGCAAAATAGCAGTAGGTATAAAAAATAATAAGCACTGATTAAAGCACCCGGCAATGCTTATTCTTCTTACAAATAAATGTATCTTGTCAGTAACCAGTAGGACCAGGAGGGGTAGTATGTACGTGCTAGAAAGGCAGCAGCAGCCAGCCTAGGGACAGACATTTCAGAGCAGAGCCGTTGCTTGCTAAATAGCCTGGTGTGAAAACGTCTACTCAAACTAAGACAAATACCGACTTGATTCTTGCTCTTGGAAACATATAATGAGTAAAGAAAACATATCTTAAACATTAATTTTACTTTTTTTCTTTTAAAGTGTGGCTACTAGAAAAATTATAATTATACATATAACCCTTCAAAAGAGATCCTATTATTTATCCATTGATAGTATTTATTACTTATTATTTTAGTAGCGAAAAGAAGGCTTATTCAATGACTATTAAACACTATCATACCCATTTATGTGCAGTTTCACATTCCATTGTTTAAGTTACCTACGGTCAAACCACAGTTAGGGAATAGGTGAGCACAATACAGTATATTATTATTATTATTATTTTTTGGAGAGGTTTTCACTATAAGGCGCGTGCGCTCACCAGACAGACAGAGAGAGACATAGAGACAGAAAGCGAGAAATCACCCCCAAGGGGGGATGGTCACGCCGCAATCCCTTCTCCTCCATTCTCCTCTCAGGATCTTGGGCACGCACGCACACGTGCCCGGCGTGAGTTTTAAGCCACCGGGTCCGGGACGTGAACTGCGGTTGACCACATGGGAGTCCAGCGACATAGCCATTATGCCAACTGCTGGTTCCCCACAATACAGTATATTCTGAGAGAGAGAAAGACCACATTCATACAACTTTATTACAAGATATTGTTATAATTGTTCTATTTTACTTTTAATTTTTGTTGCTAATGTCTTACTGTGCCAAATTTATAAATTAATCATAGACATAATATATTGGGAAAACATAGTATATATAAAGTTCTGCAGTATCTATGGTTTCAGGCATTCACTGGGGGTCTTGGAAAGTGTGACTCATGTATTAAAATAAAAGAATACTGAGGTTTACTAATGATCTAATAATTACCTTATAATATTTAGTAGTCCCATCATCATGATCTTGAACATAAAATAACAATGTTAATGTGAGCAAGGGGATGTTCAATGGAATGAGGAAAAAATACTTACAGCATCATGCAAATGGAGGTTCATGGCTGGATCCCACACTGGCACTAACAGCTTTCCAAATCATTACAGCATCCTAGAGAAGCAACTGCAGTTAAAAAGAAGGAGACCACAGCAAGAGAATCCAGGCAGATGAAAGGTGTAAAGCAAGTTGGTCTAAGAAGTCAAAGTTACTGCCTAATGTAGCAAATCCTTCCCATGGAGCCAAATGCACATGCATAGATTAAGACTGTAATGTGCATGTAGGAATAAATAGATTACACAAAGTAGAGGATGCATAGGACAAACAGAGAGGTTATACTCTTTTCCAAACTCATTAAGCATCATTGCTAGTTTCCCTGTGATTAAGATTTGGAGACAGAGATCTAAAACCAATTTATGTTCAAAAGAGTATTACATGTCCATATATAAAAATACACTGTATATAGCAGTCCTTAATGTAGAGAGTTTAGATATCTTCAAAATATTAACTGGCTTCATGCATTTTCAAGTTAAACAGTGTATCTGGATATTACACATAGCTATCTAGAATGATATGTCTTATCTCATTCTGATATTCAAGATTCCAGTACAAAGAATGAAGTAAGGACAAAGGAAACAATAGGACTTTAGTAAAGTTAGGATGTGGAAGCTCTGTTTCTGATTTTAAGTGATAAACACCATCTGGTTGAGTATAGACAATAGCATATAATTATCAAGCACTATCTATATGGTAGACATTCTGTTATGAGATATACATGCAGCTTCTTATATAATTTCCAAGTTTACAAGGCAGGTAGTATTTTAATCTATTTTAAAATGACAAAATAGAAGTTCAGAGGAG
This sequence comes from Tupaia tana, assembly GCA_026018925.1. Lineage (NCBI taxonomy): Eukaryota > Metazoa > Chordata > Mammalia > Scandentia > Tupaiidae > Tupaia > Tupaia tana. The sequence continues at coordinate 94,019,470 of JAKSZU010000002.1, forward strand.
TTAACTTAGTTTCCCACATCTTCACAGGTAACAGTGCTATATTCTACAGAGTAAGGGAGACATGGAAATGCTTTCTGAGCAAGAGGGAAAGCCTAGCCAGCCATTATAAATGTACCTTTCTCTTTTCACTGGAGTTTACACCACACAGACCATTGCACTTTTGGCTAGGAACGCATCTGACACCTCCCTGGAAGGAAAAGGGACACTTTGTAGAGAAAAAAAAGGAAAAAGATAAAGATTTGACACTATCTGGAACATACTGGATCCCCACTGTGATTTTACTCACAAAATTTTTAAATTTTATTCATATTTTTAAAATTTTTTGTCTAATGTCCTTTATCTGTTTCAGTATCCCATCAAGGACACCACATTGCATTCAGTCGCCATTTGTCCGGAGGATTCTCTTGTCTGTGACAGGTTTTCAGACTTTGTTTTTGATGACTTTGAGGTATTGAAGAGTATTCATCAGATATTTTATAGGATGCTTTTCAATAGAGGATTTTCTGATGGCTTTTCTCATGGTTAAACAGCATTTGTTGATATAGGGAGAAAAAACCCAAAATGATAATGTATCATTTTCCTTTATCATATAAATGGTACATAATGTCAATATGACTTATCACTGTTGATATTTACCTTCCTCACTTGGCTAAGGCCTATTGTCAAGATTTCCCACTTTAAAGTCACTCTCCAACACCTTCCCTCTGTACTGTACTCGAAGAAATTCTCTATGTCCAGTCCATACTTAAGGGGTAGAGAGTTATGCATCACCTCTTTGAGGGTGAAGTGTCTACATAAATTATTTGAAAATTTTCTGCTAAGATTTGTCTATTCCCTCCCATTTATTTATTTATTTTATTTTATAATTAGTATTATTTATTTTTATACATTATATATCATTTAGTTTGTAAAGAGATTTTACTCAACATAATATATACCACACAGCAGATGAGTTGATACTACTAAACATGTCATCACCAACAGACAACAAACCATATCTGTGTAACACATATGTCTTACTTCTAAATGTTTTCCCTAATGTCCCTTCCTGCACTCTTCCCCTCTCCCACTCTCCTTCTACTCTGTCCCCAGAGTCCCTAATAATTTTTAATGCTTTCATGTTCTCCAGTCTTTCAGTCTCTACCTTGGAGTGTAGACAATCAATATATGTTAAGTGGAGACATGCAGTGTCTTTGTTTCATAGCCTGACTTTCTTCCCTCAGCAATAAATCTTCCATGTTCATCCAGTTTCTATCAAATGCCAGGTCTTACTGTTTTCTACTGCTGAATAGTGTTCCATGAAGTATATGTGCCACACTTTTTCAATCCATTCATCTGTTTGTGGACATTTGGGTTGGGTCCATGTCTTAGCAATCATTAATAATGCCACAATAAAGATGCTGTGCAAGCGCTTTTCTCACTGAACGTTCTCCTGTCCTTTGGGGTAGATACCCAGGAGTGGAATTGCTGGATCATATGGTAGTTCTATTTGAAGGTCCTTGAAGAACCTCATATTGTTCCCTACAGTGGCTGGACCAATTTACATTCCCACCAACAATGTATGAGAGTTCCCCTTTCACCACAACCCTGCCAGCACTTACCATTTTTTTGTTTTTTTAATCTTCGCCATTCTGACTGGGGTTAGGTGGTATCTCGTTATGGTTTTGGTCTGCATCTATCTCCCTTATAATGAGGGATGTTGAGCATTTATTCATATGCTTTTTTGGCTTTTTGTATGTCTTCCTTAGAGAGTTGTTTATTCAGCTCATTTTCCCATCTTTTAATAGGGTTGATCATTTCATCCCTGGTAAACCACTTGAGTTCCCTGTGTATTCTGGTTATCAGCCCCTTATCTGAGGTATAGTTGACAAAAATTCTCTCTCATTCTGAGGGCTGTTGACTCACACTAACTGCTGTGTTGAAACTTCTTAATGTTTTAATTTTAGATGAAGGTTAGACATTTCCTGAAGACAAACTTTGCATACTGGAAAACTGGCCTTATCTGGATACTTAAAATTGAAATGCAGGAAATTTATCAAAATCTGTCAACCCATTTGAAAGTTAGTAGGAAACAAACAGATGTAAAACCGTAAAAGGTCCAATCGATTTCACTGTGTTCAATCAATATTTTTTTCATTTCCAATTCAGCAGGTAGCCTTCTTTTAAACATCCATGTAAGCCAACAATGACTAAAAAAAGCATTTGATTATACCACATACTGTTAGCTGAAAATTAACCACAGTGCAGCAGAAGACAGAATATTCTATAGCATTACCTATTTCTCCATTCTGTATGGAAAGTTCTCTTCTTGTATATCATGAAAACAAAAACTCTCTCTAGTTCAAATATTAGGAGCTTAAGTGCATTTTTGATACATTTTTAATGTGTCACATCTTCCAACAAATGATTTCTTTCTTAGGTTAGGGTCATGTTTGATTGGCTTAAAAAGCAATAGTATGGCTGCAACTGTTAATTTAATATACTGCCTTCGTCAGGGTCAAGGTGGTGTGGACTTTAGTGCAGCTGGCTCCCACATGGTTGGTTCAAATCCCAGACTCGAGGATTACACTGGCTGGAAGTGTGTGGGTGCTCAGAATCCTGAGGGAAGAATGGAAGAGAGACAATCCCAGTGTGGCCATACTCTTGGGCATGATTTCTCACTTTCCCTCGCTATCTCTCATTATCGCTCTCTGTCTTTCTCTGGTAAGTGCTCATGCCCTATAACAAAACATATGCATGTGTTTGTGTGTGTGTGTGTGTGTGTGTGTGTGTGTTCGCTGATTAAATGTAAGAATTTCATTTCTGGCCTTAAAATATTAATTTTTTTATCTTATACTGTAATAATAAAGCCTTAATTTTTTTATTCTAAAATTGCATAGCTAAATATCAAACCCAGATGTCCAGAGTAATTCTCCCTCTCATTTTTGGTAAAGTCTATTTTTTTTCCAGCACATAATCCAACATTTATTAAGTGCCAGGTAGTATGCTAAGTGTTATGATATGTCAAGTTAAATTACGTGAAACTGTTCATAGATGACCTGCATTTAAATCCTAAACCAGTAATTTCATAATATTCAATCCAATTGAAATGAAAAATGTAAATTGTTCTATGAAGACTTCACAATATGGTAGAAGAGACTTATAAAAGGAACGAAATTGTTAAATTGAAGATATTCTGGAAGATTTCCTTGAAGAAATGCTCAGGTTGATTCCAGGACAAATAAGAGAAGCCAGGTAGAGAAGGTACATGGGAAAGGTGACCTTTTTTGGGAGAAAAGAGTGAAAGCATTCACAGAGCAACTTAGACGCTAGGAGGCAACGGGAAAAATTATGAGGCTTATGTAAGAGAAAGAGTCAATCCACAAAGCCTCGTGTATGATGGGATTTTCACTGAGGGCAAGTGGGAAATATCAAATGTTTATGAGCAGGCTAATGAAAGGGAAGATCTACATTTTGAGTAAATCACTCTTGCAGCTGTGTCTATGAACGTGATGGCATGGGAGGTGGACACAGTTGGAAAAGACTGGAGACTGGGAGATCACTTAGAAGTCACTGCATTACTGTAGGTGATGCAATGAATGAACATTAATGAAAGAGCTACACAACACAACGGCAACAGAAATGGTGAGGAAGAGCTAACCCAGAGAAAACACTGTGTGACTTTATTATGCTGATCTTGTGCATAATCAATCAAAAGGAAGAATGTAGGTGACAATTTTCAGTTTGGAAAATGGGGTATGTCATATTGAGATGGACAATATAGAAAATTATGTATACATTAAAGTAAGGAGAAAGGTAATAAAGTCGGTCCCACACATCTAAGTGGACAAAGTCGACATATTTGGTAGAAAACAATAGAGAGAATGGCCAACTGCCAAGGACAGAGCTCTGGTAACACTAACACCAAAAGAATGGGACAAAGCAGAAAGACCAGAAAAGGACAAAAAGTAAAGGGAAAGAAGCTCAGTGTAGGAGGTTGAGGAAGTAAAGTAAGAGAGAATTGAAAAAGAGTAGATGAATGAATTACATAATATGAGCAGGGTGAATAATAATAACAAAACATCAATTGGCTATTGCTACTAGGAAACCATTTGTGTGACCTTGATTAATAGTAATTTTTATGAAGACTTGGATGTAGAAACTAGAATGCAAAGGGTTTGTACATATTTGAAAAAAATTAAGTAGAAGCTACCTAAAAACAAAACAAACTGCCACCAAATACTTTTTAATGTCTTTATCATAAAAATAATATAAGTTCATGGTGGAGGAAGAGGTTTGAGTATTAGAAAAGAGCACTTGTAATTCTAGAGAAAAGTACTATACATATTTAAATTTTAGTGTACCATCTTCCAGAATTTTTCTATGCATGAAGGGCATTTATATCTCTGTATAGATATAAGGTGCACATACATACAATGTTCACACTGGTATGTATATTCTCTATACTTATTGCCAAGTTACTATTATGTAATCTGTTTTTATTATAGGATATTATGAAGAAGTCAAGAAATGATTGTATATAACACTTCTCAGGCTCTCTGGATAGGCCATGATTTACTTCACCATTTCTTATGGTGGGGTGTTTTAATTGTTGTCTTCATACATAGTTCCATGCTTATTCTCTGTTTTTCTGATCTTATCTGTACTTGTTCTTCTCCAAACTTGATGCATAGCTGATATCTGGAATTTCTCTTTGGAAGTTTGGGAAGATTATTATTAAATATTGTTATTCTGATTCCTAATATGTCTGATTGTTTTTTAAATAAGACTTCCTGACTTACTTGACAAAACTTTTTCATACAGAGCTGTAGGCCAAAACTAACACTCTTAGTATGCTCATGACATTACTTCATTATCTTCCAGTACTCACTGTGCTGATAAAATTAAAAAAAAAATAATAATACTCATGCTTAGAATTCTCCTTTGTATATGCCATGACTTTTCCTCTCTGAAAGATATAAAAACTGTCCATGAATTTTGTGTTCCAAAATTTCAGACTTGGGGAATCTAGGTATGGTCTATTTTTCTTTCTTTTTTTTTCTTTTTTGGAGAGGTTTTTTTGCTATAGGGCACGTGTGCTCGCCAGACAGACAGAGAGAGACATAGAGACAGAAAGTGAGAAATCACCCCCCGAGGGGGGATGGTCACGCCGCAATCCCTTCTCCTCCATTCTCCTCTCGGGATCTTGGGCACGCATGCACATGCGCCCGGCATGAGTTTTAAGCCACTGGGTCCAGGACGCGAACCGCGGTCGACTACATGGGAGTCCAGCAACATAGCCATTACGCTAACTGCTGGTTCCTGGTATGGTCTATTTTTAAAAAATAACTATTTATTTATTTATTTATTTATTTATTTATTTAAATTTGACCAAAGAGGGACAGAGGGAGAGAGAGGGAAAGTGTGAAAGCAAGCCACCAGGTCTGGGACTCAAACCAAGGTCAGCTATGTGGAAGTCCAGCACCCCTAACCACCACGTTACCCGCCCGTCCAAGTATGATCTATTTTAATAGATTGGTCTTGATGTTCCTTATCATTTTTCAACTGGTAGACTTGAAAGTTAATTCTGGAGATTTATCTTCAACTAGTTATTTAACAATTTGTCATCTAATTTTACATGATCTTTAAAAATTTTATTCTATTCATCATACCTTCTGGATTGGTTTTTCTATACTTCTGATATATTCTCCTCCATATTCAATCCCTTATTGCTATTATTATTATCATTATTTTGCTCAAGGTTCTATACTACTCATCTTTGTCTTTTTAATTTTTTTAATTTTTTAATTTTTTTAGGTTTTTGCCATAAGGCAGTGTGTGAACACTGCAGGGAGACAGAGAGAGAGTGAGAAATTACCCCCAGGAGGGATAGCCATGCTACAATCCCTTCTCCTCCATTATCCTTTTGGGATTCGGGACATACACATACACATATATACCCAGTATGAATTTCAATCTGCTGGGCTAGGACTTGAATCATGGGGTGGCCATATGGAAGTCCAGTGCCTTAACCACTGTGCCCTCATCTTTATCTTTCAATCCATTGATGACTTTTTCAGTAGCAATATATTTCATACACATCAAATCCTTTAAATTCTCTGATTTTTTTTCTACAGCTTCCTGTTCTTGCTTTATGGATATAATTACTTTGTAAGTCTCTGGGGATAACAATTGGAAATATTTTGTTGTTTTCTTTTGTTTGTTTTGAAGTAAGTTTTTATGTTAGCTTATTTTAGTCATTCTTCTACATATAAAGTTTTATACAGGTTTCTAGTGTACCTTAATTATCTCTCTATATATAGATATAGATATATAGATATAGATATAAAGATAGATATAGATAGATAGATATTACAAATAAACTAGTAAGAAAAAAAAAAAACACTACTTGTGGACTGGCAGATGACTTAATGGCTATGTCACTGGACTCCCACATGGCCGACCATAGTCTGAGTCCTGGACCAGTGTCCCGAAACTCATGCTGGGCACATGTGCATGCATGCCCAAAATCTTGAGAGGAGAATGGAGGTGAAGGGATTGTGATATAGCCAACCTCCCTGGGGGGGTGATTTTTCACTTTCTGTCCCTCTGGTGAGCTCAAGTGCCATATAGCAAAAATCTCTTTTTAAAAAAATTCACTAGTTGCTATTTCTATATATGTGGACAGTGCTAATTGATAAGCAAGGATTTCTTTAAATGAATGGGAAGAGGGACACTAAGGGGGCTCTATATTCAAGTTTCTTAAGCTGGGGAAGTTCTTTTTCCTAGGACTTTTCAACTTCTTAGAGAAATCCATTTCCACCTGGTGGGCAGACGCTTGCTTTCCAGTACGCTCCTCTGAGAGCAAGGGAAGATGCATGCTGTAGGGTAGTCAGCCGCCCCAAACATGTATCCCTAGTGCCTATTGTGATGCCAAGTAATGTGCTAAAATGCAGTTGCTGAAAGAGCATGTATAGGATGTATGAGAACATCACAAGGAAATGTGAAAAGACAAAAATAAAACCAATAAATTTTAACCTAGATGGATCATATTTTAAAATGTTAAGAAGAGATGCAGTCTTGGGGCCGGCAAGTGGCGTGGTGGTTAAAGGCGCTGGACTCCCACATGGCTGACCACGGTTCAAGTCTCGGACCTGGTGGCTTGCTTTCTCACTTCCTCTCTCTCTCTCTCTGTCTCTCTCTGATCAAACTGAAAAATAATAATGATATAATAATAAATAAAGTTAAATTAAAAAAATAATTCTTTAAAAAAATTAAAAAAAAAAAAAGAAGAGATGCAGTCTGCCTTCCTTCCATAAAGTTAACATTTTATCTTAGGTGATTGAGAATCTACATCAGCTACTTGTTTTTAAACCACAAAAACTATGATACTGGAGCAAATGAATGACAAACAGTAAGGCTTGTTGGAGCTGCTTCTCTGTAGGACTGATACTTACTGTGAGTGTGTGTGCACAAGTACCCATCCAGGTACACACGTACACATCGCATGACACCATTTTTATTTTCTCTGAATCTCCTGTGTTTACTAGACTTTAAATTGTGAGTTATGATTTTGCTAGAGTGCTTAAGGAAAGCCATGCTTGTAGTTGGTGAGGATTAGCTAGATCTTTCATAGATATCACACTTGCCATTTGCTTCCCTCCTGAGTATTTAGACAAAGTACGGTAGATACGCACTTTGGCTAATTAAAGCATATCTCTGCAGTGTTGGATATCTAGTTCCTACTGTCTGTTCTCATTAGTTCACTCATCCAGTCATCAGTCAACTAAGAAATATTTACTATTTAGAAAGCAAACAAGGTAGGACCTGTGTGTATTCTACCCGATAACAAGCTTTATAAAGACGGCGTCAACAAAGCAACACAGAATTTTGTAGTGAAGGATACACCCTCCATAGGCACTTGGCAGCACTAATGTCAGGGATGGGCATGAGGAAAGAAAGGGAGAAGCGTAGCTTAGGGCTACATGACCACTTAGACCTCAGTCCTGGGGAACAGAGCTTTGGACAGAGTCATAACACAGATCCCCAGAAAACGTGACTGAGCATGTCTGGATTGAGCAAATTAATCTCCTGCACCAACAAAGAGTTGCCACAAAGACTCCACTATACCTCATAACTAAGCCAGAACTGGTTTTGAACTTGGCTTTTCTGGAGGAGATGGTATTTATAGACCAAACTGCAAGAAACTGAGGAAGGCAGAGCAAAGAAAGTAATGCAGTGGCTGGTATACAGGGCTGCAAAATACATTGACTAACAAAATGGCACACTTGGTCTCTGCTATCAATAAAAAAGGGGCTGAGCTTATCTCTTATTGTGATACCTAGAGCTCCCCTCAGTAACCGATGTGGACGCTAGAGAAATGAACTGAAGACAAACTCAGATATGACTCAAAGATTGCTAGAAGTATTATTAACTATAGAGTTCTATTAGCAAGATGGGAATAGTATAGCTCAAGCTCGAGGAGGTAAACACTGACAAAGAATCCTTCTAAGCGCAACATTCTTACGTAAGTGACCTGGACTAGGATGAGGCAAATGAGGAGGTCAGGGCACAGAATTTAAGACTGCTAATGCGACCCTGCTCCTGCTAAATCCTGTGAGTGAGTGGCTCCTTCTGTTTTCTTAGTCTTCTTACATGCCCTACCCTAGCTCTAGCCCTGACATCTTAAAATGTAACATTTTTTCTTTATTCACGACAGAACGTGTGCATATACACCGGAGGCAGAAAGACTGAGAGAAATACCCTCTACATAGTCTGGTCACAAAACAATCCCCTTCCTTCGAACCTCCAGCCTTTGGGATCTTGGGCACTTGTGTGTGTGCTTGCTTCAGGCTGTCCAGGCTGGGATGTGAACCACGGTCAACATGCAGGATCTAGCTTCTCTTGAGGAGTGCATTACCACTGTGCCATAAAGCCAGCCCACATTAAAATATTTGTAAGGCACCCACCCATTTCAGGTCTCATTCCTTTATCACATCATCAGCATATACCTCAAAATACATAGCCATTACCAAGAGAAATGGAAGATGCATGCCTGGACATGGGACCTTCACGCTCAGTCTAAAGATATTTGTCTTTAGATGTCTCATTTGGTGATTTTGTCATCCTTTTAGCTCTTGGAATCCTTTAACAAAACAGCCCATGCCTATTAGCCATTTTTGGTGGCTTATGTGAGGACAGAGAACATACTTAAGCAAGCTGCATTTGACATGAAGTTGGCAGAGAGAGTGATTACATTGCACGCCAGAATCAAGATTCTAAAAGATCTTGACAGGCTGAAATGATGGGCCAAATATAATACGATGAAACTTAAAAGGGATAAATGTCTATACTTTGGTCAAAATTCCAACTAAATAAATGCAGAATGAAAGAGATGTAGTTGAAAGGCAACTCTTGTGAAAGAATTAAAGGTTTCAGTCTAAGCCGTTTCAATGAGTTGATTGTGCGGTGTGCACACCTCTAAATGTAATTCTAGGCAACATTGACAGAAGCTAATTATCTAAAATGAGGGAGATGATAGCTCTGCTCTGTTCACATAGGATACTCTCCCATCTGGAGGAATGGATGTCTCTTTTGTTTAGAAAAATCTAGCTGTGGTTCCCTTGTGAATGAGACCTGTGAACTTATTTAGGAAGTAAAGAGTGATACGAAGAAACTAGTTTTCTGAATAATAATGACACGGAGATTTTTTCATAAAGGAAGATCTCTGTGGGTGTAGGTAAGGGTCTAGCAATATCGTAGCAGGCTGATACTAATGAGAGACAAGGCTACTGAGAGCTTTCTTGCTGGAGACAGCCTGTGAGCATTCAGAGTTGCTCTTTCATAAGAGATTGTTTTCTATCCTGAAATGCAATTTTTCACAACTCTCCAGATATTCAGTATAGGTCAGATACCTAAAGAAGTTTTCTGTTTGGTAAAATAGAAGAGAAAAATTATTTTGTGAGGGGCTAGTAGAAAATAGCCATAGGAAATAAGACAGCTTGAAGAGATCAAGAATGGAGCTTCAGCAGGGATTTGGAGCAAAAGAAATGAACCACTCTCATCTCTGCTGAAGCCTTAGCAGTATCAACAGGATGCTTGGATGTCTTCTGGCATTAGAATTATTTTATGTGATCAAAGTAAAGAGTGAGTCTGGATGGTTAGACAACTGGGGGAAATGAGTTGCAAATGTGTATTTAGGGTCTTTTCTGGTGGAGTTGGAGTTTTTTTTATGCAAGTGTGTTTTTCTCACTTTCATGTCATAGCATATGTCTTGGACATAGGAATAATAAGTATCTGTTGAGTGAATTAGTGAAATTATCCCATTAGATATGCTAAGGATGATGTCACAAGAACAGAGACTAATAAAATGAAGTCTATTCTCCAGAAACCTACACTCTTATGGAGGAGTTATTCATTGAACAAAATAATTATTGAAATATTTTTCTTGGCACTAGGATACATAAAGAAAAAAAGCAGACAAGGTTAGTTCTCTTGTGGAGTTTACCCTCTGGTTGGGATACACAGATAAAAAAGTAAATTAATTAATAATTAAGAAAAATATTCAGCAATGATGAATGCTTTATAGAAAACTGAAAAGGTGTGGAGTGGCAGAGATAGTGGAGGAGTTATGGCAGATTGCACCCAATCAGGGAAGCCTTTCCTCTGAGATATTTAAGGCAAGATATGGATGACAGGACTCAGACAGTTGCACAAAGACCAGGGGTTGCACACAATTTATAAAATGAGCATAGCATGTCTGAGGGCCAGAGTGAAGGCCAGCAGCACTTTAGGACCCTGAGGAAGGTAGGAAGTTGTAATTCATGAGGGTAAGAAATTTAGAGATGGGTCAGATAACATAGAGTGTTGTTAACTAGAGTAAGGAACTGGGTTTTATTCTGAGAGTTCTGAAAAGCTGTTGAAGGTTTTTATGCTTGGTTATGGTTAGGAGAGTGGAGACACAACAAAGCAATACAGTTTGATAAGTGCTCCGATGGAAATAAGAGACAACAATAGGATTCTGGAAAAACAACCTGAGGGACAGGTGAGAGGCTATCAGGGAAGGCTCCTTGGTAAATGGGATGCCTCTGAATTAGGCTTACAGTAAGGGAAGAATGAAGAAAGAGAAAGAATATGGGATATTAAACATCTTCTAATTTGGAAGCTGTATAAATTATGATGTGGTCATAGAACTGTAAGGAGCTTGATATTTATGAGAAGAAAAGAAAAGAGATTAAACTGGAGTGGTAAGAAATGGCAGGATTGTAAAGGATTGTGCACATTTGCCCAAATGCCATAGGAAAATAATACAGAATTTGGGCCAGATGATTTTTATGGTATGATTAGCGTATTTACTTTGGAATCATCATGAAGACAAATTTGAGAGGGGCAAAACTTCTGTCCAGGATCCCAGCTATAAGCCTAAAATCTAGAGAAGAGACTACGGTGGCCCAAACTAAGCCAGTGGAAGAGGGAGGAGAAAAGTGTATGGATTTGATAAAGAACATGAGAGCATAAAAAGGTCTTGCTGGCTGTTTAGCCAACCACAATAATACAAGTCCCTGAGAGGGTAATACAAAAGAGTATCAAGGCCCTTCTGTGGTGGTGCAGATAATAGGGATACTGCTGTGTAATGCCAGAGCCATATGGGAGGATTTAGGTTCAGTTCCCAGGATGACCTGAAGGTGCTGGGTGTTCCTAAAGGCACACTGATGATCTTGGCTGCCTGGAAGGCTGGGGACAGATCGCAGCATGGCAAGATACTGTCAAAAGGACCTGACTCTCCAAAAAATATACCAAAATCATTAGCACCGAGCCTATGGAGGAGATTTAAGGGACAATTGGATTTGTTGATACACTCAGCTTTGTATTTTAAGATGCCCAAAGGATAGAGATGTGTATGTATTTACTAGGGAGTGATCTGTTCAAGTCTGTGCTTGAAAGTGACATTTGACTGTGATAGAGATTTGAAACCATCAGCACATGAGTGATGATCAAGACTTTGAAGGGCTCAGGAAAGTTTATAATGGGGCATGAGATGAGACATGAGAGCAGAATCTGGAGGAACATCCATATTTTAGGGGTTATCAGAGGGAAAAGAGTCTAGAAATAATGAGAAGAAATTCCTAGAGAGGTAAGAAGGAGGTGATAACTTATCACAGAATCAAGTGAAATGAGGTTTCAAGGAGGCAGAGGCCAAGAGTAGCTAATGTTGCAAAGGGAACAAGAAAGGATAGTTAAATATTCTCAGAGTTACATAACAAAGAAAAGGAGATAGATGATACTTGTTAAAGCACTTTCACTGAGGTGAGAGGGAGCATTTACAATACAGAGAAAGTTTCTAAAAGAAAGAAAGACACTTATATAAGGAGATAGTATGGTTACCCTACAACTATGTACATTCAAGTTCCACTAGCACGTGATAAGATTTTGTATAATAAAAATCTAAGCCCAAGAATTTAAGATTCAAAGAATCATAATTCATATCTTAAAAGATAAGTGGTATAATCATTACTGCTATTTCACACTAAAGTAAAACAAGCATGAGAATCTTGGAGATCTTTGGGAACAGCAGATGGTGTAATGGCTATGTTGCTGAACTCCCATATAGTTGACCTCAGTTCAAGTCCTGGACCTGGTGGCTTAAACTCACACCGGGCGTGTGCCCAAGATCCCGAGAGGAGAATGGAGAAGGGATTGCTGTGTGGCCATCCCCCCCCCTGGGAGGGGGGGGGTGATTTCTCTCTTTCTGTCTCTCTGTCTCTGTGCCCTATAGCAAAAACCTCTCCAAAAAAAAAAAAAAATCTTGGAGATCTTGCAAAAGAGCTGTATGCTTAAGCAAACATGATATTTTTGATTCTCTACCCAATTATACCCTTAACAAATACACAATTTCAAACATGAAGAAAAGTTGCAAATTTTTATATAGAGAACTTTTCACCCTGAATCTGAGAGTAAGGCAGTGATGTGATGCCACAACAACCCCAAGTACTTTAATAAATATTTTTCATGAAGAGATTACCTTACATTTCTACAAACCAGAAAATGAATACAAATATTTTACTCCTGTATAATCCCAGACCCCTACTTTTTTTTTTTTTTGGAGAGGTTTTTGCAATAGGGTGCGTGTGCTCGCCAGACAGACAGAGAGAGACAGAGAGACAGAAAGCAGGAAATCACCCCCCAGGGGGGATGGTCACACCACAATCCCTTCTCCTCCATTCTCCTCTCGGGATCTTGGGCACGCACGCACACGCGCCCGGCATGAGTTTAAGCCACCGGGTCCGGGACTCGAACCGCGGACGACTACGTGGGAGTTCAGCAACATAGCCATTACGCTAACTGCTGGTCCCACAGACCCCTACATTTTATCAATTATTCAAATAGTGTCTTTTATAGCAACACATTCTAGCTTCAAATCAAACATTGCAATTAGTTGCCACGTTATTCTCCTTCAATTTTTTTTTTTTTTTTGGAGAGGTTTTTACTATAGGGCGCGTGCACTTGCCAGACAGACAGAGAGAGACATAGAGACAGAAAGCGAAAAATCACCCCCCAGGGGTGATGGTCACGCCGCAATCCCTTCTCCTCCGTTCTCCTCTCGGGATCTTGGGCATGCACGCACACACGCCTGGCGTGAGTTTTAAGCCACCGGGTCCAGGATGAGAACCGCGTCGACTACGTGGGAGTCCAGTGACGTAGCCATTACGCTAACTGCTGGTTCCCCTTCTCCTTCAATTTTGAAAAGATCCTTAGTCTTTTTACTTCATGACATCACATTTCAATTTTTTCATTGAACTTCCAAGTTGAGTTGCCTTGAGTTTCTTCATTACTAGATTCAGAACACACTTTACTTCTTAGAGAATGCCATGGAAGTGATACCCCATTTGTCTTACTGCAGCCTATCAGTACATGGTTCAATTTGTTCTATTACTGATAATGGTGATCACTTGTTTAAAGTAATATTTGCCAGGATTCTTCATCATAAAATTACTATTTTCTGCTATGTAATAATAAATATTTAGTTGGGATGTACTTTGAGATTATAAACTATCCCATTTCTCACCAAACTTAAGGTTAATTAATTAATTAGTTTATATGGGTATGGGCCCATCGATTCTTATTTTATTTGATATTACAACCTGTTACCTTTATTATTTATTTTTATATTCAAATTGCCCTGGATTTGGACCATGGGAGCCTCTTCAGTCTGGTTCCCATGCCCTTTTTGACATGGTTTATTATTCTTTGAGAACTCTTCATGACAAAACAAAATGTCTCAGTCATCTTGTATTTTCCTGGCTGAGCCTTGGATTCAACCATTTCTCCAAGAAGCCCTAATCCCCCTTTTTTTTTTTTTTTTTTTTTTTTTTTGGTAAGAGATTTTTTACTATAGGGTGCATGCACTCACTGGAGAGAAAGAGAGACAGAAAGCAAGATATCACCCTCTGAGGGATGGCCATGCCAAAATCCCTTCTCCTCCAGGCTTCTGTTGGGATTTTGGACATCCACGCACATGCCCCTGGCATGAGTTTGATGCCATCAGGTCTGGGACTCAAACCGCAGTCGACCATGTGGGAGTCCAGTGACATAACCATTACACCATTAAACCTGCTGGTAACAGGAGGCCTAATTTCTTTTAAGAGAGAACAGTATTGGGACCAGCAGTTAGCGTAATGGCTATGTCGCTGGACTCCCACGTAGTCGACCGCGGTTCGAGTCCCGGACCCGGCGGCTTAAACTCACGCCGGGCGCGTGTGCGTGCGTGCCCAAGATCCCGAGAGGAGAATGGAGGAGAAGGGATTGCGGCGTGGCCATCCCCCCTGGGGGGTGATTTCCTGCTTTCTATCTCTCTGTCTCTCTCTGTCTGTCTGGCGAGCGCACGCGCCCTATAGCAAAAAAACCTCTCCAAAAAGAAAAAAAAAAAAAAGAGAGAGAGAGAACAGTATTTAGTAACCAAGATCTAGATGCTCAGTATTTTAAATATAGATACACAAGCACACACATTGTGATGGTTAATTTTATGTGTTAACTTGACTAAGACAGGAAGTGCCCAGATATTTGGCCAAACATTATTGTGGATGTGTACATGGTGTTATTTCTGGGCAAAAGTAACATTTGAACTAATAGACCCAATAAAGCAGATTGCCTTCCCCAATATGGGTGGGCCTCATCCAATCAGTTGAAGATCTGAATAGAACAAAAGGTTAACCTTCCCATATGTCAAGAGGAATTCCTCATGGGTGACTCTCTTTGAGTTGGAGTTTTTCTTGCTTTCAAATTCTAACCAAAACATTAATTCTTCTTGGATCTCAAGCTTGCCAACCTTTGGACTGGAATCACATCATTGGCTCTCTTGAGTCTCCAGTATGCTGAGTGCAGATCTCAGAACTTGTCAGCCTCCAAAAGTACATGAGCAAATTCCTTATGATAAATGTTACTGGTTCCCTTTCTCTGGAGAATGCTGACAAGTATATATACATATTTACCTCTATATTTATTTCTCTTTGTATCTAAATACTTTGAAAAACATGAGTTCTCACTCCTATCCCCAATTTTAATGCAATGCCATCGGAATCATCCCAGTTTTTTCCCTTTTTCTGCTTACTGTTTGAACCTCCCTTCTCTCACTACAAGAAACCTGATCACCATCATCCATGATGTATTTCCTTAGTTGATCAGACAGACCCCCAGTATGTAACCAGTCGCCAGTCCCTCCGACTTCTACCTCATAGCACCAATGCCCTACTTAACTCTGTTCAGGCTTTGCCACTATTTGCCAGGCCATTGTCACTACTGATCCCTAAATAGTCCCCTTGGTCCCCCACTGTAGCCACCACTCCCACATCACCCTCATTTCAAGCCCCAGCATCCTGTGTCGGATGGCCACCACTGTAGATTCTGGCCCCTGCCCCTTTCCATAAGGACAGCCTGCTTACCTGCTAGGTCTCACACACCCTGTGTGGGGCTGCCTTCCTATGCAAAAACATTCTTATCTGGATTTTTTAAGTCTATCATGCACTATAGAAAATTTGTAATAAATAGTTTAGACATTTCCTGTTTGAAAAAATCCTCGCATTTATCAAGTACCTTTGGGAAAATACCTACGTGGACCTGGATATTTCAGAGCCTCCCTCTTAAACAGCTCTCCATCTCTTGGTTTCAGCATCATCACTAAATGGAAGAAAATGAAGCTCGTGGCCTTGACACATGTCAGGAAGACCCCATATTCTACGTGAGAAATGGCATTCTATGTCCCACTTACACAAGTTGTGCATTCAGATTTAGGATTCATGGCAGCTGTGTTACTATACTTAGCAGGAGGGTAGAGATAGAAATTTAATTTTGACAAATTTCTCAACACGGTTTAAATCTTGTTTTGAGAAATGAATTATTTAAAAAAAAACACTTATTTATATAATTGTACTTTCCAAAATCTTAATATAAAATAGTCACAACTTTAGTCATGAAGGGATGTATCATGATAAATATCCCCATTTCTGGTAAAGTTCCTGTAACAGATTTTTAAAAGATATAGATGTTGCTATAGCAAAACATTGGCAAGTGTCTCTTTATCTTTCTAATTTTTTTCTTTCATTTGGAAAAACAATAGATGGTTTCTGTTTTACTGGGCACTGAAATGCTGACATATGAAGTGTAATATTTATTACTTTCCATGAGGCAACATAAAAGTTGGCAGATATCTGTTCCTTATGATCAAAGAAGAAACATTGAAATTTCCCTTGCCAAACACCATGGTTCTAGAAGAACTCTATATAATTTATTCACAGTGATATAGTTGTCCAGAAATAGGAGAGAAAAAAAATTCTTTAGCGATTCTTCATATATATGAGAGAGCTTAAAAAAATTGATGGAAAATGTATATTATGGAAAAAACTGTGCATAGATTTCAAAACTGTTTGTAGCAAAATAAACTCACATTTCACTTCCATTTTGTAGGACTGCTTTGAAGTAACCTAGTATGTTGAATTGATTCCAAACACTATCTGCATTTCAAGAAAACTATCCCCAAATTGTATTTTATACTATTTTATTTAAAAAGAAATAAAAGGGAAAAAGCAAACCTAGTAGAAATAGAGCGCCACAGGAGAGTGTTCACTCTTTTACAACAGGTAATATACAGTCAAACGTCTACATTTCTAGTAGAAGACTGAAAATGGGACCAGCCAATTCAGCGAGAGCAAATTCCGCTTTGGGCTTGGTCCCTCTGCTTCCACAATTTCAGTGTGTGTGGAATACACAAAAGATTATCATAACAAGTTATTTATTATTGAAGGTAGAGGTACTGGCAATAAAGATCATATATTTAGAAAGCTGATGAATTTTAAATATCCCTAAAAATTAACAAAATTGCTTGTTTTTTCCCCCACATATAGGCTCATTTAATTAATTTCTTTCTTTTAGTTTGCCAGGAGGTGCATGCAGTTGCTGGAAAGAGGCAGGGAAAGTGAAAAAGCATCTCCCTTGGGGGACCAGCAGTTCACGTAATGGCTATGTCGCTGGACTCCCATGTAGTCGACCGCAGTTCGAGTCCTGGACCCGGTGGCTTAAATTTACGCCTGGCACATGTGTGGGCGTGCTCAAGATCCTGAGAGGAGAATAGAGGAGAAGGCATCATGGCGTGGCCATCCCCCCGGGGGGTGATTTCTTGCTTTCTGTCTCTCTGTCTCTGTCTGTCTTTCTGGCGAGCACATGCGCCCTATAGCAAAAACCTCTCCAAAAAAAGAAAAAAAATAAAAAGAAAGTATCTCCCTTGGGGCACAGTCATGATGCAATCCCTTCTCCTCCATTTCTCCCTCCTTTCAGGAGACATGCATGCACATGTAGCTGGTGTTTTTCACGCTGCGGGTCTATGACTGGAACTGTGCAGTTGATCATGTGAGATCATGCTGTCTTAACAACCATGCTGCTGCCCCAGGCTTCATAATGTATAGAAATGGTGTGAATGAAAAGCCCACAAAAATCAAATATGGTAAAAATATTAAAGCAGTATTTCCTAAAATAAGTTAAGAAATAAATTTAGTGGGTTACAGTTAACATTTGAAAAATTAAATTAAAAAATTAGCATCAGATGTTGTGAGGATGAAGATTATTTTTGTAAAATTTTCACTTTCATTATTACGTATTCAATTGTGGAGGGCTTATGACAAAATATATTTTATATGCATTTGAATACACTTACAAGTTATATTTTTTGAGGAGTCCCATAGTGATCCTTTTACATTTATCTATTGATTTTCTCACTCAAGCTGTAATGTGGGTTTCTGTGTGTGTGTATTTCTCCTGCACTTGCTAAAACACTGAACACATACTAAGCATTAGCTGTTTTTAAGTATTATTACAATTATAGGGACTAATTCAATAAACACTTGTTGAAGATTTATAAGGCATGCCCTGTCGAACATTCTGGGAGATAAAAAGAGGATCTATGCTCCATGAGGACCAGCTGAATTGGAGACTGAGAAACAAACAAATGATTGTAGGAAACTGATCTCAGCGACCCTACACACAAAGTGTAATGGCAGCGGTTCACGTAAACTGGATGCTGAATATCCCGCACAGAGAACTAAACTTAGAGCTGAATCATGAAGTGAAGAGTCATAGTGGAAGGAGGCAGAAAGAAGAGCAAAGGCAGAGATGTGAACACATTATGTAACTGCAGGAAAAGAAGGCATTTGCAAGTAGGATCCAAGAAGAGAGGGGTGGTAGTGTAATGATGTAGTGAAGGATGGAGGACACATTCCTAAAGTCCTGTTTGCTAGACTGAGGTGTTGGAGTTTTATCCTAAAGACAATGGGAAAGGATGCTCCTTAAGATTTTCAGGCAAAGCCTGATCACAGATCAGTCTTCCTAACAGATGGCTTAGATCGGAAGGATGGATTGACAATGGAGCTCCAGTCAGAGGAAGAGAAACTCAACATGAGCTTATTATACGAAAGATGGCAAGGGTATGAACGGAGGCCCTGAAAGGAAGTGCAGAAAAACGGGTCAATTTAAAAGAGCTCTAAGAGGAAGAACAGCAGGACTTGTGACTGGGCAGAGCCTGGGGGAGGTGCTGAATAAATCCGTGGAGAGCCCAGCTAAAGGAAGTGCGTCATGCAACCCTGACTCAAACAGTAATACAAGTAAGGGACAGACTTGGAGAGGTACGATGATTAATTTAGCTTCAGATATGTGGATTTCAGTTGTTGGAGGGCAATACCATGGAGATATTTTAAAAAGCTGAGATAGAATTAGACTCTCAAAAATATTTTTTTAACTAAATGTGTACATGAAACATGATACAAGACAGTCAAAGGCTCAGAAGCACATCAGTGACTTGGGAATCTCCACTTTGGAGTAAGAGAAAATCACTTATAGTGGGACTAGGGAATTCCAATACTAAAGAAGAAAAGGAGGAAAAGTAAAGGCAGAAAGGAAGATTTTCAAAGAATATAATCACCCAACATCGTTTTGGTCCGAATTTAAAATTTGAATTCAGAACATAGCATTTTCTTATGGAAAATGTCAACACAGTATGCTGTATCAGGCCAGCTATCTCTACTGGTTGTAAACATATTAGGAATGAATATCTATTAACTATTATATGATTTAGGAATTTTTCAAGCACATAGACATTTTGGATTCTTGCATATTTTTACATTTTGAAATTGTCCGAGAGTCCAGGCAAGAACAAAGAGACTTGAATTACAAGATTGGAAACTCAGGTTAGCAACCAAAAGACACTCACAATAACAAGAAAGCTCTGGGCAATCATTGTTCCTAGAGGTACTTTCATATATTGTGACATGTAAAGGAACATGGCTGTCAGTGAATGACAATCTTTATCGACTGTCATTAGGAGAACAGAAGCAGGTTATAGAAACCTTCAGAAAGTACACTGAAACACAACAAACAATCAGACAACCTGCTAGCATTCAATGACCCTTGCAACTTGGTAAGAAATAATGTATCTTATAAATTCATTTCAGCGCTCTCTCAAATTTGCCAGACCTTTCCTTTCCCATAGTGCCATTCCAGGACAAACCACAGCTCACATCTGGATCTTTCCATTAGCTCCCAAACTGTGTTCACATCATTTTACACCAGCCTCCACGTTTGTCCTCTACACATTAGCCCAAGTGACTTTTCAAGGGCAAATATAATTATGTCACCCTGTACTTAAGAGTTTTGTTGAATACTACTCAGCCATAAAAAATAACAAGGCCCTGGAATTTGATAGAAAGTGGTCAGATACGGAGGATATATTGCTGAGTGAAGTAAGCCAGGATATGAAAGAAAGATATTGTATGTATCCACTCAATATATACCGACTATCAGCATTCTATGATAGTGAAAAAAAATTGGAGGACATAAAAGCAGTGAAGGTACTTAATGAGAATAGGACAGTGTGGAATGGGGGAAGTGAAGAGAAGAGGATAGAGAAAGATAACAAATGAACAATAGAGAGGTAGGACATTAGTGAGAAACAGATATGGCTTATTAACTGTTGATGTTGACATGTATAGTATTCTCAACTGGATTTGTCTGAGAAGTATTTCATGATGGGCAAAGTATTTGTACAAGCAACATGAGAAATAGCGATGGACTGTCTTAAAAAATAATTAGAATAATAATAATGATTGGGGAAAACATAGAAAAGATATTGAATGTTGAAGCGGGGAGATTAATGTCTCTGTACTGACTGACTTGCATGGCATTCCCTTTTGAAAAAGTAATGTAATACAATGTAAAGTTATATGTAATTCAATGTAATATAAAGAAGAATATGATGATAATAAAAAAAAAGTAAAATAAAAAAAAAAAAAAAAAAAAAAGAGTTTTGTTGTTATTTTGTTTTTAGTTTGCTACAGGGCATGTGCATTTGCCAGAGAGAGACAGAGAAGGAAAGAGAGGGAGAAAGTGAGGAAACACATCCTGGGGGGGATGACCACACCACAATCTCTTCTCCTCCACTCCCCTCTCAGGATTGTGGCATACACGTATGTGGAGATGTGTAAAAGAGGCTGATATTTTTAAAAGCCTTGGTGTGTTTTGTAAGCTACCAGGTCCATGACTCAAACTGCACTATCAGCCTTGTGGAAGCCAGCCAACTTAACCACTATGCCACTTGGCTGATCTATGCTTAAGAATATTTTAAGATAAATTTTAGGATATACTTTAGGATGCAGACTGAAATTATTACAATCTAGAATGCCCTCAGGCCCGGCCCCATCTTGCCTTCCTCTCCTGGCTCTCTGTGTTCCAGAGGAGGAATGTGAGAACCTCCAATGTGTGGTGCAGTCCAGACTTTCCTCCTCTCTTGTCAGTTTAACGGCCACTTCCCCAATTCTTTAGGAGGACCACACAGGTTATGAGGAAATATAACAGGAACTCTGAAATTTTCTTTATAAAACTAAGTGCAGTTTGTACTACTGCATGTATTTGAGGAATAATACCATTGATATCTGTCACTGTCAAGGGACTGGAAGCACCATATTGTCTAGGGCCACTTTTCACTCATGGATCGCCATATCCCACACTGAGCACAGTGTTAGGATCCCTGAGCAGCTCAACGACACATGGAGCCAATGAAAACGCTGTGAACGAATCAGCCGAGTGTGCACCTGTGTCTGCTTGGATGAGCAGAGAGTTCTGTGTAGCCTCAAGTTAATCTGCTTCACAGAGATATGATGCTAGTGTGAGTGTGTTTTCCTAGCTGTCCAATTTTATGGAACAAATGATGACAAACAGCATACTAAGAAAATAATTTTATTGGGAAATTTTAAGATTAAATTATCTCCATAGTCCTTTCCAGACATGAAAACTTGGTACTTAATATGATGTAATACATGAGAGTTTCTTCTATATGTTACTTAGAGTGAGTGTTTATACCTAAGATCTGCTTTTTTCCCTCTATTCTCTACTCATTGTAGTGCATATTTTTAAAATTGATCTTTGATCTTCCCATTTTGAATCTTTAATAGAAAAAGTAAATGCAGTATCATATACTGCTTTCATGCCAGGGAGGGAAAAGTTTAATGACTTTGCTTATATAAATGTAATTATGAATTATCCTAATCCTAATGTTGTCTTATGTCTCAAATTAAATAAAATAAAATTTGAATTCTGAATTAAAATTTAAAATATTTGTGCATATCAACAGGAAGAACCAACCCACTTCAGGGGTAGCTAATACTAAGTCTAATATAGTTGACAATTTCACTTATAATTATATTACAGAGTATGGCTTACTAGATATATAAAGTCATGCCTCCATCTATGACTTCTTAAATATCCTTGACATACAAGAAACTACACTAGATGAGGTTTATGTCAGATGGGCTGATGATAAAAAGTTTCAGGAGGGTGAAGCAGTGAACATTGTGGTTTGTGTCTCCAGAAACTGGTAAAAGGTTCCTGTTATAGTTTCCAGTTTTATTATTTCCCACTCCCATTTCTTTAGTTTATGTGGATCTCTGTCCTCAGTTTTAGGGATGGAATATGACCAAGATCCAGGTCTAACAGTGCATTGTATTCCTGTATTTCCCTGGTCACAGTAATTGAATGAAGGGTGGGCAAGGGACTTATCAGAGCCAGTCAAACATAATGAAACTCTTGGTTGGGAATATTGAGGCAGAAATAGGTGTTTTTAACTTTACACTTGAGGCTAGTAGGATGTGAGGCTGTAGTGCCATAGACATCTTACTTCCATGAAAAATAAAATAAAGGGAGAGAGAGAACCTTTGAAGTAAAAACTGAAAGGAAGAGTCTTAGTGATGCCTACTGATTTCTGCCTCAAGCCATGTCTGAAATCATCCTCATTCCCTTGATATTCTCAGGCATGTGAAATATTGTATTCCATTTATTTATTTGTCTGTTTGTTTGTTTATGACCCTGTCTGAGTTGGCCCTCTGTCACATGTCACTCAGAGTCAAGAGTTTCTAGAAGGAGCTGATTTTATACCACAAAAGTATTCATCAATTTTAATAGACCTTTGATATTTGCAAGGTGCTCCTTCCACACCTTCCACACCTTTCATTTGGAAGATATCTGTAATTTTAAGAATTATTTCTTTGGGAGTGATTTTTCCATGAAACAAAGTTTTTCTCACTTCATGAAATACAACATGAGTCCACTTTAATTACATAATTGCCTATCCCTGTGCAGTCAACTGGACCAAATGACTTGTTCTCACATATTATCCTTGAAGACGGCACATTTCAGTATTGTATTTAGACAAATTCTATGTTGCAATGCCATGAATGTGCACAGTTGCTTTAAAGCAGTCAAAACTGAAACCTCAGCACCTCAAATGCCAAGGAGAGTTAGGGGTGGCTTGATGCTTGCTAGTTTATACTCTTTCAGACAGCAGAAGCAAAGCATTTCCAGTCTTGTCATGTACCAAATCTACATTGAGTAAATTGTGATATATTGTAAAATTATAAGCAAATTTAAACATGTAACAAAATATCCCCTCAACAATTTAATGTAAAAGAAAAGCTACAGATGAATTTAATCTAGGTAGGAATCTGGTGGCTAAGGGGATCTGGTTGCAATAAGGAAGCAGTATGAAAGTGTTCAGAGGGAAGGATAGGTTTCAATTGTCCTTCCAGAGTGAGAAGTAATTATTGTCAATAAACTGTCTGCGCTGAAAGAAATTGTGTCTTTCT
This sequence comes from Tupaia tana, assembly GCA_026018925.1. NCBI lineage: Eukaryota > Metazoa > Chordata > Mammalia > Scandentia > Tupaiidae > Tupaia > Tupaia tana. The sequence goes on from JAKSZU010000002.1 coordinate 94,043,121, forward strand.
GAATAGATAAACTCCTCTGGAGTAATTACTACTAACATTAAAATTCAGTCTCTACAAGAACTCTGACCTTGTGCATGTACCCTGTTTACTAGTGAACGGGGCTTGCTAGGGACTCCCAGTGCTTCCACTGAGGTCACCCTTTTCTGCAAACACTAAGTGGCCAACACAGTCTCATTGGTATGCTTTTGCGTTGCAACATTTTTTTTCCATATGGCTGAGAAAGTTTCCACTGAAGGACAAAAGCAATGGCTAATTGTGTAACAAGAGTATTCTCAAATGGTATTCATCTGTATGCCCTCTACAGTGTCTACATTTTTACATTTATAAACACAGCATATACAAACAATAAACTGTCCTGCGCAGACTCTCTCCCGCATCAACTCACACCAAGGGACAGTGCAGTTCAGTGAGGCTGCCAGGACCTATTCCAGGAGTTGGTTCTAATCTTACCTTTCCCTGGTGCCAAGATACTATTTATACAAACTCTTTCAAGTATGTTATTCACTGAATGACCTATGGTGGTAGCTCTGAGGTGCAAGTAAGAATCTCATGGATCATTCAATTAAAATTTCATTTGATATGTTATTTTCCTTGGTATATTTGCTTCATTTTTATTCAGTTTAACTTCCTTCATTAAGCATCGTTAGGGGAGAAGATGAAACCTCACGTAGGACACTAGATAACTATTGTTTAATAAATAATAATTCTATTTCAGTAATAAGCACATGTTTTATTTTTTGTGTCCCCTACTTTTAAAAATTCAGTCAAGCTCTCATTTCATGTTTTTTTTTCAGAGTATAAATATTTAGACACTAATATTTTCATTATAAGCAGTAATGAAAATACTGTCATTTATACTTTGTTTTATGTATGAAAACACTGTCAGAAGCCAGTTTAGTTATTTTTCATAACAGTTCTACGGGAGGGGGGGGATTAACAAGAGAAATTTTAATGCTGAAACTTAGCCATGTGAGAAAATCATGTTTATGCTTACTTTTATTTTCATTTGAAAATTTCGATCATAAAAAATTGAATTATTTAGGGATATGTCATTTTTATGCTATTTAAATAAGATCTGTTTCTTCCATTGGTGCAACATTTCCTTTACAAAGAAAGGCAAAACAAATGCACCCACATCTGTGTTCAGGGCTGCTAATAATTACTTTCTGTGTAGAAGAAGAAATTGTGCGTTTTGAGTAATAAAACCAAATTAGCCAAATTTTAAAACAGTAAACCTTAATTTTCAAAACTCAGGCAATAAATAAGAATGCATCTTTTTAAAAATAGTTTTGCCATACAGTGCATGATTTCATGTGAAAGAGTATGAGAGAGAGAGAGAGAGAGAGAGAGAGAGAGAAAGCATCCCTCAAGGGGAAAGAGCATGCTGCAATTCCTCCCCTCCATTTGTTTTTAGGGATTTTTGGCATGTGCACACACACACACACACACACACACACTCACTCACATGTACACATATTATCAAGCTTAACGATCCAGGACTTGAACCACACAGTCAGCCACGTGGGATCGATCTGCCTTCACCACTGTGCCACCAGCTGGCTCAGAATAGTTACGTATTACTAAACTTATGCTTCATCTTATTTTCTAGTTTGTATTTTATCAACCAAGCTTTTTGATCCTCTCTCTATTAAGTATTTAGTGACTCATAAATAATGTTTACAAAGATGCAAGTAAAAGAGAATCTACGTTTCTTTTGCAATGTGAGAAATCTTGTAGAAAAATGGTGCCATCTAGTTTATCTGTTTACAAAAATGATTTTCAAATATAAATGTTAAGTATTCTGCTTAATAATTTAAAATGCTGTCTCAGAGAATGCCCAAATGTACATATCTATAGAAAACAATAGAAAACAACTTTTAAATATCCTCCCATCCTCCTGGTGATGTGAATTTTTATAATTTTTATACTGAGAGAGATATGTGTGCATACATGTACATATATTATTAATATAATACATTATATGTTTGTGTGTATATATATATATATATATATGTATTTGTGTGTGTGTGTGTGTGTGTCTGTGTGTGTGTATAGGAGGAGCAGATTCATGTTATACAGTTATGTAGTAGTGGTTTCTAAACCTTTTTTTTTTTCTTTTTTTGGAGAGGTTTTTGCTTTTAGGGCGCTCGCCAGACAGACAGAGACAGAGAGACAGAAAGCAGGAAATCACGCCCCAGGGGGGATGGCCACGCCGCAATCCCTTCTCCTCCACTCTCTTCTTGGGATCTTGGGCACGCACGCACAGGTGGCCGGCGTGAGTTTAAGCCACCGGGTCCGGGACTCGAACCGCGGTCGACTACGTGGGAGTCCAGCAACATAGCCATTACGCTAACTGCTGGTCCCTAAACTTTTAAAGTTCAAAAACATGGGGCCAACAGGTAGTACAGTGGTTATGATACTAGACTCCCACATGAATGACTGCAGTTCAAGTCCCAGACCCAGTGGCTTGAAGATCATGCTGGGTGCATGTGTGTGTGCCCAAAACTCCAGGAGAAAAATGGAGGTGAAGGGTTTGCAGCATGGCTATCCCCCCTAGAGGGTGATTTTTCACTTTTTCTCTGTCTCTCTTTCTCTCTGGCAAGTGCATGCACTCTATGGCAAAAAAAAAAAAAAAAAAAAAAAAAAAAAAAAATCCTTAAAAAAATTTTTTTTAAAAGTTCAAAATCGCTTTTAATATTAAAATTTTTCTCTCACCTTCTTAATATTAGTTGAAATCTGTATACTTATTGATGAAGAGGACTAAAAAAACCTACATGGGATTAACCTATTATGTTAAGGACATTTGTCCCTTACTCATTACATCATCTACATAAATTTGAATAGCCATTGTCCACAGGTATGTGAAATGCATTGTGTCCTATGCTAATTTTTTATTTCCAGAGGAAGCACACATCCAGAGAGAGAGGATAGAGAGATAGAAAGCACCCCTTAATGAGACATGGTCACATTGCAATTCTTTCTCCATTCATCCTTCCCATCCGGATTCTGGTCATGCCTGCATGCTCAGTGCATGCCTTCAAGCCTTAAGGAATAGGACTCAAACCATAGTTGGTCATGTGGGATCCAGCTCCCCAAGTGCTGGGCTACTGGGCTGGCCCACATTGTACACTTGTTTAGCCTACCAAAATGTTATTTGTGGGGCTGCAAGTGGCATGGTAGCTAAGGCGCTGGACTCCCACATGGCCAAGCACAGTCTGAGTCCCAGACCTGGTGATTTGCTCTCTCACTTTCCCTTCCTCTCTCTCTGATCAAATTAAAAAATAATAATAACAAAATCAAATAAGTAAGTAATTCCTTTAAAATGTTATTTGTGAGCATGGATTCACTGTCCATTTGAGCCTAACTGGGGCACAGTATAGTCTTTATTAAACTGCACTAATGGTCAGGAATACAGCCTTTACAATGCAACAGGATTATGCCTTTTACTACTCAAGAATGCTAAATATTTATTATTTATTTATTTTTTTAAATTGTTTAAGCCAATCTGGATTAGTGGAGTTGAAAGGTGCATACTCTAAAATGTAGCAATCCCTCCGTTCTATACATGCATGCATATGCCAAAAATCAGGTAAATGGTATTCACAGTTTATAACAGAAAAGTACAAAACAAAATCTAGAAACAACATACAGATTCATTAAAAGTAGAACAGACAAATAACTGATGGTATATTAATACCACAGAATGGCATTATTCGGTGACAAGTACTAGTAGTACACACTCTACGAAAATGAATCTTTTAAAAAAATGTAAAAAATGAATCTTTTAAAACATAATTAGCAATGAAAACAGCAAGTTATAGAAGATTGCATATAATGTAACAATTACATTAATATAAAATTAAAAGACAGGCAAAACTAAATGTTACATTGGTATATATATGTGGGACGAAAGTATAAAGGAAAGCAAGAGAACAATTAATACAAAAATTAGATTATAGGCCTACTCAGGAGGGCAATTGGGGTATGTGATCAGAGAGTGGTACCCAGGGGAATTCAAAGGCACTTTAAAGTCAAAGGTAGCTTACATCTTAACATAGATGGTGAATCCATAGTGCATGTGTACAATACTGTATTTATATTTTGCAGTGTGTAGGAATACAGTGCAAAGAAATATACTCAGAAGTACAGTTTGTGATTTCTACCACCAATCAACAACTTTGATAATTAAAATAGATGGAGACCATTCTACTTTAAATCCTAATTTTTATTCTTGAAGAAGAGTTATATGTATTTGATATAGTTCTGTTGCTTTTACTCTGCTTTTTAAGAAGTAATGATTTACAAAGTTCCGTCTTCCAGAGTCCGTTATAGTCTCACTAATTCCTGAATGTGTATCTGATGTCAGCATCACAGCCTGTATCAGAAATTCTGTCAATACTTATTTCACAGGCAGTGTAAACACAACAGTCTTTCCCAAATTAAAACTTGACATGAAAGTCAGAGGTTGCTGGATACTATTTCACTGGACGTGAAATTTAGAGGTTGCTGACTATTTTTAAATAAAAATAGTCAGGAAGAAGTTGAGTCAGACAGGCCTGAGTTTAGATACCAGCTCTTCTACTTACTAACTGCAAACCTTGGGCAAATTAAATTACTTAATCTCACTGGGTCTTAAAATAGACATAATGTTACTTATTGTACAATGCTTGCATAAAGATTAAATTATATCATATGTAATAAAGCATTTTGTGCAACACTTGCCTCTCAGTAAACACTAGATAAATTGTAGCTCTTGTTACAACTAGAAGTCAAAAACAAATGAAAAAATCAATTTGTGATCAATTTTGAAACTGGTATTTATTCTTAAATGTTCTATAAAGTGTGTGAAAACATTCATCTTTTCCAATTACAAAGAAAAAAATCTTTTAACATTTTCTTCTAGAATTTTATACGTTATATACAATAAGATTACACACATGGAGTTGAATTCTTGCTCTATTGTTTATTAGCTTGCCAACTGTTCTAAGCTTCAGGGTTTTTTTTCATTATACAATGATTATATATATATATATATATATGTGTGTATATATATATATATATATATATATATATATATATTATATATATATATGAACTATGTGAAAATTAAGGTGACTTATGAGAGAGTTCCTGGGATGTTACATGTACACAAACATTTTCTTCAAATAATTTGAGTGGTAGAAGCAGTTTTCCAAAGGAGTAGGAGAGCATTTTAAATGTGGGGGTGGATTCTGGGAACATAAAAACACAAAATTTACTAAATTGTCCTTAGATTTTAAGCCTAGAGTCAAGGAGCACACTACAAAGTAAGGCAAACAAGATAGTGACCGTGTAATGTTATAAATATCATAATAGCTATGGATAAAATATACTATTCACATAAGGATATAGCAGCCAGTAATTTATTTACTAGGAGAGAAGGAATGTTAGCACAAACTAATATGGATCCTTAAAAAGGAGTATGACATTGTCCTAAAGAGAAGGTGGAAGAGAAGGGAAGGGACATTCCAAATGACAGCAGAGGCAGTTATAAACTTTTCTTGCCTTAAGAATAACTGCTGGAGACTAGCGGGTGGCATAGTGGTTAAGGTGCTGGACTCCCACTTGACCAATCGTGGTTCAAGTCCCAGAGCTAGCAGCTTGAAATTCTCTCCAGGTGTGTGTGCACGTGTGCCCAAATCCCAAGAGAATGGAGGAAAGGAGATTGTGGCATGGCCATGCCCCCTGGGGCGGGGTAATTTCTTACTTTCTGTCTCTTCTCTCTTTCTGGAGAGTGCATGCACTCTATAGCAACAAAAGGAGAACTGTTGATGTTCCAGGAGGTGGCATGGAGGTTAAGGTGGCTAGATCCCACGTGGCCGATTGTGTGGTTGAGTCTCCATCCTGCAGCTTGAAAATTATACCCAGCATGAGAATGGAGAAGGGATTGCAGAACGGCATCCTTCCTGAGAGGTGTTTTCTCACTTTCACTCTCTCTTTCAAGTAAGTGCTTGTGCCCTATAGAAAAACCAAAACAAAACAAAACAAACAACAACAAAACAGCGTTGACTAGATGATCCATAGAAACAGAAAGTGGATTAGTAGGTGACAGGGGCATAGGGATGGAGTGGGAGCCAGAATTAGGAGTGACTACTCATGGATAAAAATTTCATTCTGGCATGCTGAAAATATTTTGGAATTATATAGTTGTGATGTTTGCCCCATTTTTTGAATATATTAAAAATTCTATATATACTTTAAAAATGAATATTATGGTATATTAATTACATGCCAATAAACATAAATGTAAAAAACAATAGCTGTTTAGATTTAGTGGAAATCTAAAAGCTTAAGGATGAGGCACACGAGGGAGTGCAAGGCCAGACCATGACCTGGTGGTCGAGGTGATCATAGTTCATATGGCCTATCATGAACAAATCTTGGACCTGCCAACTCGAAAACATGCTTTATATATCAACAACGAATTGATTATAAATTATCTATAAAGAAAAGAGAAACAGAAGAAAAACAGAATAAAATAGAAATGAGATATATTAAAAGAAAATGTAAAAAGAGGATTCCATGTATTTTTTGTTTTGTTTTACTTTGTTTATAGAGATTTTTGCTATAGAGGCTGTGTGCTCACCAGAGAGACAAAAAGAGACAATGAGATAAAAAGATAGAAACCACTTCCCAGGGAGATGACTAGGCTGCAATCCCTTCTCCTCCATTCTCTTCTTGGGATCTTGAGGACGCATACACACACACCCAGAGGGAGTTTTAAGCCACCGGGTCCAGGACTCAAACTGTGGTCAATTATGTGGGAGCCCCGTGATGTAATCATTATGCCATCTGCTGATCCTCCTTATTTGTTTTATGAAAAATGTAAATAGGTTAAAAATTTCTAATGAAAGAACAAAAACAAAATGATACCGCTTATACCTTTTTTTTTTCCCAGAGGTTTTTGCTATAGGGCACGTGCATTTGCCAGAAAGAAAGAGAGATACAGAGAAACAGAGAGACAGAAAGTGAGAAATCACCTCCAGGAGGGATGGCCACGCCGCAATCCCTTCTCCTCCATTCTCCTCTCGTGATCTTTGGCAAGCATGCACACGTGCCTGGCATGAGTTTAAGCCACCGGGTCCGGGACTTGAACTGCAGTCAACTATATGGGAGTCCAGCGACACAGCCATTATGCCAACTGCTTGTCTGATACCACTCATACTTAATCAAAACTAATATCCACCAATAGGCTAAATCGAAGAAATATACCAAAAAGTGTTACCAAAAGATAAAAGGATAATAGATAAATACAGAGAAAATAAGAAAACAATAGTTAATTAACATCAATTTAGAAAAATAAAGTAGATTAAAAAATGTTAACCATAGGACTAAATGACTATATCATCTCTAAAAAGAGTCCAAATCATTGTGTGGATGTAATTTGAATGGACAACAATAAAGAGAATATTTTGCACTGAGATATATAAAAGAAAAAAATATTAATTAAGAGTAAACATTCATAAAAATATAGAACTGGAGAGCTTCTAATATATCTCTCTTAATCTTTGACTAATTAAAATGGCAAAAAACAAAGCTTAAGATATATAGTGTACAATTAAGAAAGTAAATTTAAAAGATCTGTACTGGACATTTACTGTTCTAAAATGCAACTTACTTTCCTGAGCTTTTAGAACATTTTAGGACTATCAACCCAAAAAGAAAATGGTATTATATTTCAAATCATAAATTTTAGAATTTCTTTTTAGTAAAATGTATTTATTATTATTATTACTATTATTATTATTATTTAGAGAGATTTTTTGCTACAGGGCATGTGCACTCACTGGAGAGACAGACAGAAAGTGAGAAATCACCCCCCAAGGGGGGATGGCCACTCTGCAATCCCTTCTTCTTCAGTCTCCTCTTGGGATTTTGGGCACGCACACACACATGCCCAGAGTCTTAAGCTGCCATGCCCGGGACTTGAAATGCAATCAACTATGTAAGAATGCAGCAAAATAACCATTACGCCATCTGCTGGTTCCCCCCAAAAATATCTAGAGACCATATGCACTTATGAACATGGTTACAGAAATTCATCACTTAAAAAGTAAATTATGGGAGTCAACAGGTGACATGGTGGTTAATGTACTGGCCTCCAAAACAGTCAACCCTAGTTCGAGTCCAGACCTGGTGGCTTACTTTCTCACTCTCCCTGTCAGTCACTCTCCCTTTCTCTGTCTCTCTGGTGAGTGTGCATGACCTGTAGCAAATTTTGAAAAATAATAATAATGTGGATGATGAATAAAATTAAATACTTCTTTAAAACAAAGACATAAAATAAAAAGTATATTATGGCCCAGCCATGTCGCACACACTGTTAAGACATTGTGGTCCACTGGGAGTAGAGGGACTGGGACCATCTGGAGACTCAGATTCAAGTCCCAGTTCACCCTAAGGTTAGATGCAGTGTCAGGTACCCGTAGCCCCAGGGAGGTTGAGGCAGGAGGATCACTATATGGTGAGAGCCTATCCTAGGGGGATAAAAATCAAAGGAAATTATATTATATTTGTACTGACTCACTCTGTTGGCAGGTTGGCATAGGAAGCATGGTGCCTAGTGTCCACCATACTTTCAAGAGCCTGTGAATATTTTTTCATTTCTTTTAACATGAGAAGAAAAAGTGACCCTTTGGATTAAACAATGTTTTAGTATATAATATTAATAATCATCTTTCTATCAATGCAGTCAGAAAATATAATTGTTAATGTCATTTTGGCTTTTTAATAGACAAAGTAGTCTGACAAGGCAAAAGTGATGAAAGCCCATGGATTCATAATAGACCTGCCCGTTTAAACTGTGGCTAGACAACAATTGCAGCAATATTTAGTCTTAATAGAACGGTCCTAGAAAAATTTCTGTCATTTGTCTTTGTGAGAATACGAACACCTGTTCTGGGATTTATTTTTCTCATTCATGAATTTACTACTTTTCCCACACATCTTGTGTCTCTTTGAAGAGCAACAGTTTATATCCTTTGTAAAACAAACACACAAAAGGTAGGGGTTTGTAATATTGCTCTCGCTTTCTTCCATGACACAAACCTGCAGTACGAGGTGAGGAGTCAGGTGGGCACTCTTGAGCTGGTATCAAATCAGCACCTGTGAGCAAATTGCCTGGGAGTTGTGTCCTCCACCCTCCTCCTACACCGTGGCAGGAGGCCTGTCTTACTGCCTGTTGTTTGTTCCAAGGCACTATATCCCTCCACTGTTACTGGCCAGATGTCTCTTTTCCCTAGAAAGTGATTATGGAACGAAGACTACAAAATATCAAATGAATCACTTTTGAAATAAATAGAAAGTACAATGGAAGAAAGAAATGTCTAAAACGGCAGTTTTTCTTCCTTTACATCATTAATATCATTATCATTCGTTCCCAGACCCACAATTTTACTTTCGTTTTTGATTCCTTTCTCCCAAATCACTTGTTTTTAGTTATATGTGTGTATTTGGTATGATTTCCCCCCACAGGGTGAATGCATGCACCACACACACACACACACACACACACACACACACCACACACACGGGTTGGGGGGAGATGGACAGAGCGACCCCAAAGGTGGGGGCATGATCATGCTTTAATCCCTTCTCTATTTACCCATCCCGGAAGGATTGGGGAATGCATGCGTCCACACATTCCTGCAGTGGTTTTAAAGTCCCTGGGACTGAGATTCAAACACTCAGTCAGCCATGTGGGAACTGATTCCCTTAACCACTAGGCCAAGGGGCCAGCTCTTCCATGAAAGTTTCAAAGAGTCCCCATGTGTGTAAAACTAGAGATGCCCTCGATCTCCTTCCCTTTCCAAGTCCTTATGTTTCTTTCTTTTTCTTTTTAAGGAATTATTTATTAATTTTATTTTTCATTGTATATTTTTTAAAATTTTCTACAGGGCACATGTACTCATTAGAGAGAGACAGAGAGAGAGAGATAGAGGGAAAGTGAGAAAACAAGTTTCCTGGTCCGGGACTCAAACCATAGTCTTCCATGTGGGAGTCCAGTACCTCAACCACCATGCCCCTGCTGACCCCAGCGTTTATATTCCTTACATGGTTTATCTTGATATTGTCTAAACTCTCAAAGAAGGTAAGGATTGCCATCAAAGGAGCAAAGAGAATAAGCCCTAGGTCCAGTGTAAGGGTTTAGAAGAAACTCAGTCTGGAGGTTACAGATGAGCCTCAAGCCAGTTTCTGAAGGATGAGTAGGAGGCAGTCCAGTATATAGGCCTTCATCTGTATCACAGGAGGTGAGGGAGCCCTCTGTGTACAACAAATGAATTCGCTCTCCTAGAAAAATATGCCCTGTAGTCGGAGTAATAATAGCAATATCTGCCTTTGCAGGTGTCTCATAAAGATTAGAGAAAAATGTACCACATGCTCTTAGCAGAGGGCTTGGCTTATTGAGGTGCTCAAGAAATAAGAACTATTACTAGTATCAGTAATATTGGCATCAGACACAAAAACTGCTTAGCCAAACACACTTTCATACAGTTGCTCCAATTTACAAAATGATTTCATTAACTATCTTACATAAATTTATCTCATTTCCTCAAACTCTGTGGGGGCTGATACTTTTATCTCTGCTTTTAAAGCTAAGAGAACCAAGATTTGAGAAATTAAAGCAACTGTCCAAAATCACACTAACCCCTTTATTGCAAATCTTGTGTTCCCTTTGTTTATAAGCTGGCATGGGTAAACTTTGAATATCTGCTTGAGCATGCATTATCCATAACATAATCGTTTGACCAGTCACCCATCTGCACTGTCTGCCACTTCTCAATCGATTAGTTGAAGAGATTTGATAATGATGCTCTTTCAATAGCTTGCATTACCTCTTTCCACAGAGATAATTTAATTCTTAGCCATCAACACAGTATTGAATATTCTGCTAAAATGATAGATTCTAGAGAAGGTATTACTTTAGAATCTATAATGCAATAGAATGAAGGGCAATTTATTAAATCTCTATTCTACATGTTAAATGTTATGAAAACGAAATTGATAAACCTATATACTCTATACTTTTACATTTCATTTAACGCTCTCAACAGATACAAAATATTTCTATTTTCTGGATTTACTACTTTAGTTTTGTGTGAGACCCAAATGATGTTCTCAGGACTTTTCATGGATGCCAACTTTTAGCACTTATTTCATCTGCTATTATTGCTTTCTTTGTCATCTTATTTTAGGTGGTAATTGTCAATTTTCTAACATTTCTAGACAGGTTAGTTGCTCACGCAATGAAACAATGGCTTTAACTGAAAGCTCTAACTGAGCACATGAATGGGAAATGAAGACTTTGAGGGGTTACACTTGAAGAAAAGTTAATCAACAGCGCAGAGTGAATTACTAAATTATAGCGTGTTGGTTGTTCAATTACTAGAAACCTCTGTGAAAACTAGAGTAAGACCTCAGTATAATGTTAGACTCAGCTTAGGGAAAGTGTAGATGTGAAAAATCAGTCCCACTGGATTAAACCTATCCAGTTAGTTAAGAACAATTTACTTGTTTGACCAAAAGAGAACATACTTTTCCTCTCTCCATATTCTGGAAATATGAAGCTATATGCAAGAATGAAAGAAAAAAAAATTCTAGTGACTGGCTGCTCAAATCTATTGAGCCAAAGGAACACACATTAGGGCAATTGAATCAAAACCAGAGAGAGCCACAAAGCTAGGGTAGTGAAGCAGCCAGAGGCTGTGCCAAGGAAAGGAAGTAGCCTCATGCTGGCCCCAAAGCAACAGCTGTCCCTGAAAGCAGCCTGTCTGAATCAGCGATGCCAGCTGGGCTGCAGAGAGGCAGTCTTCAGACAGCTGGGAGTCTGAGTCTTGATGTTCAAGGCCAGTCCTCTGACTCAGGAAGAAAAAGATCAATCCTACTGTTCTGTGTTAAAATAAGCTCAAATGGGTCCGTCTGGAGAGCCCTAGAAGGCCAAGCGAGGCTCTGCGTGGTCACGTTGGAGGGTTGTGTTGGCTCCCCTGAACTCTGCTTCTCTTTTCACAGTAGCGGCAGTTTTATTTGCTCATTTGATTTGTACGGTGATGCCAATAAATACCGCAAGCTGCCATGAAAGCCTACAACAATTTAGACTGGTTCTGTTCTCCTGATCTGTAGAGAATAGCAGATAAAACCAGACATCCTATAAGGTTATTTCTTTCTCCTCTTTTATTTATTCCACGGTGATGAGGGGGCTGTAAATTGAGCTACTCTTGTTAATTGGTCATTATCTGAGTAGAAATATCGTAGATCTGTCAGGAAAACGCCTCGAAAAAGGCACAGGAGACACTATTCATGTGTGTTGGAATGGATTTCAGCTACCAGCTTAGAGAACTGAAGCAGTGATAGTCCGTGACTGTGACTGTTGTGCTCTGAGAAGAACATGCTTGTCAGAATTGGTCTGCTCCTTCTAAGGTGTTTTCAAGTTGGGGCAATAGCCATACTCTCCCATGTTCTCAGATATGTATTATTTTATATTTCTTTGATTTTTGTTTTCTATTTTGGGTCACTTAAGGTAACCTTTTCTCTGCCCTCTCTCCCTGCAAAGAACTGTTCCTGTTATTTCCTAAGGTAGTTCTCTAGCTAACATGCATTTATCCATTGCCTGACTCACTATAAATAGTTCAGTTTTACACGCCTGCCAGAAAGAAAGCTAACAGGCACACATTCTGTAACTTAGTATATTTTCTCAAGTCTTGCAGGGATTTAAGGCCCACACTGTGTCCTTTCATGCATTATTTTACTTACTCACCCGTATTTTTCTACATAATTCAAAATCACCAACTTCCAGGTACCCACGTGAGAATTCTGGCACTACTGTCACACAACCCAAAACCTTGCTAAAGGAAACTTTTGCTCTTTCTTAGATAAATATAATTTTAAAAACCTCCTAAACTTAACAAACGACAACAAACAACAAAACCCCAAAACCAAAGTGACTCTTGATCTCTTGTTCTAAGAATGCTATAAATCAGTGTTCAGCAACATTTATTCTGTAAAGGGTTAGATAGTAAATATTTTTGCCTTCATGGGTCACATGGTCTCTGTTTCCACTACTCAACTCTGCTGGTGTGAGACACAAGAAGACACATAAATGACTGGGCAAGACTATATTTCAATAATACTTTATAGACAAGGAAATCTAAATTTTATATTACTGTCACATGTCATGAAACATTCTTCTTCAGATATTTTTTCAACCATTTAAACATGTAAACATTATTCTTAACTCATAGCCCTTACATAAGTAGGCAACAGGCCAAATTCAGTCCATGGACTGCAGTTTGCCGACCCCTGCTATAAATTTGAGTTTTTTCAGTCAGACAAAGTCTGTGCCATGCAAAGACACTAGTGACATACAATTGTAGCTTTGTGGAGAAAGTATTTGATTGCTATGAAAAAATGTAAGATCCTCAATAAATCCCTGAGTACTAAAACAGGATATCAAGAGGCTACTTTTAATACATTCAACCTCTTGAGGAATTTTTATACGAATGCTGAGTATGCATTGCCTGACCTAATTACTAGGCAACATTTATGGGCTATAACCAGTGACTTTATTGTGGTTTTGGAATAAAACTTTCTGAAGTTGTGTATATTCTGATAATTCAGTAAAAAAGGGAAACTTTTCTCTGATCATGAATTGTTTACTTCTGCCTTCCTGTATCCCCATTTCAGATGGTTTTGATTTAAGAGGGGGTGGCTCTTGATTTCACTGATGGCACCTCTCTTCTGACTTAGCCATGTAATGAAGCCATCAGGGATAGCCAGTAGTTCGATATAGGATTCATAGCTTGAATGCAGCATGATTAGATTCATTGTCCCTGTGAATAATAATATACATTTCAATTGTGATTTTTCATCTGGTCTCACAGTTCATGGCCAATAGACATATTTCTAGATTTCAAAGGATAACACTTTTGAAAATATTTCCAGACTGCTGCAATATGACTCAAGATAATATATCCACAAACAAGTCCATACTGAATCATACAAGCACATTCATGATTGTTACTACATAAACAATGAGACCATTTGGAGAAAACAGATTCCTTAAAACAAAGCAGTTTATTTCTAGACAGGGTTTTTTTTAACCTTGTGTAATTCAGACAATACAACATTCATCCTTGCTCTGCTCCCAAGAAGCAAATAAATTGGTATTTGAACTTGAGCTAAGCCGAGATGAGAAAATGTCTTCTAATAATAGTCATTATTGTTAGGTATCACGTGGCACACTCAAATGGCCTGTGTGTCTACAGTGCACATTTTAGAATTGGAATATATGATTAATAGATATTCCTCCCCTTCCATTTTTCTACTTTAATGTTATCAATTACTTTTTAAACTCATAGGTTTTATATTTTCCTTAAAACCCAAGTCTGATCACCTTAGTTCTCTGTTCCAAAATTCAACATTCAGGGACCAGCAGTTGGCGTAATGGCTATGTCGCTGGACTCCCACATAGTCGACCGCGGTTCGAGTCCCGGACCCGGTGGCTTAAACTCACGCCGGGCGCATGTGTGTGCGTGCCCAAGATCCCAAGAGGAGAATGGAGGAGAAGGGATTGCGGCATGGCCATCCCCCCTGGGGGGTGATTTCTCACTTTCTGTCTCTCTGTCTCTCTCTGTCTGTCTGGCGAGCGCACGCGCCCTATAGCAAAAATCTGTCAAAAAAAAAATTAACATTAAATCACTTAAACAAAAATCAAACTCAAATATTTTAGTTGATCAAATATCCCAATAATTTGCTTACCCAATGAACCATGATTAGTTTTCACAGTATTCCTTTTCTACCATATTTTGATAATGGCTAGCTCACTTTTCCACAAGGGCAATCTTTATCCAACTACTTTCATTCACTGATTCATCTGGTTACTTCCGGGCTGCCTCCAATGCTCTTTCCTTTCATAGATGCCCATCAATGTACTGTTCATCTCCAAAGCCCAATTAAAAAATCAAATCTTTGGGAACCAGCAGTTAGTGTAATGGCTATGTTGCTGGACTCCCACGTAGTCGACCGCGGTTCGCATCCCGGACCCGGTGGCTTAAAACTCACGCCGGGCATGTGTGCGTGCGTGCCCAAGATCCCGAGAGGAGAATGGAGAAGAAGGGATTGTGGCGTGACCATCCCCTCTGGGGGGTGATTTCTCGCTTTCTGTCTCTCTGTCTCTCTCTGTCTGTCTGGCGAGCGCACACGTCCTATAGCGAAAACCTCTCCAAAAAAACAAACAAACAAAAAAATCAAATCTTCCAAAAATCCTTCTTAAAAATTCAAAGTTATGCCCTTAATCCCTCAGATAATCATGGTTATTCAGGTTGCTTTGTAATTGAATTGTGTTTATTCATCTCTTTTTTTCTTCTAGGCTATAAGCACGTGGAGGATAGGTATCTCCATAGTATAATGCTTTCCATATGTTACGATGAAAGGCCATGATTTCTAGAACGTGTAAGAATTCTTCATTATAGAATCCACTGTTGACATTGAAGGATACAAGTCAATCAAGACTATATATTATCAGAGATTGCTAAGAAGTACCTTGTAAAAAATTTTAATAAAACCGTTAATCTTTTTTCTAAGAGAGATTTTTGCTATAGGGCTTTTGTGCTCACTGGAAAGACAGAGACAGAGAGATAGAAGCCAGAAATCACCCTCTGGGGGTTTGCCATACCACAATCCCTCTCCTTCATTCTCTCTCTGGGATCTTGGGCATGCATGCACACACACACCCAGTGTGAGTCCAAGCCACTGGGTCCAGGACTCGAACCACAGTCAACTACATGGAAGTCTGGCAATGTAACCATTACGCCATCTGCTGGTCTTAAAAACATAAATCTTTTAGGGGTTAGAGGGTAGAAATTAGAGGGAAGGGGAATCCTGTAATTTCAAAAGTGATAAGTTTTAAAATAATGCATGCAAGAGCTAGAGACTAGAAATACCTTTTGTTTCAGAAGTTTTATTTTAGATAAAAGATTGCAGTTTGGGGCCAGCAGGTGGTATAGTGAAAATGCTCCTACATGACTGACTATGGTTCAAGTCCTGAACATGGTGGCTTAAAAATCATGTCAAGGGAAAGAATGGAGGAGAAGGGATTACAATGTGACCAATCCCTCCTTGGGGGTGATTTTTCACTTTCTCTCTTTCTGTCTCTAGTGAGTACTTGTACCCTATGGCAAGCAGGAGAGCACTTCATTCTCTACCATCCTTTAGAGAACCCAGCCTGCTAAGGCTACCCAGCTTTGGAAACTTTGAGAGACACCATTTTGATGTTTATAATGGTGTCCTCACAATGTCCATGGTCTGCATGAACATTTATAGCTTAAAATAATGAATAAGTAAGAGCTGGTGCTGAAGAACAAAATGGAAGACATTGAATATTGATAGCAACTGACAGATTAGTTTCAGTTTCATGTCCAGCCTCCCTGTGGAGACCCTAACCACTAACTGCTGGACCCTTGGAACTGGCTGACACCATGCTATCAGGGAGGAAGATATTTGGATCTTGAAAATTGATGTAAAATTATTCTGTTGACATAGGCCAGAGCATACACTTATTTAATAAGTTTTATCAAATAAAATTTTGTCAAATTTAATTTGATTCTGAGTGACCAGAATTCTCATTTTAGCATAATTGCCTCACATAAAAAGCTTTCCATCTACCATACTAAGACTGACTTTTGAGACATCCATCGATTTCAGTTTTTTCCCCTTGAAAACAGACATATAAGACCCATCCAAAAATACACACTTTGGCAATTTTGACATTGGAAAAATAAATATTAAACCCTACTTAATCTTAAAGTTTGTACAAAGTGTTCTTAGTACCAAGAAGAGAAGTGTTGTAATGACTACTTGTGATGTGTGAATTTATACTCTATGATCATAACACCTGCAAACATAAAGGTTTGTGTGTGCTTGAGTCGGGAATGAACGACTGTGTGTTTGACTATCAGTACCAACAGCCTCCATCCTGCCTCAGGTCCAGACCTGCCGTTCTGAGGAACAATTCATCCATTTAGCTCACAGCAGAGGCCAGACAGGGTGGGTTGCACAGTGTGTCCTTGCCCACAGAAAACACTCCAGAATTGCCAAGGAGAGGGTGCCAACTGCCTAATTTCCCACCTTCAATACCATATTTATTTGTTTTTAAAATGCTGGTCCATAAAATATATTAGAATTTCAATTCAATTATAATTATTTAAAAATTCTGCTCTCTACCCCTCACACACATACACATTTATACAAGTCCACAAAGAAAAATATGCTTGTAATACAACATTTAATTTATAAGAAAAGAGACAATTATCAGAGATACAGCTAATTCTTAAGGCCCCTGAATATTTTCTTATTTCCATTTCCTTGCCACTAAGCAACCAACAATAAGATAAATTCTGATATACTTTGATTTTAATTTTAATTGGTCAGTATATGTGCTGTGTATCTGTCTTCATTCTGATTTTTCTTTTTTTGTTTTAACCATGCTTTTTATAAAAATTCTGTTTCTTTTTGACAGAATATTCTCACTCTATACGTATTTGTTTCACATTTTAAGGTCCATTTTTAATCTAGGTATATCTGTGTATTTTCATGGGTAAAGAGTAGTTTGGGTGAATGGGTGAAAAAAATAATTTAGAAGAATGCTGATGTATGAGTTTTCAGTCCTTTTTTTTCTATACATTAAAAATAGCAGTTTTGCTTTAAGGAGTAAGTAAGAAGACAGAAAACTTTTTCCCTACTTGGCTGCTCAATACCCAGCAATGAAACAGAGCAGCTTCAGGACTTCAGTGATGTAGACTGTATCTGACAACTTCTGCAAGGAGGGCGCCATGAGTGTTCTATTGCTCCAGTGGGTGGCCTTCCTGGACAGGAGGTGGCACGATGCTTCTTTACTTGGCCAGATACTTCTGCGTGAGATCAGTAAGTAAACAGGATTCAGTAATAGGGTGTGGAATTCAACCATTCTCCAAATGCTAATTTGAATGACAGACTGTGATGAGCTCAGTGGCATTTTCAGAGTGGGCCACTGTTGTCCCCTAAGTCTCAAGCTGCCTTTAGAAGTGCTGTGCTTACGAGGAGTGCTGACACATGAGGGATGAAGAGAAATGCCAGCGAATCCTCTGACTTTCTCCCTCCAGTGCATGAGTCATGATGTTCAAAGGAAGAGAGACTTCATGACTGCATTTTCATTGTGTTCTTGTTCTCAAGGCACTTCGGCAGTGTGCTTGGCCTTGGCGGGAGATCCATGGTTGAAGCACTCCTCAGCCATTCTTGGCTTGGCTCCCACAATCTGTTTGGAGATAGTCAAGGCTGATGTGGAACCACCTGAAGAAAATGAGTAAAGATAGGGAAGAGAAGTAATATATGGGGACTTTAAAAAAGTCTGTGGAAAAATGAAATTTATGAACTTATTTTGGTGCAAGATATTTTTTCAAATCTATGCATAGTTTTTGTATAACACACGTTTTATGAAAACTCCCAGTATTTCCCCAGTGTCTAGTTCGTGCCAGTCCGTGTACTTCTAAGTAGAGCCATACTTGTAAGCCGAGACATTCCCAAAGAATTTGCTCTCAGGTTGTAATTTGAGTTTAGATATAGGAGTAAAACCACAGGGAAAAAAACTCGTTAAATGGGATAGTTTATTGTATAAAAGATGGAGGAAAGGTATGTTGATTTCAGTCAGAAATGAGAGAAAGAAAAGTCATTTTCCCTATCTGTGGCTGGGAAAATCACCTGAAGATATAGAAAAGCTCTTAGGAGATAAAAGTATGAATTAAAATCATGAAAAAGAAAGAGCAATTTTTAAATATTTTAATGATTAACCAAATACTGTATTTATGGTAAACCCAGTAATAAAATATTATTGATAAATTGCATTAGAGTCCACTGTTAACCACTGCTTTGTCACCTTTGCTAGACACTGGTTTAAAAATTTTTGTGGATGATTTGGCTATATGAGCTTCATATTTATTTATAAATCCACAGGGTCAGTATTGTATTGTGAAAAGTTCCATATACTTATAACCAGTTTCCCAACTACATTATATATTTCTGACAGCATCCAGATTTTTCATTTCATCCCATCACCTCAAATTCATTTTGATAGGGAAAGATGTTATCAACAAGCCTGTCGAGGACACAATGTTCAAACAGTATTATTATTTTCATGGGAAAACTTCTGAGGCTTGATGGACTATTCTAGGATAAAAGGGAGAGGAAAAAATAATATGTGTAATTTGGATAAACTCAACTCCAAGTAGAAACATAATCCTTTTATTTTATTTGTAAAAGAGGGAGCACGTGATAGGAATTGATTTCATGGTTTTCCATGGAGTTCAAAATAGAAAGATAAGCACATGCACATTCATTAGGACAATTATCTGGTGGGACTGGTAATGATGTTTATTTAGCAGATGAAAATAGAGTTTTGGACCTGCAAATATGAGAGTATTTTGGAACATTCAAGCTAAAAGAGGACTTGGGGACAATTTAACCATACTGAAGTCCAGAGAAGCCAGTTGACCCTCAAGTTCACACAGTGAGCAGAGAAACAGCCTGGGCTCATTGAAGGATACAATTAGAGCCTGTTGTTCAAAGATAGGATGATGAATTCGCAGGCCATTTTCCCCTCTTCCTTTTCAGTGTTTTTATCTAACTTAAAAGAGTGATCGGGAAGGATTAAGACAAAGTAAGTAAAATGAGGAGCTGAGCACTTTGCTGGATATTTTAGTGACACCTATACATGTTTTGGTGTGAAAGAGGTTGAAATTGATATTTAAACTGAAATCTTTATTACCTTATCCATTGCAAATAATAAGTAGTTGATCATGTAACTACTAATGGAAGATTGTACTTTTCAAAAATGGGAATAACAATACCTTTCCTCCTACATGTTCTTACAAGGTGACTTTACCACACTCCTCCCCCACCTTTGTCCTCCACCTCCATCCTGGTTATACCTGGGTGGCCCTTTGTGACTGTTTGGTGAAAGTAATGCTATGTAATTTCTGAGGCTAGGTCATGCAGGACAAAACATTCTGCTTTGTCTCTATTTTGGGATAATTGTCCTTTGGACCAGGCCACCATGCTGTGAGAAAAGTCAAGATATCTAAAGAAGTCACCTACAGGTGCTCTGGCTGCAGGCATGGCTAAGGTTCCATGGCACAGGTATGTGTGTGAAAAGTGCGTAAGATGACCCCAGCAGCCATTCCCATATGATGGTACCTGGATAAGATATCTTGAACCAGAACCACCTAGCTGAGTCCCATTTCTCTGCCAATGAGAAATAAAAACAAATGATTGCTGTCGTTACTTGAAATCATTCAAGTTTTGAGTTGATTTTTTATGATGCAATAGATAAGAACACTACTCCTAAGCACAGAAGGAAAGAAATAAAAGAAACTTACTAGAATACTCTGAAAGACAAAACTAAATTTGGAGTCAACCCAACTCATATTCTACCATGCAGATACAAATCAATTTCAAAGACAACATGACTATTAGCAAAGATCATAATCCAAGTAAAACCCATAGATAGAATGTATGATGGGGAAACATTTCCTAAGCTTAGCACCAAAGTTACATAAACTCAAACGTTATTGCACACACATCTTTGTATTTGCTTAAAAAGACAGACAAGGTGACCTTATGCATCTTTTCCACCTCTCCAACGTGTGGGTGTTCAGTTTGCTGAAGAAGCCAGATTTCAGAACAGCTTTCTTTCGGAAATGATGTTTCTAAAGTTAAGGGGGAAAAAAAAGCTTACCATGCTGTAGAAGTGGCAGCTATAAAAATAGATATAAAAATAAATTGAAAATTCATAACAATTGTGCTGCAAAAGATGCATTGAGAACTGAATTACAAAGTAAAATGAACAAAGTGGGCTTTTGATAAAATGAGTAAGCCAAAGTATTTACAGTATGATAACATGTTGGAAGTGCCTAGAGATACAGCAAAATAACTTAAGAAAAGTCTATGTGGAGAGTGTTAGTATTGAACTAGCATAAAATAAGAATTTTAGAAAGTATGATCTTATAGTGTAAGGAAGGGATCAGAAGGCTGGGTTAATTACTATTTCCAATAGAATTCTAGCCCAAAACTTTGCTTAGAAAATGCAGAAAAAAATGGGAACCACAACATGTTTTATAAAAACTTTGCACTGTTAGAAAGATACTAAGGTAAAAGCCCAAGGATTTGGACCAATTATATCATATAAAAGTACATTCCTTCCTTCTCCCTGCTTCCCACCCCCGCTGTCCTCAGACACATCAACGTCACACGTTTTTAAAGTAGAAGTGACTCCATGTTCCTCACTTACATCTGCACAGATGGCAACAATAATTCGCCAGTTTCCCGACAATTCGTCATCACTTTCAAGCAAAGGTTGGGCCTTAGTTGGAATGAAGTTCTACTAATACTGTTTCATGAAGTTCCTCTACGTAAACATATTTTTGTTCACTTAGCATCTACTCAGCATAATAAGGATTCAGTGGTCTGAAACCTATAGGCAGGTATTACCTAATTGAAGAGACAGAATTAAATTAATAAAGAAAAATGAGTCTTGGACAAGTCTAAGTAGTATTAATGGAAAGTACACAATGAAGGGGGGATTTGAAATAAGAAGAAGAATTGACTGGTTCAGAGAGGAAGCCATTCTTGACAAGTGCCTTGCTCACCAGGTACGTGTAGGTGCTCAAGAAATATTTATTAAAATCATGAGCGAGGGAGGCTAAATATGGGAAAAGGGGGTCTGAAACTGTGATGAGAATAGTCTAGCTCATCTAGAGACGTCAGGGCAGGGTTGTCTGTCAGGTTACAAGATCAAGGAGGCCTGGGAGGAAGGTGACGCATTCATTTTCTGTGCTAGAAAACTGGAAATCAATAAAGGTGCCTGGTACTGAAAAGGGACTCCTCTGACAGCACAGTGTGAGATGGAACAGGAGAGACGCAAGTGAGGTAGCATCAATTTCAATTCTTCCCTGGCTTGGCAGGCTTGTTATGAATGTTTGCACTTTGTGCTCTGCTGAGTAAAACAACCTCAAGCAAGATATGTGTGGTGAGGAGGAAAGGCTGCTTCGAGAATATTAAGAAGCACAGCTGGAACTAGTTTTGTGGAGATTCCCACTATGTGTGTGGGGAACGCTGAGGTGTGGACGATTCCATTTAAAACAAGACTTCTAGGGGGGAAAAAAAAAAAAGCCGATGAGAAGGCATACAAAATTTAGCACCTTCAAACTCCAAGGGTGGACTGCATTGACATTATTGTAAAATAACTGTAAGGGGCATCTCTATTTATGCGGTGATGGTTAGAAACAAGCTGGTTTTCTTATCAGAACAGAAAAGGCAGCCATACAGTTTCTTTACCTGGGTATTCCTCACTTTGAAAGAACAAAACTTATTTTAAAGCACGAAAACAAAATTTTGGGTAGTGTAATCTCTGAACCAAAATATTGCATCTCCATCGACTCACTAAATGCCTCGTAATGGTAATGAAAACTTAGATATGTCATTGCCCTGGAAAGTAGAAGGTAACAGTGGTGTGGACCTGAGATAGACTGCTTGTGTTTGAATACAACGCGGTCTAGTTCTGTGATTTCGACAAGTTCCTTAACTTCTCTATGACCTCATTTTCTCATCTGAAAATAGAGATAACTCCTGAAGCTTACAGGTAGTGTTATCGGGAGGATTAAACATTAGTAATTACATATGAAATGCTTAGACTAGTACTTGACTCATAGGCAGTGAACAGGAAATATTAGCCATTAACATTTTTTCCTTATTTTTGTCTAAGAAAAAACTAATTATTATTACCATATTTCTATGGTAAAATGTCAGAGATAACTTAAGTGGCTTATCTTAAGTAACACATTCAATTATTTGATGGCATTCAGAAAGTACTCCCTTCTCAAATCCTTCTGGTAAAAAAAATATGTTTTATTTTTCTGGAACGAAGCTAAAAAATACAGTTACTAAGTTGAACAAAACAGAATCATAAATAAATTAGTTGCATTTTGTTTTTCCTATCTGAAAAAGCCTGAAAAATAACTTGCCTTTCCATCTGAAAGAACATCTAAAAGGAACCAGACCACACAACAACACTGAGACGTCTGCACCTGAAGTACAATGAATCATGGCAGAAGAAGATAATGTCTGACAGGAGGCTTTCAATATTGTTTTGATTATCCAGTTATTTTCTATGTAAAAGCCACTTGTGCCTTGGAGTGGACCTTGTCTTCTGAAAAGTACTTTATCTTGTTGTATTTCCAGATTTAAATGGGAATTGTTGCATTTGGGAACAAGCCATAAGGAGACTTGGCTGTGTTTAAAAACCTCTATCCATTTGCCTTTTAAATACCATTAAGTCATTCCCTTGGGTTACAGATTCAGCTTTCTCCAGAAGCTAATACTAATCAAATAATCATGGAAATAACCAAATCTTCAAAGTATTGTACATACACAATGCGCCAAGTATACCATATAGTCTCATATTGAAATACTCACATGTAACTCTCAGCAGCAAACTTGCTCTGTAGCTGTGATTTTCTAATTTCACAAATGAAGCAGGTGAGGCTGCAGGCATGGAGTTCCTGTTCAAGGTCATACAGTGCAAAGGGAAAGGGTAGGGATGGTCACTTCTGTTCAGTTGCTTTGTCTCCACCAAGAAGTGGAGGTTACTACCATCAGCCTCAGTGAATATTATTCAAGGCCTTTCTTTCAAATAATAGAAAACTTAATAAAAATAAATTATGCCTTTCGGGAATTTCTACCTGAACTTAGACAACTTAAAACAAGATTCCAAAGAGACTTATTATATCACTATGCTTTGTGTCGCCAGAACATCGATGACTGTCACGTAGATGGGTCTTTGCATCTCTAGTCCTGTCAATCCTTTGGAAACTCAAAATTTGGAGAGAGGAATGTCTAATTTCCTTGGCTTTTCTTTGATAAGCATTCCAGTGTTCTACATATGTTATTAGTACACATTCAAGTAACTTTTACTGTAATCAACTTTTAGAATGTTAGATGGAAAACAAAGTTGGCTTTATTTGCAATAGTGTTAAAATAAAAATTATTGCCCATGCTTTAAAAAAATGGTGATCTCAAATATTACCTTTTGAACTGCCTCCCTAAGGAATAGCATTGAAATGATAGTTTTTCATTATAGATTAGTTGGTGTGAACTACTAACAAAACTTTTCTTTCCCAGATGCATTGTTTATTTAATGACGTTTGAAAATCTAATAATATGCTTTCTCTTGGCTCATGGGAATAAAATAAAATGAAAATTGGACACAACCACACAGCTGTGAACCTCTCAACTAAGCCAAGTTGAAAAACTACATACCAACAAAACTGGCTCCTTCTTTTCCATCTCAGCAACAAATGTTTCAAAAACACAGAGCATGGAAGAGCAAGAGAGATTTCTAATTGTCTAAATAGCAACTTTTTTTTTCTTTTCTTTTTTTTTGTAGTATTACATGGCTTGGGGATATATATGGGGTTTTCTGCCGTTTTTTTTAGTTTTATGGGGTACAGTTTGAAGTTTCAAAATATGTATACATTGTGGGATGACAAAATATTTATTTCAGTATTTTTCATTTATACATTTAACTGTAGCACTAACAGTCTTTTCAAGTATATACTGATATTCAGAAAAATTGGCCATATATTTCAGCCTAGAGCATGGCTCACTGCATTTAAAGGATTAAAATATCATAGGATACATTTCTGATTACAAAGCTATCATATTAACAATGGAAAACTAGGAAGTATCTATACATTTGGAAATTAAGAAATAATCATCTAAATACTATGTGGTTCAAAGAAGAAATTGAGGTTGAAGCTATTCAGACGAGGCAGATAGGGAATATAGAGTAGCCAAAGACGAAGCACCGACTGAGACTTGGACACCCTGAAACCAGGCAGTCTACCCAAAACCAGTCAGCTCACTGTCACCTGATGGAAAAGTAACTTTCCTTACTGCTCTCTGTCCCTGTACTTCTACGCTGTTCTTCTGAGGCATACAAATAAAATAATTCAGAAACAAGGACTCAAGACAGGACAACTCCTAAATTTGGAATTTTGAGTGCTCAGACCTAATGGAAATTATAGGCCAAAGAGCTTAAACACATGGAAAATTATAGCCCAGAAAATGGTCCACTCTAAGAAGACCAAGCTTAGTACCAAAAGACAATCTTACACTCTACTCAAAAAATGCAAGATTAGCCAGTGTGGACCAGCATTAGTGCCAAAGGACATCCATAGCATGAGCTTATATAATAGAAGAATTCTTGTGACCAGGTGTGAGGTGATATCACAGCTTCCATTTGCATTTTTCTGATGATTAGTGATGTTGAACATTTTTCATATATCTGTTGTGCATTTGTATTTCTTTTTTTGAGCAATGTTTATTCAGGTGTTTTGCCAATTTTAAAATCAGTTATTTGTTTCTCTGCTATTGAGTTGTTTGCATTTCTTATATACTATAGATATTAAGCCCTTACAGATGAATGGTTTGCAAAAATTTGAGTACATTTTTATTCAAAATACATATATTAGAAAAGAATGAATGTTGAAAATAAATGAAGTAAACAAACTTCTCATGAAATTGTGAGAAGAACAAATTAAGCTAAGGAAAGTAAAAGAAAGGGCAAGGGGTGGTGAAAGCAGGAGTTAATGAAATAGAAACAAATCATATGATAGTGAGAATCAAAAAATCCAAAAGCTGGGCCTGTGAAAAGACAATAAAATTGACATGCCTTGCCAAAACTGCCACAAGAAGATGAAATCTAAATAATTAAATAATTAAACAATATTCCAAATTGGATGATAATGAAAATATGGCATTTAAATCTATAACTGTTAAAGAAATGGCAATTGGGACCAGCAGTTAGCATAATGGCTATGTCGCTGGACTACCACGTAGTCGACCGCAGTTCGCGTCCCAGACCCGGTGGCTTAAAACTCACACCGGGCGTGTGTGCGTGCGTGCCCAAGATCCCAAGAGGAGAATGGAGGAGAAGGGATTGTGGCGTGGCCATCCCCCCTAGGGGGTGATGTTTTTGTCTGTCTGGCGAGTGCACGCGCTCTATAGTGAAAACCTCTCAAAAAAAAAAAAAAAAAAAGAAAAAAGAAAAAAAAGAAAGAAATGGCAATCAAAATTTTCCAACAAAGAAAACTCAAAGCCCAATTGGCTTTGTCAGTGAAGTCTTCCAAATATTTAAAGAAATAACTTCAGGGACTCAGTTGGTGGTGTGGTGGTTAAGATGGCTAGATCCCACATGGCCAACTGCACAATTTGAGTGCTAGACCTGGTGGCTTGAAAACACACCAGGCACATATGTATGCATGGTCAAATTCTGGAAGGGACAGAGAAATGGAAGAGAAGGGATTGCAGCATGATCAGCCCCCATGTGGGGTGCTTTCTCTCTCTCTCTCTCTTTCTCTCTCCAGCAAATACATTCACCCTCAAGCAACTTTTTAAAATAGCTTTAAAAATCAATTTTAAGAGTGAACAAATAGATGTACATGGATTGAGGGACTTAATGTTGTAGAGATGTTGGTTGTCTCAACACTGATTTATAAATTCACTGTAATCTCAGTCCAAATCCTTATACATAAGGATTTGCCAAGCCAAGAAAGCTGAATCTATTAATAGGTTTATACAATAAACTGATTGCCAAGAGTAACATAGACACTCTTAAAGAACAACAGCAAAGAAGGAGGACAGAGTCTAAGGGCTGTTAAATCTTACTATAACTGTAGAATTGTAGGCAAATTTACCATGGAGCTTACAATGTACCCTTTCTAGCTTCTCAAAGGTGTCCTAATACTGTGTTCACATGGTAGATGTTTTAGTAAAATGTATTAAATAAAATAATCCAGCCACAATCAGTTAAGACTGCTGTGTCTGTATTGCCTAAGTTTATCTCTCTCATACATCCACTCATGTTGGCTGACTTCAGAAAGGCTGCAGGCATTTGAGGGGGACTTAAATGAGAAGTTGAGTAGGAGATATATTTAATATTAGCTTATCGTGGCATATCTGTGTGGCTCTCAGTCACCTTCATATTTTATTTATTGATTGATTGATTGATTTAGAGATTTTTGCTATAGGGCTCGTGCACTCACTGGAGAGACAGAGCCAAAATGTGGGAAATAATCACCCCTGCCCCCCCCCCCCCCCCCCGGGTGGATGGCCACACTGCAATCCCTTCTTCTCTATTTGCCTCTCAGGATTTCAGGCATGCACGCACACACGCCCGGTGCGAGTTTAAGTCACCTTATCCAGGACTTGAACCGTGGTCGACTAAGTGGGAGTTCAGTGATGTAACCACTGTGCCATCTGCTGTTCCCTAGTCACTTTATTTCTAGGCTCTGGATTTAAGAATGGCTTCCCTAAGTCACTGGACTAAATCACCCATTGTGAACTGAAGGAGTAGAATCAGAGGTAATGTTACTGTAGGAATGTGTCTGATGATACCTGTCACCAGAAATGTGTGGGTAGTGGGAAGAAAAATGTTGAAAGTACTATCAGAAGCTACTTTGTGGAAAAGCTTCTAATTATCAGAAATGTAAAATATTAAGTAGAATATGCATTTCTATTTATGCTTAAGTCAAATGAAAGTTCTCCTGTTTCAGAAATATACTTGGCAATGCAGCATATGCAGCATACACTATAAGTTCCCCACATTTTTTTAAGTTTTTTTTTTTTTTTTTTTTCTCCATAAGGCATGTGCACTTGCTGGAGAGAGACTAAGTGGGACGTGAGAAATCACCTCCTGGGGGATTGCTAGGCCACATCCCTTCTTCTCTGTTCTCCTCCTGGGATTTGGGCACACATGCACATACATCTGGCATGATTTTCAAGCCACCAGGTTCGGGACTTGAATCCGGTCAGCCCTACTGGAGTCCAACACCGTTAACCACAACGCCACCTATTTGCTCTTCCCCATACATTTTAAGGTGAACCTTACAGAGTAAAAAAATAACAGGATTCTTGTGTTTGTAGAGTATGAATCTGTAGCTGATAAATGGTCAATATATTTGTAACTTAGATAGGAAAAATTTTAGTGGATGTTTTCCAAACTTGACAGAAATTCTAAGTTATTTCCTTTATTTTATTTTATTTTATTTATTTATTTGCTATAGGGCACAGGCACTCACCAGAGAAACAGAAAGACAGAAATCAACCCCCAAAATGGATGGCCATACATTTTTTTTTAAAGGTTTTTGTTTTGTTTTGTTTTTGCCATAGGGCATGTGCACTTTCTGAAGAGAGACAGAGACTAAGAGGGAAAGTGAGAAATCACCTCCCAGGGAGATGGTCATGTTACATCTCTTCTCTCCTCCATTCTCCTCTTGGGATTTTGGGCATGCACACACATGTGGCTGGCATGAGTTCAAGCCACTGTGTACAAGACTTGAAACACAGCCAGCCACGTGAGAGTCCAGCACCTTAACCACTATGTCACCCTCTGACCCCAGTTATTTACATCTTTAACAGTGATGAGTTAAAAAGCTGAAAACATTATTTTCTTTCTGTTTAATTGCCAGAGAGTTTGTATACTCACAAGAGAGAGATGGAGAGACAGAGAGAGATTTAAAAAAGCACCCCACCAAACGGTGTAGCCATACTACAGTCCCTTCTCCTCTGCTTCTCCATCCCATTGGGTTTTGAGGCAGGCATGCACATGTGCCCACCTGTTTTTCACATCACGGGGACTGGGATCCCAGCTGCAATGAGCCATGTGAGATCTGATTCCCTTTAATCCCTAGGCTGCATGGCCAGCCCTGAAAAAACCTTTTGAAGCTCATAAAGATAAAAAATAAATTTTGAATAGCTGTGAAACAGTGAAGACTTAATTTTTTTCTCCTTTTTTTCTATGGGAGGTGGTATTACAAAAGCATTAACATATGTAAAAGCAACAAAAAAATATAGCCAAAAATAATGAAGAAAAATTTCTTAAGAGGTGTATTAAGCAATAATTAATAAACGATAAGGGGTTGTTAAAAAGTGCCTGGGGCCTCTCCGAATTCACCTTCCAGACCCACCAGGCTAGAAAGGACAGGGAAATTGCAGACCTTTTCAGGTTTCTCTATCTGAGGCATGCCCCGCCCATTTCAGGGACTGGGGCCAGTCAAAAGCTTTTCCTTTCCAACCTCACCTTCCAGACCCAAAAAGCTAGAAAGGTAGGAAAATGTCTCTTCTCTCTCTCTCTCTCTCTTTCTTTTTTCTCCTTTTTCTTTCTCTTTTATTGATATAATTTCTTTTTCCTTTTTGCCCTTTCCTTTCTCTCACTAATTCTGTCTTCTCCACACCCCACATAAAACAGGGAAATTGCAGGCCTTTTCAGAAGGCATCTGTATTTGAGGCATGTCCTTCCCATTTCAGAGACCAGAGTCAGTCAGTCTTTCTCTAACCTCACCTTCCAGAACCAAAAAACTAGAAAAGTAAGGAAATTTGTCTTTTCTCTCTCTCTCTCTTTTCTCTTTCTTTCTTTTCTCTTTTTATTTTTTTAATTCTTTTTTTTCCTTTTTGCCCTTTCCTTTGTCTTGCTAATTCTCTCCTTCCCTCTCTGCTCCCCCATGCCATGCAGTTTTTATTTTTTAAATTTTGTTGTGATTTTTCTCCTTTTTTTTCTTTTTTCTCCTTTGTCTTCTCTTTCTTTTTCTTTCTGTATCTTTTGCTTTTATCTTACTTTCTCATTTTGCTGCTCAGCATACACTCACTGAATGTCTAGACAGATCTAAGTACACAATAGCCAAATACCTGAATACCGTCAGGCTCAGAGACATTCTCAACCCCCACTGAACCTGCTGCAAAAAGAGAGAAACTCCTCTTCATAAATCTGATCTAAAAACTCCTCCTGTGCATACCATGTTGCAAAACACAGTAGAAGACAGAAATTGGCACAGAAGTACCTCACAGTAAAGGGAAACACACAACCTTACAGTTGCAGAAAACTTTTTATTTTATTTTATCTTATTTAAATTTATTTGTTTATGTTCATTCAGTGTACATCATTACAGCATACAAAATGAGATTTTCCATCCAGAGTACACTGTATATTGTCTCAATCAAGCACATCAACATATATGTTATTGTCAACAAATAATTTTCCATTTCTTGTTTCCTGTATGTTTTGCTTCCCCCCCCCCCATCCTTGATTCCCTATCTCTTACCCTCAGCCATCTCCCACGTTCTTCCCACACTGTCTCTGGTATCTATGTTTACTTTCTATACTGTTTTCTCCCCATTTTTTATTGAATTACTAATGATTTTAATTAATCTAAATATTTTCATAGCAAACACAGGTGATATATACATTTCCATGAACACAAGTCTAACTTTAGGCATCCTATAAAGTAGCACCTAGCTGGGGCTATATATCTTAAATGCGGTCATCGAATAGATTTTTTTTTTCTGAAACTTTTCTTTTTTTTGTAACTTAATTTACATTCTTTCCCTAAGCATCATCACAGCATACAAAATGTGATTTCTCATCCAGAATATACTGCATAGTGACTTAATCATGCATATTATTATCCAAAATTTTTCATTTATACTTCCTAGAATTTTTACCCCTCTTTCTGACCCTCTGTCCTTTCCCACCCTCTTCTCCCACTGTCTCTGGTGTCTACAATTGTCTTCTATTCCTTTTCCACCCACATTGTATTGATCACACAATTTCTTAAATAATCTAACTACTTTCAGTGGTAAGTTCATATGGTACTATTAAGAAAAACAGTTTTAACTTAAATTATAGAAATGCTAAGGAACTTTTCTTAAAGCCAGGAAACAAGTTAGGATTCTGTTCAAATGGTAGGTGCATGAACCTATCAGTCTCATGTACTTTATCTTCTGTCTGGTTCCATTTTCCCTATTAAATTCTGGGATATAATATTCAACTCCAGACTTGTCCCTATGATTAAGCTGGCTGCTTTCTTAGTTTTTGAACTCTTCTTTCTGTGTCTGTATTTAATTTTCCTGATATAGCATACCCTCAGTTGCAGAAAACTTCAACAAACTAGCCAAGGTGAATACATCACCAAATGACTAAAAAAATTTTTTTTCTTTTTTAGAGAGGTTTTCGCTATAGGGTGCAAGCGCTCGCCAGAAAGGAAGAGACAGAGAGACAGAAAGCGAGAAATCACCCCCCAGAGGGGATGGTCATTTCACAATCCCTTCTCCTCCATTCTCCTCTCAGGATCTTGGGCACACACGCACAAACGCCCCGCGTGAGTTTAAGCCACCAGGTCCGGGACTCAAACCACAGTCGGCTACATGGGAGTCCAGTGATATAGCCATTAAGCTAACTGCTGGTCCCCCACCAAATGACTAAAATTTGAAGAAGAGTCTCAAGAATGAGAGAACCAAGGGAATACAATAACTTATCTCCAAGAATGGGGAAAGTACAGAAACGTCAGAAAAATGATTCAGAATATTTATGGTGACAAAATTCTATGAGATACAAGAGAAAAGAGACATTGAACTTCAAGAGATGAGAAAGTCCTTTCAGATTTGAAAGAGGAGATAGACAATGTAAGAAGAATTAAACAGAACTTCTGGAGTTGAAGGTTGTAATGTAGGAGATCAAAACCGCCCTTGAAAGTATTAAAAGCTGATTAGATCATGCAGAAGAACAAATCTTGGAACTAGAACACAAAACCTCTGAACTAGAAAAAATCACCAAGAAGAATGATAAACTAAAAAAATGAGGATAACATCTGAATAATTGGTCTCCCAAAGTGAAGAATTTAGTAAAGGCATTGATAATCAATTCCATGATATCTTGGAAGAAAAGTTTCCAAACCTACAGAAGCATTCAACCATCCAGACTCAAGAATTACAGAGGACCCCAAATAGATTTAAACCAAGAAGATCCTCTCCATGGCACATCATGGCCATATTAGTAAATAT
The DNA here is from genome assembly GCA_026018925.1 of Tupaia tana. NCBI lineage: Eukaryota > Metazoa > Chordata > Mammalia > Scandentia > Tupaiidae > Tupaia > Tupaia tana. Next base: position 94,075,077 of record JAKSZU010000002.1, read on the forward strand.
TGCAGATAAAGATAAGATTCTAAAAATGACTAGAGAGAAACATTTTCCTGTCAGGCTAATATTGAACCTCTCAGTGGAAACAGTGCAAGCAAGGAAAGAAAGTATTCAAGGAAGCTGTACTCAAAGCATTAAAAGAAAAACAATTTTAACCAAGATTACTGTATCCGGCAAGACTATCCTTCAAATGGAAAGGAAAGATATAAACATTCTCAGACAAATGAAACCTGAAAGAATTTACCAACACCAAACTAGCTCTTCAAGAAGTACTGGAGAGGAGTGCTATATACTAGGAAAATTAAAGACAGGCAGAAATAAGAGGACAAAAAAACAACCAAGAAAATGGCTAACATAATGGCAGGAACAAGTCCAGAAATATCAATAGTAATGTTGAATGTCAATGGATTAAATTACCTAATCAAGAGACACAGACTAGCTGAGTGAATTAAAAAACAGAAACCTTCTATCTGTTGCCTCTAAGAAACACTCCTCATGGATACAGATATACATACACTAAAAGTGAAAGGCTAAAAAAAGGTATTCCATGCAAACAGATACCAAAAAAAGGCTAGAGTTGTGATACTGATTTCAGACAAAATAAGCTTTGAGACAAAAACTGAAAGAAGAGACAAAGAAGGGCATTATATAGTAGTAAAAGAACTAATTCATCAAGGAGACATAATGCTTATAAATATCTATGCACTCAACACGGAGTCCCCTAATACATGTAGGAAAGACTGCTAAATCTAAAATAAGATATTAGACTGCAACACAGTAAGCTTTGGGAAATTGTATGAGAAACATTGTCAAACATGCACTGGTGTTTAGCTCTCTGTGTATAGAAATTTGTGTCAATGGGTATTCCAAAATTGTATGAGATTCTTAAGTATTTTTAATGTAATAGTACATTATTAGCCATACCTGTAATGTTAAATAGTTCTAATGCAGTTTGTCACAAAAATGATCAAATTTGTTATTTTGGGGTTACGGTAAAATCGGATCTCCAACCATGGCCATTTTAAGTTCCATTTCTCATAGCTAACTGCTTTATTCTGATGATCTTTCTAAAACATCTTTTAATAGACTACAATCCAAAAGTTGTCTCTTTTAAGGGAATAAATAACAAAGACTCTGATAAGTACTTTTGAATATAGATTTTGGGTAACTTTGAGATAATATTTCTGAACTTCCAGAATTTAAATGGGAAGATAACCACAATAGCACTACAAATATAACAGAAGAGAGATTAGTTAATGAGACCAAACTGATGATACAGAATTGTATGACTTTTGATTAAAACATTATTGATTTTCTTCTATGCATCGTTTTCTAGATTTAAAGATTTTTGTTTTCTTTTGAGCTGTTGATAGCTTATGGAATTTATTATTATTATTATTATCATTATTATTATGGTAAACAGATTGAAATAGACTTTTCTACCTTCCTAACCCCTTTGGAACTAGAAAGTCTTTGTGAATATTCTTATTTTGTGGCAATACGATTATTTGCATAAGTTTAATAATACCCATTGCCTTGCATCAGAAATTGAAAATGCTGGTTATTGCCAGGGGTTTGACTAGAATGTCATATCTGAAGACATGATCAGAAAGGCAGGTAAGTAAAGGTTATCACTTCCTGATAGTCCCAAAAAACATCCAAGTACAGGTAATTAAAGGCACAGTCAGATGGTAAATTCTTGACTTGGCTCAATAGCCTTGGGAGACTTTTTTAAAAGTCTAATCTGAAGTTCCTCATAAAAGATTCTAGCAAAGCCAACTAAATCAATTATTATTCTTACTGTGAAATAACAGACCAAATTGGGACTGAACTTATATTTGCAAATAAGTTAGTTTATGCTTCTCTTTGGTAAAATGAGGAATGGAAAGAAAAAAAAAAGTGTTTCAGAAGAAAACTATAGTGCACTTTTTACTAAACTTTAACTCTGCCCATATTTGTTTCTTGAGTTTTTAGTATCTACCTACTATTTGAACAGAATCCTAATCTTTTCCCTGAGTTTAAGTCTTAAGCAAATTTTTCTTAACAGTTTTTGATTTTGATTCATTAAAGCTAAAACTACTTTTCTTTGAAGGAAAGGCATTGTATGTACCCACTTAATATATACCGAGTGTCAGGACCAGCAGTTAGCATAATGGCTATGTCGCTGGACTACCACGTGATCGACCGTGGTTCGAGTCCCGGACCCGGTGGCTTAAACTCACGCAGGGCACGTGTGCGTGCGTGCCCAAAATCCCGAGAGGAGAATGGAAGAGAAGGGGTTGCAGCGTGGCCATCCCCTCTGGGGGGTGATTTCTCGTTTTCTGTCTCTCTGTCTCTCTCTGTCTGTCTGGCGAGTGCACGCGCCCTATAGTAAAAACCTCTCCAAAAAAAAAAAAAGAAAAAAAATATATATACCGAGTGTCCGCACTCTATGCCTGAAACTAATTGACTAAAGGATATTGAAACACAGTATATAGATGTAAATACCAGATATAATGTGTGTGAAAGAGGAGGGTCTGAGGAAGGACATTTGGGGGAGGGCTAGGGAGGCAAGGCATTAATGGCACAAAGAGGTGTGGTATTATCTGTTGAAGATATTTCGTAGTTTTATCAACTGTACTAGGGAGAAATGTTTACCTGTTGAAATATCCACTTTGTAAGACAAATAATAATGTTATTGAATGTATAAAAGAAAATGAAATGGAAAAATTAATTAATTAATTAATTAATTAAAAATTAATTATAATAAGAGCAAACTAAAGACAGTGCAGTAGAAGAGTGGGCAATAGGGAGAGCGGAGGAAATCGAGGTAAAAAATCAGTACACATAAGAAAGATGGAAAGGTGGCAAATGGAGAACCTAACATCATGCTTCAAGGAATTGGAAAGACAACAACAACAAATATGCCAGGAGAAAAGAAATAATAAAGATTTAAGCATAGATAAGTAGAAAATATATGAACTATACAAAAAAATAAATGAAACCAAAAGTTAGTTCTTTGAAAAAACAAAATTGACACACAGTTAGCTAGACTAATTAAGAAGAGAGAAAAGAACCAGATAAGTAAAATTTGCAATGTAGCAGGCAATATTACAACAGATTTAATAGAAATACAAAGTATTGTTAGAGGATACTATGAGTGACTATATCCCAGCAAACAAAAAAATCTGAATGAGATGGACAAATTGCTGGACACATATAATCTACCGTGATTGAATCAGGAAGACATAGAAAGCCTGAATAGACCCGTAACAAGCAATAAGATTGAATAAGTAGTAAACAACCTTCCAACAATAAAGCCTAGGCTCTGATAGCTTTGCTTCTGAATTCCACTAAACTTTTAAAGAAAAGTTAACCCTCATTCTACTCAAACTATTTCTAAAGATCCAGAAGGAAGGAACCCTCCCCAAATTATTCTATGAAGCCTCCATCACCCTCATCCCCAAAACAGATAAGGACCTGACAAAAAAGGAAAACTACAGACCAATATCTCTGATGACATAGATGCAAAAATTCTCAACAAGATACTATCTGATCATATCCAACAACATATATAAAAGATTATATATAATGAGCAGGTAGGTTTTATTCCAGGGATACAAGAGTGGTTCAACATATGCAAAACCAGGAGTGTAATACACCATATTAGCAAAAAGAAAGATAAAAGCCATATGATCACATCAACCAATGCAGAAAAAGCATTTGATAAACTACAACACCCTTTCATTATTAAGTGTATCAGCAAAATCAGTATAAAAGGGACATTTCTCAACACAATAAAAGCCATCATACTGATGTTACAAGACTGGTACAAGACAAGGCTGCCCACTTTCTCCAATCCTTTTCAAAATAGTGCTGGAAGTCCTAGCCAATACAATCAGAAAAGAGAATAAATAAAAGGCATTCAAATAGGGAAAGAAGAGGTGAAAGAAAAACTCCTGGAAGTGATAAATGAATACAGTAAAGTGTTAGGATACAAAATCAACACAACAAAAATCGGTAGCATTTCTATTTCTATTTACAACAATCAGACTGAGGTAGAAATAAGGAAAGTAATCCCCTTTACCATAGCCACAAAAAGTATAAGACAACTAGAAATAAACCTAACCAAAATATCGAAGACTTGTACAAAGAAAACTATGAAAATCTAAAAAAAAAAAAAAAAAAGAAAGAAAAAAAGAAAATGACACACACACAAAAATGGAAGTACATCTCATGTTCCTGGAATGGAAGAATCAATCAAAACAAAATGGCAATTCTATCCAAATTAATCTAAAAATTTAACACAATCACAATGAATTACCAGAGATAGTCTTCACAGAACCTAAAAAAATATAATCATAGAATTTTTCTGGAATCATAAATGACCCTGTATTACCAAATCAATCCTGCATAAGAGGAGTGGAGTAGGAGGCATCTCACTCCCTGACCCCAAAATATATTACAAAACGGTGATGATCAGAACAGCATGGTACTAGCTCAACAACAGACATGTGGACCAATGGAACAGAATAGAAACCCCAGGGGGAAAAAAAAAATATTTTTGACAAAGGGCACCAGTCAATCCAGTGGACAAAGAAAAATCTCTTTAGCAAATGGTGCAGGAAAAATTGGGCAGATAGATGAACCTGGACCCCTTCTGTCACCATTGACAAAAATCAACTCAAAATGGATCAAAAATCTAAACCTAAGACCTCAAACTATAAAACTACTAGTGGGAGGGACCAGCAGTTAGCATAATGGCTGTGTCACTGGACTCCCACGTAGTCGACCACGGTTCGAGTCCTGGACCCGGTGGCTTAAACTCAAGCAGGGCGCGTGTGTGTGTGTGCCCAAGATCCCAAGAGGAGGATGGAAGAGAAGGGATTTCAGTGTGGCCATTTCCCCTGGGGGGTGATTTCTCGCTTTCTGTTTCTCTGTCTCTCTCTGTCTGTCTGGAAAGTACATGCGCCCTATAGCAAAAACCTCTCCAAGAGAAGAAAAGAAAAAAAAAAAAAAAAAACAAAACACTACTAGTGGGAAACACTAAGGAAACTCTGGGAGACATTGACGTAGGCAAAGACTTCTTAAATAAGATCCCCAAACACAGGAAATAATCCCCAAAATAAACAAGTGGTATTACAGGAAACTCAAGCAGCTTACCCTCAAAAAACTGATCAATCTAATTAAAAGTTGGGAGAATGAGCTGAACAAGCAACTCTCTAAAGAACATGTACTAGCAACCAAAAACCATGTGAAAAAATACTCAACATTTTTCATCATAATGGAGATGCAGTGCAAAACCACACTGAGATACCACCTAGCCCAGTCAGAATGGCTAAGGGGGGAAAAAGATGTAAGTGCTGTTGGGGCTGTGGTGGGAATGTAAATTGGTACAGCCACTGTGGAGGACAATATGGAGGTTCCTGAAAGATTTACAAATATAACTACCATTTGATCCAGCAATTCCACTCCTGAGTATCTACCTAAAGGATAGGAGAACACTCCGTCGTAAAGGTGTTTGCACGTTTATGTTTATTGCGGCACTATTCACAATTGCTAATACATGGAACCCATCTAAATCTTCATGAACAGATGAATGGATTGAAAAAGTGTGGCACATATACTCTATGGAACCCTACTCAGACATAAAAGACAACAAGATCCTGGCATTTGATAGTAAGTGGGCAAATATGGAAGATTTACTGCTAAGTGACATAAGCCAGGCTACGTAAGAAAGATACTGTATGTCTTGCTATGAAAATATTTAGATTAAGATCTTTAGTGACTCAGTAAAATGTCGGAGGGGGGAAGTATAGAAAGCAAACATAGATACTGGAGACAGTGTGGGAGGAGATTGGGAGATGGCAGAGGGTAAGAGATAGGGAATCAAAGATGGGAAAAAAAAAAGCAAAACATACAGGAAACAAGAAATGGAAAATTATTTGTTGACGATAACATGTATGTTGATGTGCTTGATTGAGCCAATACACAGTGTACTCTGGATGGAAAATCTCACTTTGTATGCTGTAATGATGTACAGCGAATGAATGTAAATAAATAGATTTAATAATAAAAAAAGAAATAACAACAAAAAAAGAAAGATACTGTATGTCTCCACTTAATATATACGAAGCGTCTGCACTCTGTGGCAGAAGCTAAAAACTTAGAGGACATAGATGCACTGAAAAGTTATGGATACTGCAGACAGTGTGGGAAGAAGGTGGGAGAAGGGGGAGAGTGTGAGGAAAGAAATCAAGTAGAAAAATACATGAGACATTTATAAGACACAAAAATGAATTATTATGTGTTGATGATAATGTGTATTAGTATTCTCAAGTGTCCTAGTGTACAGTTGGGTGAATTCACTTTACAAGCTAAGTGATGTATAGTGATTGAATGTATAAAATAAATTATTTTTTAAAAGTGCCTGGAAAATGCATATTATGAATATATATATATATATATGCATATATATATGCATATATATATATATATATATATATATATATATATATATTTCAAAATTTTTGCGCCGAAATGAACTCATAAGTTCTCTCTTCTTTTTCTACAAACTTTTTGAAGTCCTCTCGTATATTATTTTTCTAGATTTCATAATGTCTATGATATTTGCCAACTTTCAATACTTAATAATATGCTGTGGTTTATTTTCTCATTTATGTTGTACTTAATTTTAGATTAATTATTACTATTTTTTCTTCTAGGAGAGCACAGAATTTGTAAGCTTTGTGCTCCTTGATGCCTAGATCTGCCTCTAGTTCTAGCTGTTAGAAAAGTATGAAAGCAGCATAAAGATAAATAATAAAGCTGTGGAATATAATGAGTCTAGAAACAGATCCATAAAAACATGATCATCAAATTTATGATGAAAGTGCCAACCTAAATCAATGGGAAATGATAACATTTTCAATAAATGGTGTTGAAACAATTAGGTATATTAGGTAAAATTGTATTCTCTACCTTACATTATTCACAAAAATAAATTAAAGAGATGCTATAGACCTAAATGTCAAAATTAAAATGATAAAATTTTGCAAAGTAATATAGAACAATACCCTCATGACTTCAGAATAGGGAATAATTTTTTTTAACTAGGACACAAAGCTCATTAATCTTAAGATTGATGGATTTAACTTCATTACAATTAAGAATATCTATGTACTGAAAGGCAATCTAAATAGGGGAAATACATATGCAATGCATATCACTACTACATGTATCTAGATTACATTCACCCAAAGTCAGTTACAGTGAGAGGAAAGAAATGGGCAAAAGTCATTTTACAAAAAAAGAAAATCCAAATGTCCAATAGACATGTGAAAATTGGTCAATATCATTAGTCATCAGGGAAATGCAAATAAAAACCCACAATGAGCTGCCACTACACACCTAGAAAATTGGCAGATTTTTAAGAAGTCTTATAATCTTCGCAGTTGGTGAGGATGTAAAGCAAATGGAATTACTTTCCCACTGCCAATAGAAGAATAAATTGATTAAACCATTTTGAGTAAATGTTTAAGGATTGATTATGTAATTAAAAATCCATGATCAGCAATTTTACTCTCAGATATAAATCCTACAGAAATGCATGCTTATGTACTATCAGACACCTATTCAAGAAAATTCAAAACACTGGTGGTAATAGGATCCAAATTAGAAAGCACCTGAAAAGCATCAGCAGTAGAATGCTGTATAGCTTTTATAATTTAAGTTACACATTCAACTACAGACCTACAAAATAGCATTAATAAACTTTCAAGACATAATGTTTAGGGAAGAACACAATAGAATGTATCCTGCATGATTTCATTGATATGAAGTTGAATAACAGGCAAAATTAATTCCTGCACATTGCTTAGGGATATATAATGTGATAGCAAAATATTAACAAAAATCAAGAAAACAAAATTCAGGATAATAGCTTCCACTGGGTGTAGGAAGAACAGGAGACAGAGAAATTTTATGCTTAAGTGGGGTTTACAGAGACTTTTTTTTGCTTTATCTTTTATTAATCTGCTAATTTGTGTTTCAAACATAAAACATATTTTATATTTAGCTATGTTTATTCTGTTTCACTATAAAATTGTTTTTAAGTCTAATACATGATGAATAAAATTAAACTTAATCCCAGATAAATACTGATGAATGAAAGGATATTCATTATCCTCAAAAATGAGAATTAAGGGGCCTGGCAGGTGGCGTGGTGGTTGAGGGCACTGGACTCCCACATGGCCGACCACGGTGTGAGTCCCAGACCCATCTTGCTTTTTCACTTTCCCTCTCTCTCTCTTTTACTCTGTCCCTCTCTGGTGAAACTAAAATAAATAAATAAAGTTATATAAATAATTCTTTTTAAAAAATGAGAATTGAAAATTCTACCTTGCCATTTTTTTTTTTTAGAGGTTTTTGCTATAGGGTGAGTGCACTCGCCAGACAGACAGAGAGAGACAGAGAGACAGAAAGTGAGAAATCACCCCTCGGGGGGATGGCCACGCTGCAATCTCTTCTCCTCTATTCTCCTCTTGGGATCCTGGGCACGCATGCACACATGCCCGGCGTGAGTTTTAAGTCACCGGGTCCGGGACGCGAACCACAGTTGACTACGTGGGAGTCCAGTGACATAACCATTACGCTAACTATTGGTCCCTACCTTGCCATTTTTAATAGAAGCTTGCACTTCACATAAATGCTGTTTAACGTCCCATGGAAAAAAAATTCCTTGCACACTCACGGGCTAGTTTTGTTGAATGTCTTTGGTTTGATGATGGATTGCTTACTCTGTCAAGAGATTAAGTGGAATTCAGCAGTTTCTTTAGATGGGCTTAAATTTTGATATTAAAGATTCAGGTTCATCCAACTAATGCCTAAATAATTAGGGGGAAAAGATAACAAAAACCCAAAGCACTATAAAACGCTTCAGAAAACGTAAGATATTTTGAATAATAAAAGAGTTTTAAGTGTTCATTGGTATTTACCTAGTAACTCAGAGAGCCATATAAACGGAATTACTTCAGCTATTCAGATTCTTCCTGACATAAAAAGCTGAATAAAGGGCAACGCATTGGTAGAATTCACCAAAATTTATTTATTCATTTATTTAAAAGAATGTATTGAGTGACTTACATGTAGCCTGTGCTGTTTTAAGTGCTAGGGTTAGAGAAATGTACAAAACAGTAAAAGTAAATAAATAAACCCATGACTTCCTGGAATTTGGGTTCTCAATTAGAAGAGAGGTAATTAAAACAGTTAAGATTATGTCAGGCAGTGATAAGCACTATGAAGACAAATGGGACTGAGGAGCTGAGTCAGGATGGAACCTCAGGATGGATGGATGGAAGGCTGAGGGCCAGTCTTCCTGCAGTTGGTTGCTGTTTTGCAGAGCAAGGAAGGGAAATTCCTCAGGAAGCAAATGGATTTCCCTTGCCTGGAATGTTCTTTGGAGTGTAGAAGACGGGGCACTCTTCAGGTTTGAGGAAGCTAAAGATCTGCATCTGGAGAATACCACCATAAGATTCTCAAAGAAACATTAATAAATAGTTGAGTAGTTCACTTACCTTTTCCAATTCAGGCTTTCTATAAACTTGCTTCAAAACAGAGGCATGGATCTCACTTTTATAAGGGGTTTCAAAAAGTTCGTGGAAAACATGTATTCTGAAAAAACTATGTGTGGATTTCAAGGTCCTCCCACCCCCAAGTTCGTATTTTGTACAAACTTCCAAGAATTAGTAAAAGTCCCCTTTTATATTCACATAAAGTCATGAGTTTTGTTTTTATTTGCTAGAGAGCAAGAGCACTCACTGGAGGGAGACAGAGAGAAAGCAAGGAAATACCTTCCATGGGGGAAGGTCATGCCACGATCCCTTCTCACTAACTTCTCCTGTCAGGATTATGGGCATGCACATGTACCGGGAGTGTTTTTCAAGTCACTGGTTCTGGGACTTGAACCACACAGTCAGCCATGTGGAATTCAGCTGCCTTAAACTACCATACTACAGGCTTGCCCTGAGCTTTTTATTTTCTAAGGAAAGTAGCTTAGAAATAATATAGAACTCAGGAGGCAGCTAAAAGCTTTTTTCATTCTCTTATTATTCTTATTTGCAAATCATGTTCTTTCTTATTCTTGACTAAAAAACAATGGTAAACTGAGACAATTAAATGCTTTGTAGGTGTTTGATTGATTTAAAATGTATTCTTAATGTGACAGAACAGTAAACTGAAAGCATAGCATCCCCGAAGCTACCTCCAAGAACTGTCAATCTCATCTCTTTGATAATATACTTCTTTCTTCAAAATCTGGAAGGCAGCTAATAAAAATAGATAAATAAATATTATAAAAATATAATTTAGCAAAAATTATTTGTAGCCCAAAGTATAGTTCTTGATGTAGAATCTGGAGATAATGCACAGGCATGCTTAAAAAGTTTTTAGATCTCTTTTTCTTCTAAGGAAATACTCAGGATGATATCTCTACCTTTTCCTTTTTTTTTTTTTTAAATTTTTACCAGAATGTGAATGTGCTTGCCAGAGAAAGACAGTGAGCAAGAGAGAGGAAAGAGGGAAAAGCACACCCCTCCCCACCGGGGGGGAATAGCCATGCTATGCCACTGGACATCTCAAACCCTTCTCCATTTCTCTCTCCTTTCAGGATTTTGGATATGCGTGCACCGACACCTGGCATTTTTCTTAAGCCTCTAAGTCTGGGATTTGAACCATTGCAGTTTGGCCATGTGGGATTCAGCTTCTTAACCACAATGCCATGCACAGGCCCAACTTTTTCATAGCTTAACTGGAAGTTTAAACTAAACCAAATTTCTCTAAATAAAAGTAAAACTCTTTTTACTTTTTTATTACTTAATGGAGAGTTATTTTAGACAATATTTTAAAAGTCAGTGGTTAATCACATTCTTGAATTTAAATTGACTACTCTCTGTTTTCTCAGTTGTCACTCAAAAATCACCATCACATTTGTTTATGTTCTCCTTAGCTCTATATTCAATCAAAGAAAATAGTAGCCCAAAAGGGAAGTGATTACAATTTTCAGTGAATATTAATTTTTGAATGACATCAGGAGTTTCCTTAGTGGGAACCAAATTTCTGAACCTTTATTAGAGTCTGAGTAGTGCTCACTGGTCAAACTATAAAGGGGAGCCACTCAAATAAAAATCTTTGCACATATTCTTGGTCAGTTTTCTGTGGAAGAATTCTAAAGATTTTTGTAACAAGAAAAGAAATCACTGATTTGCTAACAGGGCTATAGGACTTCTGCAGTTAGAAGGGACATTATGAACCAGGTAGTCTAAAATCCTGGATTTCCAAGATGAAAATAACTGATACACAGAAAAGATAAAACAACAAAAAATAAGAACAATAAAAATACCAACAAATACTAGGAATTTATAGAAGAGGTGCACTCTGAAAAGGGCTTTTCAGTTTAGCATGATGCTGGGACAGTGAAATGCGAACCCCTCAAATTCTCTAAAACTAATCCAATTGTTAGGATGTGGTTATTTTTTAAAATATGTATATATGAAATAGAAGGCGATCAATTATTGAGCACATTGCCACTACATTTAGTGATTGTTAAGAGATTTGTTGTAGGAGTCTAAAACACTTTAAACAGGCCATTACACAGAACAATAATATATAAAGGAAAAGGAATTTGGAAAGACTATCTCTTAGTAGGAGAAAGTTAGACATCGAGAATCGCGTTCCATAGAATGTGATCCTTGAGAACAAGTGACAGTTGCCGTTAAAGCCCTCAGAATAAATGAATTTGATATTGAGATACAACTCCTTCCATGTGGCTGCTGGTCTACAGATGTAAGAGAGAGAGAGCACATCATGAAGGATTGAAAAGGGGAGACAATTGCATTTATTGCTCTTAATTATTCAGGCAGGGGAGAGAGATGGAAGAGACAGAGAGAGACACAGACTACATTATACGGATTCGTGTAAGTAACGATTGAGAAAATAAAGATCTCTTCCTCCTTGGCTGATGAGTATTTAATGCCATTTTAAAAAAATGTCCTGGTATGAGAATGGTTAGCAACAATGATCATAGTTCAACATGAAAATGAATGAAGTATTATAATGCTAAAATATGACCCATTTATCCTGGATCTTGCCTTACTCAGAAGTCTGTTTTTCTCCATTTCTTACCAAAAACTCTAGTTCTCTTGAAAAAAAGCATTTAAACACCATATTTTTCATGAAAAGAGAAAAATTGAAGAATCTGGGAATGACTAACACAAACTGAGCTCATCTTTTGATGATGTTGATTTAAAACTATTTTCCTGATGAGTTTCATTGCCAAATTTCCACATTAATCCCTTAATCTCAGGCTAGGAACCAGCAGAGAAGTTGCTCAAATTTCCTGATCAGGCCCTTCCCTCAGACTTGCCTGAGAATCTGACTCAACCTGGCCCACAGCTCAGAGCTCAGGGACCCTCAAATCACAAGGAAAGTTTGCTAGAAATTTAGGGTAGGAAAGCAGCAAAGAGCTCTGCTAAGTGACCTAGGGAGGAAGTATTAATAGTTTTTACAGAAGGAATTTGTCTATATTATAGAGTCGCAAGATTTATGTTTTTTGATCATTGGATGCATCCTGGAATTAGTATACGTGTATTTCTCATGAAACCATTTAAAAGGACAGTACTCATCTGATTGGGCAAGTAGGTTAAAGAAAAATATTCTCAGTATTTTAGATTTGCATGAAAGAATTGATCCTTGACATTGATTGAATTAAAGTTATTACTCTTCAAACAATTTTGTTTCCTTATAAATTCAGACCTAAGAAGAAAAGATGGTTCTTATTATGGTTTCGGGGTCAAAATCAGCGATTTGAGTTTGGCTATCACTCAAGCAATAGCTTGGAGGAGTTATTATGAATCTATGGGACCATCAGTTAGCGTAATGGCTATGTCACTGGACTCCCATGTAGTCAGTCACGGTTCGAGTCCTGGACCCGGTGGCTTAAACTCACGCTGGGCATGTGTTCATGAGTGCCCAAGATCCTGAGAGGAGAAGGGATTTCGGCGTGGCCATCCCCCATGGGGGTGATTTCTTGCTTTCTTTCTTCTGGCGAGCGCACGCACCCTATGGTAAAAACCTCTCAAAAGAAAAAAAAAAGAAAAGAAAAAGAAAGAAAGAAAGAAATGAATCTATAATTGGTGAAGAAGGATAAGAGGAAAAAAATTAACTCAGGTTAGATAACCTCATGCATTTTAAAATCCAATATGTCTTACCGAAAGTTGGAGTGCAAGGTGAGGTTACCAGTGCTAGATAAGATGAAGATGTAAGAGAATGGAAATAAAATACATATATTTTTTGAATTTGCTATAGGGTATGTGTGCTCAGAGAGAGATATAGAAAGGAAGAGAAAGAAAGTTAGAAAGTACCCCTCCCCCCCATGGAGAAGAGTCATGCCCCAATCCCTTCTCCATTTCTCCTCTCAAGATTTCGGACATGCACACACATATGCTGGCATGTTTTCAAGCTACCAGGTCTGGAACTCGAATCATGCAGTCAGCCATATAGGATCCAGTTACCTTAGTCATCACATCACCAACTGGCCCAGAATAATAATATTTTTAAAATCAGGATTACTGTGCTTGTCTCATTGGCCTTGCAATTAAGGCAGTCAAATACTAAATGGCCAACTGCGTAGCTTGAGTCCTAGACTTTGTGGCTTGAGAAACACACCAGGCGTAGGTGCATGTTCAAAAATTACAACAGGAGGAAGAGATGGCAACGATAATGCGATTGTGGCATTATCATTCCCCCTGTAGGGTGCTTTGTCACTTTCTTTCTCATTCTCTCTGTCAAGTGTATGTGGCCTCTAGGGAAAATATATACTTTTTCTATTCTCTTTTTAATTTTTTAAAAAAGTTTTTCCAAAAAAGAAAGAGACACTCTTAACAGAGTCCTCATACCTCAATCCACCCCCAGCCTCAGTCAGCTAGGATTGTGGGCGTGCACTCATACCCAGTACATGTAGGGGAACTTGAGGATCCAAACCTGGGACATTTTCACATGGCCTCAGCATGGTGGACGATTGCATTTGTATCACTGCCACATGACTTTGGCTAGCCAGATTCTGTTCTTTTTTGGGGGTTGGAGCTCTTAGGAAGACCGTGCCATTGGGAAATTTTAAATCCTTTTGGTTTGTTTGTTTGTTTGTTTGTTTGTTTCTTTCTTTCTTTCATTTTCTTACACAAGAACCTTGAACTTTAATAAGAGAAGCAATTTACCCTTTGAATTTGATAGCCTTTATTTTATAGTTGATTTTAGGATACATTATTTTTCATTTTTATTTACATTTTATCACTGTTAATCTTTACAGTGTGCAGCATGGTTTTTCCCAGCATGAACACAATGTAAAATAGTAAAGCCAGGGACCAGTAGATGGCATAATGATTATGTTGCTGGTCTCCCACATAGTCAACCACAGTTCAAGTCCTGGACCCAGTAGCTTAAACTTATGCTGGGCTCATGTGTGTGTATGCCCAAGACCAAGAGGAGAATGGAGGAGAAGGGATTGTGGTGTGGCCATCCCCCCTGGGGGAAATTTCTCACTTTCTGTTTCTGTCTTACTGGTGAGTGCACGTGCCCTACAGCAAAAATCTCTCTAAAAAATAAAAAAGAGTGAAGTCAAATACATTACCATATATATTATCATTAAACAGTAACTTTTTGTTTTTGTGTCTATTAAATGTTTTGTTTGTTTTTTTACCTCATCCCCTAATTTTAAAAAAGCAAAATTACCAAATGTTTCATGCCTCACTATACTGCAAAAGATAAGTGTGCATGAACAGAGCATGGGAGCATATCCCTCTCTACTAATTGCTCAAAACCCAGATTTAGAGACTCTAGTTTAAAGGAGTTGTAGATATCTGAAATCTGCCAGCCCAGTGAAGATTTTTCCTTCATATTTTGATCTGCAAAAGCAAGAAATTTGGAAAGAATGAATGATAAACAGTTGTCCCAAGGCTGTTTGCAAATAACAGAAATGCAATCAAGTAAACTTATCAAACAAAACAAGGAAGGGATAGTTAATCTTTAAGATCTAAGGAATACAAGGAATACAAGAAGACTTCAAGGGACAGGAAAACCTTGAGGATGCAGAGACCAGTTGCTCCTTGCACTCTTTTTCTCTCTGTGCAAACAGCCAATATGGCTACACCAGGCTACCTCTACATCATTTCCTGGTTAACAGCCCTGTAGAGACTAACCAATTTTTGTCTCCCTAATTGTTTCAGGTTGTTTCAGTTTGTGTCAGGCAATGGGCAAGAGCTTCGGTTATGAAATTTTAAAAAGGTTTCTTGAGTTCATCATCTTGGATCGGTGAGCTATTCTGAGTAGGCTGTCTACCATAACAGCCTGTTAGGTTATTGCAGAACATTAAATCATTGACTAGTTACTATTATTGCCCCGTTTTCTCAAATAAAATACAATTTAGAGGGTGTTATGATTTTGATTTCCATTCCTGAATTGCTAAAGAGAGCATTTCACCGTGTATCTAAAAGGATATATTTAAATTAATGGTTAGAATTATAATCCCTATGACAAGAACACTTACTCAAGAAGAGCATATCTGATATCTGGGTTTTTTACATTTCAGTACTGAAGCAAACATTATAGGCTAATGCTACAAAAATGGCTAAAAGATTATCCCCTTCCTTAATGCAAAATTGTCAGGAAGGAGCTGTCCAGCAAGGAATTAAGCTTTCCAGGACACTTTACATCTACATGGGACTGTATCCTCATCCTTGCAGATAGTGATGCACAGGGTTACCCTTAAAAAAAAAACTAAGGAAAGAAAGCAAAGCCCCCAGAACCTGGGTCCCTGAGTACCCATGTGGATCAGGGTCACTGAGAAAATAATTCTGCTCAAGAAAATACCTTAACTGTGTTCCCCAAATGTATTATTCTCAAATCTAGAAAGAGTCTTAACACATAAGTACACTCAAGAGAAGTGAGAGTTTGTTCTAAAGTCATATCAAAATATAATCAGTGTTATTCAAAGTGTGCTCTAAAACCCACGTGAGAACTGTTGGTTGCTGGCCAGTGGAGGATAAGCAGCTTGCCCTGGAATGTAAATCAATGATATCACTAAGCACACTGTTTAGTTCATCTAAGAATATTTTTAATAGGGAGAATATTTGTTGAAGGAAGCAATGCATTGATTTACCTTCTGACATATGCACCTGGGTTTTTCATGGACCAGTACTTTTAGTAGCCTGGTATAAACCACCTGTATTAGGACTGCTCCTGAAATCAGTCTCATTTTATTCTTTAAGCCAAAGTAACATACAGATGTACTAACAAAAAAAAAAAAAATTAACAGTACAGAAAGGCAGCATGAAATAAAAAGATGAAAGTTTTTATTTCTTTTCCATCCCACCCTTCACTCAAGTCCTTCTCCTCAAATTAATGGCTCTAAGCAATTTGCTAACTCGCCAGTTAGAGAGTAATATCAGTATATCTGCCTATATAGGTATGCACTTCTACAATATACACAAATGAAGTTATTGTGCATTTACTTTTTGGTATGTGGTTTTCTTAATTCAAGAATGCTCCTGGAAATACTTGTTTATTAGCAAATACAGATCTATCTCATTCAATTCCAGAACTGTACAGTACAAGAATTACACCGTATATATGTGCATCATAATGTAAGTAACTAGTTAGTCAACCAGTTATGATGGATACCAGGGTTCTGATGTTTTTACTCTTACAAACAATGTCGTAATGGATGGAAACACACATTCAGATCTATGTTTACTTTTGAGAGTATGTAGCATGGAATTTATGAGACAAAAGGAATGCACATATAAAATATTTACAGATGTTGCCAAATTTCCCTTCAACAAGATGGTGCCCATACATATTCCTTTCCAGATGAGTAAGAGAGTACTTTTTCTCCACCTCTTCATGGGAGCTATTATTTAATGTTAATATTTTGACCAATCTGATCAAACAAATAATGTTTAGATTTCAACTGCTTAATTTCTAAGTGCAGTGAATCTTTCTCCCGGAGAATTACATCATAGAGGACCATGTCAGGTAAACAAATTATGATAATTTCCAAAGAAATAGACTAAGAACATAAAAGCCATTGGGAAAAACAGATTTTTTTCTTTCTTATGGATGTAGGGTCTTATTTCTATTTCTCACTACATATTTACAGGCTCTCCATTTCTCTCATCTAGAATTTTGCTGCCTCTTAAATGTTAATATTGAATTAATATCTTCAATATTCTATTCTCTATCACAGATGATCTCCTTAGCTTTTTCATTTCCTTATCTCCAATACAAACGCACTCTTAAAATTTATTAAAGCTGGATACTATTTAACTCTTTTTCCTCCTTCCCATTCATAATTTTCTTCAACCACATCTCTTAATCAAGCCTACAAATATTCACTCCTTTGGTCGAAAAAAATTACACATGACAACCCCAAATTAATTTACCATCAGTTTTCTATGGTACACAATTGACTTGTGAGCAGTGCCAGAAAAAGTCCTCTAAACAAATGAATTGTTGAAATATTTTTGAATTCATAACAGTGTGTGTACACATGAGAGAGAAAGAAAAAGAGAGAGGAAGAAAGAGAGAGCAGCCTCCACAGAGCACTGTCACACTGCAGTCCCCTTGCTTCAGTCCTCTAACCTCCCAGGATTCCATGCAGGTGTTCATGTACCTAGAGTATTTTCAGGTCAGTGGAGCAAGGAGCTTGAACTGTGATTAGTGTGTGGTTTTCAGCTCTGCATTCTTGTATGTCTGCAGAGGCTGGGCCCAAGTGAGTTGTTTAAAGCACTAAAATCTTAAAACTGCAGAAAGACATTCAAAACTGCTTGGCAGTCGAGCACCTTACCCTCACTCATGTTCCTTCATCAAGCCAAACTTGAAGTTTCTGCTTGAGTCTCTGAATCTAGGAAACCTCCACTTTGCTACAGGGTGCTTTCTCTTTAACATAAACCTGCTTCTGTTCTTTCCCTTGCTTAAAAGCAACTAAGGGGGCCAGCAGGAAGCATAGTGGTTAAGGCACTGGACTCCCAAAGGCTGTTTGTGATTCAAATCCCGGACCCAGCGACTTGAAACTCACACCGAGAGAGTGTGTGTGAGTTCCCAAAATCCTGAGGGGAGAATGGAGAAGTGACTGTGGCATGGTCATTCCTTCTGGAGGGTGACTTCTCACTTTCTCTCTCTGTGTCTCCAATAAAAAGCATCTAAGTCTCATTTCCATGCTGATTCACAATCAGAAGTCCTTAGCATTTTGTCCAAGGCTCTTCATGGAGTGGCTCCTACTTATCTCCCATCGCATCCCAAATCTCCATATGTCCTCCCCCCATCCTGCCGAACCAGCAGCTGAGATGTCAGGGGCACCAAGCTCTCCCGCACCACTGTCTCTGCACATCACTTTTTATATTTTCAGTGTCATCTCTTCCTTGCTCTCTGCCTGATGAATTCCTGCCTACCATCTCTATCCAGTTTAGGTTTCATCTCCTCAGAAAAGCCTTGACTGCCTGTTCTCTATTCCCATACCACATGTTGGTACTCTATTAGAATTAGGTTCTTTTTCTCTTTGCACTCAGAGCACCTCTGTCTGTCTGTTTCCTCCTGTGTCCCATCCATACAACTCTGCATTGTAGAACAGAGACTTTATGTCTCAAAAACTGAAAATCACAGCTGCCTTAGAATAAACACCCAATAAGTGTTTATAGAATGAATGGGCAGATGGACTTGTAATATGAAGAACAGGACATTCAGTTTAGTAACTGGGGGGCTGGGAGAGAAGTAGAGATGACTATTACTCAGGATGTAAGATTCTACTCTCCTATTTGGTAATTTTACTAAAATCAATAACCCCAAACCAACAGACAAAAAGTCTCCATCTGCTTGAATGAGAGGAACATGCTCTCCTTAGTTGCCTTCAGTGATATTCAGTGGGAAGCATCTTTTTAGTACTCGTAGGTATTACATGGAATTGCCACCATTATGTTCCTATCCTATCCTTCTAGTCTTAATAAAGAAACAAAAGTAAGCTGGATTTCTGGTTGGGTGGAAATTAGTATCCATACAGTCAGCATTACCTACAGAGATGAACTGTTTTCCAGGCTGGCAGGCTATGCTATAACCTCTGAAGCTGTTAAAATGTTGAGAGAAAAACTGTGTTAAGCAGAACAGGATTGATTAGGACTCCATGGAAACGAAGAAGTAAAAGGTGATAAGAAGAACACTACAGGCCAGTGATGCACCTCGGATGCTTGTTAAAAATGATGGCAGAGCCCACCTGAGTCCTCCAAAATCAGAGTGTGTGGGAGTGAGGCCCGTGAATCTGAGTTCTAACAGGTTTCTTGGGTATTTCTCTGGCCCATTAGTTTATAGGAGCACAAATTCAGAAGAGAGTGTCCCCAGAGCTGCACACGTCAGGAGGAAGAGTCCAGATATGGACATGGGCATATTCCTGACACCCTTTACAACCTTGGATTATAGGTCCTGCCTCCCTGTTTTGAGGCCATACTCACAAAGCACTATCCGGCAATTTAGTTTCCATGTAAGCTACTGTAGGAAACTGTAGAGGAAGCCAGTATGAATTCTGGTCTTTTTCACCATGATGTTTCTCATTGCAAATTAGCAAATTATTATTTTTTTAATTTAACGACATCTTGTGAACTTTGTTGCTGAAAACTGAAACTCTGAGTCTGATCAATTATTTAATAATCCTTTGAAATATATGCAGCTTTTGAGCATGCAGGGTTACATGGAGGTAGATCCTAGATAGCCATTATGTGAAGCATTCTTAAGTAAGATCTCTGGCCTTTTCCCACAACACATTCCATTCCCAGCTGTCTTATCTTTCTTAAACATTTATAATGAATTTGCAGTGGGTTTCATCTGAAGAAAATAAATATTATAAAACATCAAGCCAGGTTCTGCTGTTTTACTCAAACAGGGTTCAACAATGTTTACTCTTAGGCAGCCATGGGGTGCAATGGTGATGTGACACTCCACAATGCTGGAAGCCATATGGAAGATTGGGGTTCGATGCCTGGGTCAATCCATTCATGCCAGGCAACACAGAATCACAGACATGTGATTCTGGCTTCCTGGAAGGCGGAGGAAAGGGATTGAGGCCTGAGGCCCTGGTGACAGTGCTTTTCTCTGTGTGTATATGTATATCTCTCATAAAAGAAAAAAACTTTTAAAAAGTGATGTCCCTTAAGAAACTGAAAGAACTTAGCTTCTATCTTTCCTACAGAAGGCCAAATCCCCAAACAATGTTCTACCAGGCATGATTTTGCCTACCGAGGGAGGCAATGTGATCTTGGACACTTGGTTGTCACAATTGGGAGATGCCACCGGTTTCTAGTAGGTAGAGGTCAGGAATTCTGCCAAACATCTTACAATCCACAAAACTCTCTAAGAATAATTATCTGATGCAATAATATATGGGAATCCTCCATACTTTCTGCTCCATTTTTAAACTGCTCTAAAGATAAACTCTACTTAAAACAAACAGGGACCAGCAGATGGGGTAATGATTACATTGCTGGACTCCCACACAGCCAACCACAGTTTAAGTCCTGGGTCCGGCAGCTTAAAACTCATGCTAGGCACATGTGCGTGCATGCTCAAAACCCGGAGAGGAGAATGGAAGGGGAGGGATTGCGGCATGACCACCCCCCTGGGGAGTGGTTTCTCACTTTGTGTCTGTCTGTGCCTCTGTAGCAAGCGCACATGCCCTACAGCAAAAATCCCTCTAAATAATACTAATAATAAACTAACAAATCGGCAGGATTATCTAGCCCTGGATGTCAATAGTACCAAAGTGTAGAAACCTTGCCCTGAAGGAAGCTACAAGAATTTCTTTCCTACTTCTCAACCTCTTTCAACTTTTATAACAATGCTATCTGCTATTGTAAGATAGTAATTTTGTTTACATATGCTTCCACATAAGTTCAAATGTACAAAATGTACATCCTTTCTTCTTCTTCTTTTTTTTTTTGAAGTCGAAAATGAAGTTATAATTGAGTAGCATATGCCCCACACCACCCTTCAGATAAAGTTATTTAGCCATATCACAAATGTGAACCATGCTGAGGTGAGAATTGAATTTACTTTTAAAAGAACACATTCATATCAAGAGAGGTAAATTACATTAGATGCATGAAATGAGGAATTTGGTCTTAGAAATCGGTTATAAGGAATGACCTACTTTGTGGGGGTTTTCTTTTCTGGTTTCCAGAATCTGTGTGTTTCCCCCGGCACATGAGTCGTCCATATCCACACATCTTGTGAGCCATATGGTGCTCTTTTGGAATGACTTTCATTTGATTTTCTCCCTTTAGAAATATTTCTTTATTTTTACTCTGTCAGAAAGTGCTGAGGTCATTGTTCAGGGTCTTTTGTCCACCATGTTCTTATTGTTAGGAATGATCTTTGCTAATTGTACTAGAACTCTTATCAGAACAATGTACCTTTGGGGAAAAAAAAAAAAAAACATAAAATAGAAGTGTAACCCTATTGGTTTGGTTAGAAGAGCATTTTATACAACTTCCTTGGTGAAATTAAATAACCCACTCTTCATTTGGGGTTAGGATGTCAATATGTAGTTTATGGGAAGAACTTGTAGATTTTAAGTGCTGTGGAGGGAGGTTGTAGAGTGGGGAAAATGAGTGAGCAGAGAGATGAGTTAGAGATCAGGGATGGGAGAATACAAAAACCATTTCCTGGGAAGTTACTGATCTCATACCTCAGGGCCATGAAAGAAAGATACTTGTCAATGTCAACTGAGACTTGGCTTGGTAGTGAGAAAGATAAGAGAAAATGGCCAGTTTTTCTCAAGGACAAAGCCAACTACATTGTAGAAACTAAGTACAATGTCTGTTCATATTGAAAGATGCCAACAGGACAGCAGGACAGAATCAGGATTAATTAAATACAATTAAGGAGTGGAACTCACTGTACCAAAACAGAACCTGGTCACTGCCCAGAAAACCTGCACCTCCACTCCAACTTTCATTTCCTCATCTATCAGTAGTCTCCTTCAGAGGTGGCTCGACTTCAGTGTGGCATTAGTTTGTTGATGAAGCTGGCCTGAAGCATCTGCTCAGCTTCCTTCTCATAGAGTGCCTCCATCTCTGTGTTATCAGTTACATTTGCACTTGGTTAAACTCCTGGTTGGGAAGTTGTTTCTAAGCAGAAGACCAGTCAGTCACTACCTGTAGCATGATATCTTCTCTAACGGCTACTGTTTGGGATGAGTGGAAGAGCTTATCAGGTTGATGGTTTGGTATCCCTTGCACAAAGCCAGGAAACTTTTAAGTCATGTTTAGCATGCTGTTGCTGCCAAAGAAACAGAATCTGAAACTCAGGAAAATTAAAGAGCAATTTAAATCTCTATCTCAATCCAGTGTCAAAAAGCCTTATGGGCCAGCCGGTGGCATGGTGTTTAAAGTGACTGGATTCCACATGACTGACTACATGGTTTTAGTCCTGGATGAAGTGGCTTGAAAACCATGCTGGACACCCTATGCATGAGTTCCCAAAATCTTGAAAGAAGAACTGGAGAAGAGATTATAGTATGGTCATTCCTTCATTGCAATGCTTTCTCACAGTCTTTCTCTGTCTCTCTCTTATCTCCAGTGAGCACGCATTCTCTCTAGCAAGTTCAAATAAAGGGTGGAAGGGTATCTATCAAATTCATATCATACAGAAAATAACTTTAAATCCTCTTTCTCTATCACTCTCTTTTATTATCTAATCAGGTCTCATTAACTAGTCAGGCTATTGGGAAAGTTCTCTTCTCGATTTTTAGAGATTTTTTTTTTTTTTTTGCTATAGAGCATATGTACTCACCAGAGAGACAGGGAGAGAGAGACAGAGACAGAAAGAGACAAATCACCTACCAGCCACAATCCTTTCTCCTCCAGTATCCTCTCTGGAATTTGGGCAGACACTCACACACACCCAGCGTGACTTTTAAGCTGCCAGCTCCGGTACTCAAACTGCACTCAACTACATGGGAGTCCAGCGATGTAACCATTATGTCATCTGCTGGTCCCGGGAAATTTCTCTTCTGTGTCCTCCAGTGCTGTGTCCAAACTCAGTCCACGTTAAGCTGAATACCTCCTATGTACTTTCTTGCTCTTAAACTATTCATCAAACGCTGTTCTTCTGTTATAATATAGATTATCTAGATTTTCAAAGCACTTTTTTCAATTCTTTCTTGCTATACATGTATTAATAAAACTAAATGCTTAAGTATCTTCCAATCAATAAAGACTTGCTACTTTTGAAGATAAAAGATGAATAAACCCCTACTTTACAAAACCACATGCACTGCACACAGTAAAAAGACTTTCTGCTTTCCTCAAAAGGTGGGGGGAGAAACAATGTCAATTATTTTATCAAATTGTTAGAAATATGTCTATATGTCTGCACAGATTGGTATTTTGATGACCCAGAGTGGGGAAAAGTATATTAACAAATTTCCAAGAAAGAGTGACTACATCCTATAAATAGGGCTATATTTCTGACTAGTGCTGATTGTCAAAGGTAAGCTTTTTTTTTTTTTTTTAATGTTTTTGCCATAGGGTTCATGTGCTGGCCTCCAGAGACACAGAGAAAGACAGTGAAGTAAGATATCACCCCCTGCTGGGGAATGGCCAAACCGCAATCCCTTCTCCTCCATTCTTCTCCTGGAATTCATGGGCTCACATGCACACATGCCCAGTGTGAATTATCAAGCATCTGGGTCTGGGACTCAAACCTCAGTAGACCATGTGTAGTCTACCACCTTTACCACTACACCACCTGCTGGCTTCTCTTCTCCATGTCCTAATGGAACTAATCTCTGGGTAGAAATAGTGACAGTCCAGGCTTTTCTCAAAAAAGAACCTCTTGCCAGTTCCTTAGTGATTTAACCCTGTGAATGCTTACCTCCTCAGGGGGCCTGTATTCAGTTGAGCCTTTGGAAGACACAGACTGCAGGTCCTTTTTAACTCAGAGGGAGTCCTAAATGGGGTAGAGTTTCAAAGATAATTATCAGAACTCAAGGCTGGAAGCAGATGATGGGAGGCATTCTATCATGCCAACTGGCACAAAAAACAGAATGCTTTATTACTGTATGTGTATGCTGTGCTGTTTAAAAGACATTTATGAATATTATGACCCTTTACCTTTAAAAATCACAAAAGTCCATTGTCCCGACCTGGTTCGGATGCCACGTGTCCCGACCCGGGGGGACAGTCGAACAGGTTTCCTGAGGGAAGGAGTGAGAGCCGGAACAAGCGGCACAGTGTCACAGCTCGGAGACGACACAGTGTCATCTGTTTATTGTGGGCAGCACGGTACAGCACGGAGACGACACAGTGTCACAACTCTTTAGGGTCGCGTCGTCTGTTGTGAGCAGCACGGAGACAACGCAGGGTCACAGCTCTTCAGGGTCGTCTGGAGACGATGTAGTGTTACAACTCTTCAGGGTCGTCTGGAGACTGTGCGGTGTTTCAGCGGTGTTTCAGCTCTTCAGGCTCTCCAGGGTCGTCGTCTTCCTGGTCTTCTGTGTCATCTTCGTTGTCTTCCTCGTCGTCTGGCTATTGTGGGCCAGGCATGGTGGTTATATACACGTTGGTGGATCGTAAAGGGTGGTTATGATTGGTTGTAAAGGGTGGGCCGTGATTGGTTGTAAACAGTGGGCTGTGATTGGTTGTAAACAGTGGGTTACGATTGGTTGCTTTTGGACCAATCATGAGGTGCTGGATATGCAAATCTGAGGGATTCTAGTGGCCAATCATGGCAATTGTTTGCTCTCTGAGAAACCTCAGCAGACTCGCTGGTGCGCAGCCTCCCACAGTCCATGTGCTAAATTAAGAGATACATTCATTCTTATTGCAGTTCAGATATTCTGGAGATAAGAGTAAGTTGTGCTACTCTTGCAGAGAAAAGTAGAAGTTAACTGAATCTTGAATAATAAGCCAGGAAAAAATTAAAGGCCTAACCATGAACTTTTCTTTATGCATACTTCTAAGTTTTTAAATCTGAAGAAAAAACATAAAATTGTATAATAAGTATATAACTTCTTTTACAATGGGAAATTTTAATGCTAAAGTATTTTTTCCCTAAAAAGTGACTTTTTAGTATTTTGATAATTTATTAACTTAGTCCCTAATATTTTAGACATTTTTTTAAAAATTACTTATTTTATTCAGGATAGAGAATGTGTGTGTGTGCCAGAGAGAGGAGAGAGAGAGGAGAGAGAGAGAAGCATCCTCGATAGGGTTTTTCATGCTGCAATACCCTTTTCTTAGCACCCCAGCTTGAAGGATCTTGGGCACCCAGACCCTGAATATGCACCCAGAGTGTCCTGTTTTCAACCCCCCCCCCCCCCCCCCCCCCCCCCCCCCCCCCCCCCCCCCGTCGACCATGTGACTTCCAGCACTATATTTAGTTTGCTACCAACTATGCCACCACAATAGACCACATTTTGAACATTTTATTAGAAAACATGCCCAAACATAAATATTAGTTAATCCTTCTCTAAAAATACACCAATGTAGTTATTTTTTGAGCTATGGGCACTCAATAGTTGTGACCGTTAATAGCCTGGAATATACAACACAAATATGTATATTATTTTTCTTTCCTACAGCCCCAAGTGCACCACCTAAATACTTCAGAGGGACTAACAAGGTGATTGGGACTTGGTAGAAATAAAAACTAATTGCTCTTAGAAGTAGTTCCTGAAAGTCACTCCTTTTGTTTCTTCTTTTTCTTTTCTAGCAATGTCTTACATCAGGTTATTTGGAAATGTATAGTATTCTTAGGTGGCGGTTCATCTGGAGTTTTGAGAATATTTTTCTATTTGTCACGTAAGATGCTAGTACTATAGGAGCAGATATCTTTTCTGTCAGCAATACCATGATTCCATATTTCAGCACCCAACAGGTGTATTTCCTCACAAGATAGTAGGCCTGCCATTAGCCTCATGTTTAAATTTAGGGATTTATTTTATTTAGCTCTTACTCTATTTTCTACATGTTGAATGTTTCTCTAAGAAATGAAACATCTGAGTTATAAAAACTAGTGAATTTGATAATATATTTACTAATAAGTCATTGCCATTTAACAGTGTTCTTGCTCTACTTCTAAATAACTGGAAGCATTCTGGGCCAGGTGCAGTGATTGGTACGTTGGTGCTGCAGTGGCGCCTTGGCAATGCACCGTTCTGTGAAGCTCAGGCAACGCCGGAAGGTCTTGGGTTTGTCTCCCCAGGTCTCCTTGTATATGTGGTTGGACGTGTGCATGCCAGTGATCCTGGCTGGCTGAGATTGGGGCTGGTGTGACGAGTGATGTGAAGACGCTGTTGGGGGGGTCCCTCCCACTTATGTCAGAGGTAAATGAGTAAACTTTAAGAAGGAAGGAGAGTAAAGCATTCTGAACACATTCATGTTATTGTCACTTGCCACTTTCAGTTCGTTGGTTGTTTTCCCACGTTTCTGTACAAATTGAATTATTTCTGGAGTCCTCCCATGCTACTCTACCACCCACTGGCCATAAGCAGCGTAATCCTGCGCGGTGCACCATGTCACTGATGCACCACTTGGAGGATTTCAATAACCCGCTCCGTCATCACCTCTCTCCCAAGTCCTGCTATAACCTTGGGAAAAAAACAATTTCTACAAGAATAAACCATTCCACAGATGAAGCTCAGTTTCATGATCATTTTCAGTTGAATTATCATAATCTTGTTTTTAATCAATATTGTGTTCTCCGAAATGTTAAGTTAAAAACAATAACTTTGATATTCTCTTCTACCACCAAACCCTCCTCTCCGTCATCTTCTCGCTTACTTCTATTAAATCTGCTTTTTAATTCACTGAGCTCTCTAGGTATTTCATTACTCTCTTTAATTCCAATAAATCTATTGACTTTCTTTCTTCCATTTATGGCTTAAATATTATAGTCAAACCATTTCAACTAGCCTTTGCTAAGGACTCAAGGTCTTGTCACCCAGTGTTTCTATCCTGGCTGACATGGTTCTTCATCCATTATCTACCTTTTCTTCTATTCCACAGATTTGCGAAGCCTGCTAAAGATTTTTAGAAGTCTCAAACATTTTCAGATTGGAGTTCGTACAAATACATGCTTTCCAATATAGACTGAGCCTTTCATGTTGAATTTCTTGTTCTTAGAAAGATCTCTTTCCCACTTCCTACCACTCTCTTCAACTCAACACCTCACTTTAACTCAAGTCCCCTACCCCACCCTTCTTGGCAGATGGTCTTGTCTCCTATTTCCTAGTGAAAAGGAGCCAACGAGCTCTCTCAGCTACCGTCTTCCTTCCTTCCCCTTCAACAGGAACCAGTGTTTTTCATTCTTTCTGAAACTAATTCCTCATAAATACTACTGGTTTCTCCAAAGATTTTCTTTTCTTTTTAAAATTTATGTATCTTACGTTCATTCAGTGTTTATCATTGCAGCATAAAACTTGAGTTTTCCCAACAAGAATATACTGTATATTGGCTCAGTCAAAGATATTACTATACATCTTATCTTCAACAGATAATTTTCTATTTTGTGTTTTTCATTTATTTTATTTATTTTTCTAGCCATTTTCTTTTAATGCTTTACAAACGTCTCTTCTTCCACTCTCAAATATACTGATGTCTATTTTCTCTGAGCTTTTATTAAAGTTTGTAATGTAAGTTTTTTGTGATATTCTGTGTTTTCAAACTTTTATGTATTTTTTTGTTACAGGATTAAAAAAAGAGGTAATATAATCTATTCTAGCTCTTTCCTTGGACACTCTTCTTGAAAAAAGAATGCCATTCGATATCGCTATTTTTACTTTCTTACCACTAATTTGTTATTTAGTCTCATGTTACCATTTTATGTTATATTGTGCCATCCCTTTGCTCACCAGCAATTTTCTGAATAACAAATACAATCACATTTTTCTCTCCTTTTTCTTAATTGCCCTTCTCATATCATGAGTTCACTGGTCATGACTCCCAAGTACCCTCCTCCTCTTATTCCACATGGCCTCCCTGGGTGACAGTGCCTACAACCAAGGCTTCCAAAGATGTGATCATGTGACCACACTAATGACAGCTAAGGTTGGTGTCTCTCTTGAGTGAGCTCTTATATGATACTTCAATGCTCTATTGGGTATCTCTTCCAGGGTGTGTTACACAAATATCTCAAATTCAAAAGGTCTAAAGTAGAACCAATCTTCTTCCCCTCCAAACTTATTTCTCCTTAATTGCCTATATTGCTAACTAGTAATGTTATTATTCCACTTTCCAAACTAGAAGAGCTATTCTGCTTTACTTTATTTGCTTCCCATGTCTAGCTATTTACCAAATTATGCTGCTTCAGGCTAACAAATACATGTACACAGCATATACTGTATAGTTTTCTTTCTTAATTTCAACTGCTCCATCTTAGTATAGAAAAATTGCCTTTTAACTCTCTTTGGTAGGTGGCTGCCCAAATCACAAGTCAGTAATAGCTCCAATTGATAGAACTCTTAATGTTTATATATCTGTAAGCTAACCCTTCTCATGAATATGAGTGACTGATCCAAACTAGGCCATTCAGATTCTTTCCTCTGGGAATCTGAATTTTTATTCTTGGACTACAGGGACCAAGAGCTGGTAGTACATTAACAACATCATGTTAGGTGGACACTATTCGTGACTTCTACAACTCTCCTTATCCTGTCCAGTCTCAGTTGCTAACTTTTACCAATGAAGGGAGATAACATTGTATACCAAGTTTATTTTTTGTTGTTATGGTCCATCTGTTCCTGCTGTTTAAAACCCAAACATCTTTTAAGTCAACCCTGTGGTTTCTAACATTGCCATTGGGTTTATCTTTCTGAAATATGAGATTGGTCTTATTTTTCTTCTTCAGTTATTCTAGAGAGACTCTAGTACCTGGTGTGTAACCCAAATTTCATAGGCAAGCATAAAATACTTTTCCGAATTTGGGTTCTTCTTTCTTTCTAGTGTTATCTCCCAGTACTTCCTTATTTACAGTAAGAATTCCAGCCCCGCCACTTGTAATGAATGGTTTTTGAGTGTGTGCTTCAGGCTGCCCTACTGTGCTGGAATCTCCCTTTCTGCTGAGGACTATGTGTCTCCTTCCCCTTCCCCTTGTGGGAATCCTATCACTCCCCCTTCGGATGCCCTCGGGCACAAATCAGCTCCTTCTTCTCCATTGCCCCTATTACCTCCTATTTACTGGATGAGTGTTTGCAGTGAATACATGTATTGGTTTACAAGCATATTGTTTTATTAAATTGGAAGCTCCTTGACAGCAAAGACTTTCAGGGCAGGTTTGACCACAGAGGCCACATGCTTCTAGAGGTACCATCAAAAGAGGGAGGATGAGAGAATACAGGAGACCCTTGGAAAGGTTGGGGAATCATGCTGGCCTCTTAAGTCCCTCAGGCAGATTCCAGGATGGGATTTGCCCTGATAGAAGAGTACATTATGATCCCATAAACTGACATAAAATAAAATGAAGGCATTACAACAAGAGAGGTATTAGAAACTGAAAGTGATGCCTCCCTCAGTCTGAGCTTGAGGGCTAATAACACAATTGGAAGGAAGCCTCTGTCCATGTCAGCATGAGGACAAGAACGCAAGTGGCAGTTTCATGGACTATGTAAAAAAACTGGGATTGCAGCTTAGGGACATATGAAAACTGCAATGGTTGTATAAAAATAAGAGAATCCTTGGAGCTGAGTCTTACTCATTTAGCTTCTGGATACCAGAAGATCTTTACTGTTACTGGTCTTGTCCCTAATTATTGCTGACGCAGTTGAAGATCAGGTCCAAATATCTTATAAATGATTGAAAAATAATAATAGCTGTTTGGATTTAGGACCTCTGTTGTATAAGACTTATGAGTACAGTCTGACTCCATAGCACAGCTCAAGAGAAACCAGATGCTACATGGCAACCATGATGCCAGTCCCAAGCCTGGTGAACCTGAAACACACTCAGCAAGCACACGAGTGCCCAGGTGGGAGGACTAGAGGAAAGGGGCTGTGGTGTGATCTTAAGAGAAGGGTGCTCATCTGTCTGTCGCTCTCGCATGCGTGCACTTGCACTCTCTCATAAATGGGGGGAGGGGTGAGAGATTTGTTAACAATATTAAACAGATGATTTGAGTTAGTCTGGGTGCATATGAATGTGAGTATGTGACTAAGAAGCCAAGGAACAAAATATGTTGAATAGAGGTTAATTAAAATGTAAATTTGGCAAGCACTAAAAGTTTGGACAGCTTTAAAACTTTTTTAAATGTTACCACTTTAATATGCCCTTAGGTTTCTACTTATTTCTTTAATTACCATCTGTTAAATGAACAGGGATGATCAAGTAAAATGAAATTTTACTAAGGCTTTTGGTATTAAATATGCCTTAAAAACTCATTCACCTGTGAAAGTTTATTTTCTTATATTTATTTATTTATTTGGCTATTGTTCTGTTCAGGCCAGTTGTTTTTGGTTTTGGTTTTGGTTTGTTTGTTTATTTGGCTTAAGTCAAAAGTCTCAGCTTTATTACGGTCACTGTAACCATCATTTAATGTTCCCGTATATTGCAAATGAAAACCCAAAGTCATTCTTATCTTACGAAAATCATGTGCTAGAGTTGATGATGAAAGGGAAAAGTGCTTTTAAGAGCCCAGAATGGATGTACTCCTGAATTTTAGCATCTTAATGTTTACCAGCTGCGATTTTAATTTTGACAGTAAACAGTCGCCTTAATGGATATTTCGGTACAGACTGGTGGTTATGTGATTTTACATAATTTTCTCTACTATTATACTTGTTAAAAATAAATACATTAAAATGAAGTAATCAGAACTTTAGAATCTAATAAGTATAAGTGTACTTCTGTTCATGTATTTTTCTAAAACTCCAGTATTGAATAGGAAAATATTGGTGCATTTTTACATAGCAAATTTGCTAGAGCAAATAGTCAGCTCACCTTCTGTCTACTAAAAACCTATACCTAGCAGAAGAAAAAATTATTTAAATGCAATGTAACCAGGTCATATTTAGTGCATTTAAGTCACAAGCGAAATCAACACTTCACGGGTCAATATAAAGTAAAAAAGATTATATAGCTACTGAGGAAATAAGACATGAACCTTATAAAGACATGAAACTATTCTACAGAATATGGTACCGTAAAGACTAAATTTAGATCACATAGTTGGCCCTTGGCGTCTTCTATGAGTCCCTTACCTTCCATCCATAGGCACATTTGCCTCTGCGCCAACTTCCAAGTCCTCTATTTCCTTTGACAAATACTATCCCTTCTTCACGGTCCAATTCAATCCCACCTCAACTGTGACAGTCTAGAGTACATTTGGATTATTTCACAAATTGGTGAATTGTGTAGACCCAACACTTGAGTGTATATGGTGGATTATTATTTATTATTATGGCTGTATCTACATCTTTATTCCCTATGTAGATTGCCAATTGGGGGAACAGGCACCATGTTTTACACTTTTGTCATATCCAACCTCTCAAAATTTGGAGTGTCTGTTCAGCACATACTTAGTACTTGCACATAGTTTCCCACAGGCCTGCTAAAAAGAAGAAGGGCATAGTAAGGAGATGACCTTGGTAAACTAATTGAAATCTCTCTGCAGAATGGGCTAACCATTCAGGTAATTCATTTGCTCACATTTGAATTTGTACCGATTTTCAGAAAATGGAGAGGAAACAGGAAATGGAGGTGGTTGTGGGGAACCAACAGGGAAATAGTTCTAGATAGACTTCCATTTATTCTGGTTACTTTTCTTTATGAAAGTTCTCTATGTCCTGAATATGATTTATAAGCTGCTATGTACTCACTGGTATATGAAAACAGTTTCATCTGACAGCTGACTACAAGTGCATTAACTTTGCAATTTGTTTCTATTTTTCCTTCTTCATGGCCATAACAAATAGTTGTTATTGTCTCTATTTCCTCTAAGTGTTATTGCTACCATAAATCTCTCCAATGAGTTTTACAGAGAGGCATAAATCTACCCCTAATACTAGATAAGACATTGAAAGAAATATATAAATACATAAAATGCATTTTTAAGCCAAATTATATACTTTAGTTACATCTTTTTAAAACTGAAAAAATAGCTAGCAAATTATTCAGATAAATTTAAAAATTTGGATATAAAAACAAATGGTACAATAAGCATGTTCACAGGTCATGTGGTCAAAATATATAAAGCAGTAGGCACAGAAGGGATGGCTGCTGAATATTATTTGAGAATATGCTATAGCATGCCCAGAATCTGCAAGCTGTCACATGTGGGTACGCCAACACTTATCTGCCATCCTCAATCTAGCCTTTCCTTTCCCTGAAGCTTGTTTAAGCACTGAATGGACTGTTGTATGTGAGAGAATAAAAAATGCAATATTTCATCTGAGTGCAACTATTCATATTTGCAAAAATGAATCCTGCCTTATAACATTTTGAAAGACTGGGTGTGTGTGCAAAAAGGTTTAAGAATGTGAAAAAAATTGTTCGACTATAGCAGAACAACAGTAATACAATGTTCTACGACACTAAAGACATGTGGGAAGGGCTCAGGTTCATGTCCCAAAGTCTTCCTGTACTTATCTGTACTTGACTGGCTGAGGCTTGGGGTGGATCGTGGCATGAAGATCCTGTTGGAGGTCTCTTCCTTCCTGTCTTTCTCTGCCATGGAAGAAATAAACTTTTTTAAAAGAAAAAGTAAAATAAACTAATGCTGATGACAATTTCAGGCTACTGAAATTAATTGAGTACTATTAACATTTATTAAGCATTTAGTTTATGCCAGGCAATGACAAAAAGCTTTTACAAGCAAACATACAAAATGCACACAAGAAATATCTAGTGGCTGCCCACTATATACCAGATATTATATTTATTTCTCATTGTAACTCTGTAAAAAAGGAAACTTACATGCGTTGATTAAAAAAAAAAAAAAAAAAAAAAAAAAAAAAAAAAAACAAGATTTTTAAGCTTAATGAAATTTCCCATGATCAAATGATTCCAAGATGGCAGAGCCAGACTTCTGACATCAGAGGCCACACTCTTAAGTCAGACGCCAGATTTCCCTATACATGAACGCTACAGTTATGAAGATGTGTTACGAGTCACTCTTTTTCTCATTAACAGAAAGAGCAGAGACAAGTCATGTGTGAGCTAATTAAAGAGGCATGAGAACCAAGTTATTCCACTTTAAGTTATACATTTTTACCAGTTAAGTAAAACCTTCAAAGTTTTACTTCCTCTTCTCCCCATTCTACCTTAATTTGTGGTATGCTGATAAGTTTTAATGACTGCCTCTCTATGAAAAGCCCTGATTTACAGTATTTGCCAATTTGCTTTGGTGTAAATACTGACAGCATGTCTGATTTCCACCTATCAAGGTGAGTTGGGAAGGAAATAGATCTTCAGAGTCATGGAGCCCAAAGAACTCCAAGCAAGATCAACCCAAAGGAAAATAGTACAAATAATATTATATTCAACTTGTCAAAAGTCAAAGAGGAAGGAAGAATCTGGAAAGCAACAAGGAATAAGAGATTCTTTGTGTATAATGGAAAACTCATGAAGCTATCACTGGCCTTCTCAACAGAAACCTCATGAACCAGGAGGGAGTGGCGATTCTATATTCAAAGGGCTGAAAGAACAAAAATCCCTTCCAACTAAGACTTCTATACTCAACAAAACTGTCCTTCAGAAATGAAAAAGAGAAAGACATGCCCAGACATAGCTGAGGAGTTCTTTACCACTAGAACTGCCTTACGAGAAATATTAACAGAGTTCTTTAAGTTGACATAAAGGTATGCTAATTAACATGAAAATAAAAACTCAACTGTAAGGGTAAATATACAGTCAAATTTAGAATATGCCTAATACTGTGATAATGTGTCAATCACTTTTATCTCTATTATAAAGGTTAAAAAACAAAACTACTAAAAATAACTGTGGTCATAACAATTGGTTAAAGATACACAATATAAAAAAGGTACGAATTGTAACGTCAGAAACAAAATGGGAGAGCAAAAATTGTAGCTTTTGTATGTGATCAAAATTAAGTTGTTATTAACTTATATTAACTTAAAATAACTTATGATCAGGCCAGTAGGTGGTGTGGAGATTACTGGATACCATATAGCCAACTTCATGGTTTGAGTCCCAGACCCAGTAGCTTGCAAAATCAAACCAGGTACATGTGTGTGCATGCCCCATATCTCAAGAGGAGACTCAAGGGGAAGGGATAGTGGCATGGCTTTCTTCCTGGGAGGGATTTTTTTCCTTACTTTCCCTCTCTCTTTCTTGTTCTCTCTGTCTCTGTCTGGTGAACAAGTGCACCCTATAAACAGAAACCAAAACACACACACACACGCACAAAAAAAAAAGAAAGAAAGAAAACATGTTATATAACTATGAAAGTTTCTACGTAAACCTCAGAGGAGAAGTATGTACCACCAGCTCCTGTAAGCTGGCTCCAGCACACCACTGTTTATCCCTGTACAATGGGCACTTAGCAATTGAGAAGGAGTACGTTCTGGAGAAAAAACCTTTTTGAAGACTGAAACATTTATGCATTATAATGTTTGTGGTACATGGAACTAATTCTCAAAAAACATCAGGAAGTGAGAAAGTGATTTTCCCTGGTTACTCTTATGGTATTCCATTCAAAACCTAAGCTATCCCTCAATAATTTCTCAGGTTATGAGCTGATTCCAAAGTCCTGGAGTTAAAAAACAATGATTTTATTTAGCTAAATACCCAGAAAACAAATGCTAGGCTTGACGTCTCATGTAAGGATATCTGGCCTCTGACTTCAGAGCGTGGCCTCTGACATCAGAATTCGGACTGTCTCTTCTAACTATTTGATCATGGGAAATGTTATTAAGCATGAAAATATCGATTTTCTTATCAAATACAGTGGATAATAAGTGTTTTTTACTTTATGGAGTTACAATGAAAAATAAATAAGCTAATGCCTGGTATATGGTTGGCAGCCACTAGGTATTTGTTGTGTAAATTTTGTATGTATACTTGTAAAAGCATTTTGTCAGTGCCTCACATAAACTAAATGCTTAATAAATGTTAAATAATATCAAATTAATTTCAGTTGCCTGGAATATTGTCGATACGTTGCTGGGTGACTGAATGATTTAATTCTTTGATGGATCTTTTAGGGTCTCTCACATCTATTGGTAAGGAGGAATGAGTGATGGAAATAGGAAATAAAAATATTCCTATAAACTCGTTTATGAAAAGCTATATATTATAATGTAGATCTATCACTTCTCATGAGAGCTGATACCACAGCATTGTTTATCTAGAAAGAACTCCTGTCTGCAGCTGTTTTCATCTGTGGACTCAGCCAGCCAGGAGGGGCTGCAGGAAGGGGATGCATGGACACCCTGAGGTGATGCCTGGAGGGTAGCAGAGGTACTCTGTGAGCTGCATGAAATTCACCCAGGCTGAATTTCAGTAAAAACCAAAAAGAATTTGTTCCTCACTTGGCTCAGACCATTCTAGAATGGCTTGGATGGTGGTATGCTCTCCTTGGGAAGTCCCATGATATGACCAATAAACCTTTTCACACCTTGGGTGCATGGTGTCACCTCAGTCTCAATACCCAGGACAATGCTGAGTGGCGGATTGATCTCTCTGTTAGCAAGACAACCATAAAACACTATAACTAATGCTATTCATTAGTACCTAAAAGAGACCAGAAAACCTGCAAATCTGTGCAATCTGGAGGAAGAAGCCCGGGTGTTCTTGCTGTATTCCTGGGGAGTGAAAGAGGGAAGGAGGGAGAGGTGGGGCCTGAAAGCTGCTGTCAAAGAGTATAATAGTTATTACATTTAGGTGTTAAAATAATGAAGTGCAATTTTACTTCAACTTATATGTAGAAGGGCATGGGTAGGATACAGATAGGTGACAATTATTTGGTCTGAGTTATAAGGATATGGAAGCTTATTATACTATTCATTGGGGATGTTTGAAATTTTTCATAAGTTTTGAAAAAGTCTAGTCAAGTTTAATCCCAAAAAACTTCAACTACTCATCCAATTTAAGCTTTTCACTCTTTGCCAACGTAGATCTAATTCAGGCTCAGAAGAGTGCGGTAGAGATGGGGCATGATCACATGATCAGTGTCTTCTTTTCTAGTTTTCAACTCCCCTTCTCTTTATTGCTTCAGACTGCTCCAGGGCTGCATTAAAATCTCAGAAGAGGAAAAAGGATTGAGAAGAGATTCAGGAAATGGATGGTGCCTTCCTGGGTGTGGGAGGCGCTCAGATGCTGAGTTTGGGGACACTTACCTTTATGGACTTAAACAGGCTTTCAGAATCCTTTCACTTGGGACTTCCTGCAGCGCTAATTTCTGGTAAATAATGCAGTCTCTGATTGGCCATTTATATACCACCCTGTGCTCACTGCCATGCTTTTAACTAGACAAGTGCAGTCTTTTTCTTCAAGAGTCCTTCATTCCTGAAAGGAAGTTCTCTAGAGCAGAGTCTTTATGACTCACGACCAGAGATTTGTGTGTATGTTTAGTTTTTAGTTTCGTTTAGTATTGTTTGGTTTTGTTTTTCCCCACCAGCTCAAGAAAGATCATAATAGTGAGTGAAGCTTCCTTAAACTGTGAGCATTCTCTGTTCTCCCTGCCTTGATGAGATCTACAGAGTGCCTTCTTCCCTCAGCCTTCCCAGCTTAGACCCAGATAAGAGATCTCCATCATCACATGCCAGCTAAGCATGACAGTATCTGTAAGCGTTCAAAGGCTGTGGCACCAGCAGATTTCTGCAGCTTACCAACATCCCTGGGGAATGGGACCAGCCTTCCCAGTCTTGGTCGTGCCCGTCAATCAGGAGTGCCTCTCTGGGTGCTTTTCTTACCTCATTTGTTTTGGAAGAAAACCCTAATTCTCTTCTCACCCCAAGTGGTGACACTCTTCATTCTGGCTATCTCCCCAGAGAAAACCTTCACTCTCCATCTTCTCACAGTCAAACTCCTCTTGGTGTAAATACTCAGGATGGCAATGTTGGGTTAAAGGTGACCAAACTGTATTTTAGATTACCCCCAGAAAGACTTTCCCAGATGCACCGGCATCTCCTTTTAGAATACACAGATAACTAACACCCTTTCTTATCAACTTCGCAGCCTCTACCGAAATTCTAAAACAACAGGGAATTCACACTTAGCTTTTCATGCACTTGCAATCATTTTAGGCAGTGTTACTCATGACATTTCAGGAAAAAATGCAAATGTGTTACAGAGCAGCGTTGGTTGTTTCATAAAACCTCGTAGGAATCAATAAAAATCTGATTTTGGTTAATAGCAGCAAATATTATAAGGGTATAACACTGAGAGAGAGAGGGAGACGAGACTTTAGAGAAGAAAGATGCTCATGATTTGATACTACAAATGACTAGACTCAAGGGATTTTAAAGACTGAGCACCAAAGAAATCAATGGGAGTTGGGGAAAGTCCACCTGTTATTGCTTCACCTGTTACTCCCTAGAAAACTATTTGCCATGCTGAATTGTGATACAGAATTCAATTTGTTTCACACAAAATTTGGAAATAAAAAGGACAAAAATAAAAGGACTAGAGGGAAAAATCCAGTGCCACACCTAACAATGTTCTTGTCCAAACAGAAAATGCAGGGCCTGGTAAAGACCTAGGCGCTATCAATACTAATGACAGAGAGGAACTGAGAAATGCCCTCAACATAATTCTTATTAATAAAAAAATCTTTTATGTCAATTCTCATATAACTCCTATCTTATATTCATTAAAACAAAACAGACTTTGGGCCAGGAGATGGCTAACAGTTATGTTGCTGACTCCCACATGGCTAGCCAAAGTTCAAGTCCTGGACTTGGTAACTTGAAAATCATGCTGGACAGGTGTGTGTGTGTGTGTGTGTGTGGGGGGGGTGCCCAAGATCCCAGGAGGAGAGTGGAGAAGAGATTGCAGCGTGACCACACCCCCAGGGGTGATTCTCACTTTCTGTTTTTGCTCTCTCTGTCTCTCTCTCTCCCAGGCGAGCACACAAGTCCTAAGGCTAAAACAAACAAACAACTCTAAAAGAAAAAAGGAACAGGCTTTTCATCAAATGGTTGTTCAGAAAGCTTAAGGCATTTTATACACACACACACACACACACACACACACACACACATACATATACATAAGCCTTTTGTAGTTTCACCTTTCAGCCTTGCGACTTCAACATTCAACCACTTAAACCACTCAAGTGCAGTGGGCAGAGGGTTCTTTTTTTGTGCCATCGGGGTGGCCTTGCTTGCTTTAATGCTGGACATCTGGGAATGAGGTGAATAACCTGGATTCCATTCACCTTTTTGGCACCGTGTTAGAAGGTACTTGGCACAGAGGACAGATAGACATGGAAGTGAGAATAGGCAGGTGAGAAAGATCTCTAGAGACCTTGGCTTTCAGACTGCTCGGCAGAGTGCAGGGGCTACTCTAGGGCTGTGGGCAGGGCAGGGCCTGCAGCAGGAATGCTTTTACCTGCCTAGCCACTAGAGTCACTCCAATACATTTTTTTAAAAAAGGAAAAAAGAAAAAGAGAATAAGGAATCTCTTACAGGTTAAGCTTTCTGGTTTCCTCTGAAGAAAGCCTTTGCTTCTGCAAATAATAATATTACAGTCATGTATTGCTCAACTGTGGGGATCATTTTCAAAAAGTACCATTAGTTGAGGTGCTATTGTGTGACTGTCATAGAGTGAATGGTTCAACCTTGGCTGTAGGGTGGAATTTTAGGGGCCCACCTTCAGCTCTCCTGTGTCCTAGGTGAGGAGAGACATTCTGAGGAAGTGAGTGAGTTGCCTAACCTTGTGACAGGGCCCGGGTAAAAACTCAGACCTTCTGACCACCACGGGCCCAGGCATGTGCAGTTCTGTGGTCTGGGCTCCCTCCCCAGAGATTCTGCTCCCCCTTCCCTTCTCCCGCCTCCTTAGCAATGCAGAGACCCACAGGAACTGCACCCTTCGAGGTGAGCAGGCTGCCGTGTTAGTCATTCTTTCTTCATCTGTCTTAATCCCTCTGAATGTCAGCAAGAGCCAGGAATAAGCAACTGAGTTTCTTCCAAAACAAATCTCTCTCACATGCTGTCTTTTTCATCTTGTTTCCTTTGTGTATCTGTCACTGAATAATTCTTCCTGAGCCTGCTCAGATCACACTGAATTCCTGAGCCTGTATCAAAGGAAAACAAGAGAGCAAAGCCACCTCGTGCCCGTGGATATGTGGTTTCTGGCACTTTAGCGTTTCCAGGATAGACTCAAACTGAGATCTTTTCAGTTAAGGAGTGAACTCCAGTAGCAGAAAAGAGGGAATTGGAAATCAGTTCAGGACACTTCCATTTCACTGAATAAATTATTACATAGGAATCAATGCAGCATGTATGCCAGTCCAATGAGCTGATGTCTGCGTAGCTGGAAACATTTAACTCTTTTCTTCTTTTTTAAACAGTTTTTTGCTATAGGGCACATGCGCTCACCAGAGACAAAGAGAGAGACAGACAGAGAGAGAAAGTGAGAAATTATCCCCTGGGGGATGGTCACCGCCATAGTCCCTTCTCCTCCATTCTGCACTTGGGATTTTGGACAAGCGCACACAAACACCCAGCGAGTTTAAAGCCACTGTGTCTGGGACTCGAACCATGGTAAGCCATGAGGGAGTCCGGAAACCTTAACCACTATGCCACCTTGGCCTCCATTTATTAACTGTAAAGCACAAACAAAAAAATAGAGACTGAGACACTAGCTGAAGTGATCTTAGCCCTGACAGTGACTGGGTTCTAGTCCTGGCTCGGCCTGCAAGTAAGAGCTCAAAAGGTCACTTTCTATATCCAATTCCTTCTCCATTAAATGAGTAATTCCTCCCAGCTTTAACACAGAAGATTCAATAACATTAAGGAGTTAAACTGGATCTGGTTCTACTATTTTGGAAGGCTGATTTTGACCTAAGCATATGCAATGCTAAATATAATGCTTTAACTGAATTTCTGTCTCTGTTTATGGTTTCTTTTACTAAGCCAAGATGAGCCTGTTTGGTTCAAAGCTAGACAGCTCGGGTGTACTGAGCACATTCAAACTGTACTGTCTATAACTGCAACCTTCCTGGAATTGGTTATGGAAAAGCAGCAGGAATTTGGAGCACAGCTGCAGTATTAATAACTGCATAACTGTGAAGGTAAAGGTTGTATTGGCTGAGTGAAATGAATGGATATTTGAGTTGAAAGTCTCTATTTATACAGATCCCATCAACTAAAGAACACTTGAGAATAAAGCAAATTTTGTTATGGAAGTGCCGTAGGATGGAAGTCAGCAATCCCTGGAACTGTGGCCACCAAGGAGCTGTCGGGAGGCTGTCCCTGCCCTGGAGAACTCGTGTTCTGTGAACAGCACCAGGAGGTCTAATGAAAATGAACATTGACAATGGCATCCCTGACACACGATCATGACAGCCAGAAGACTTGTAGCTGGAGAGTGGTTGACAAGCTAAGGGCACTTGCTTGGCACTTGATACCCAGGAAGGACCAGAGCAACCCATCTTGAGAAGAAGGAAAGCCTCGGTGGCAAGTGCGATCCCTGACAATCAAGAAGCTCCCCCTCCCCCCTCGGTGCGGCTGCCCATTGACTAATCATGGTCTCTAGCAATGAAGGGCTGTGGGGGAACCAGCCCATCAGTGTGCGTGCTTCCCAGGCTAGCACACTGCCTGCACACGGCTTCTCAGGGCCACAGAGGGACGTGGATTAGAATTGGTGAGGAATTTATAGCACTTGAAAAGCCACCTAGAAATATGTAGCACAGATTATGTTCTTCAAAAGCTATTTTTTAACCACAAGTTTCATAGAAAATATACATGTTTCTCCCTCCTCAATCCCTGACAAACTAGTGGAGGCATTAGAAAGATGGGGAGACCCAAAGGTGTTTCAGTCTGTCCACACTAAATAGTGAGAAAAATCTGAAAAATTTTTTGTGCATTTTATTTGATGTACAGGAAGAAAGAGCCTCGTTATGGTACTTTATAGTTTTCAACGCACTTCTACAAATTATTCTTCACTTTTACTACCTTCTTTCAGATGTGGAAAATATGTCAAATGACTTATTCCAATGCCACGATAATTTGTTGGCAGGTTGTCATGAGAATATCAACTGACCAGACAGAATCTTTTCTCTCTTCTTGGATAACACGTTTTTGTTGTCTCTGAATATTGAAAGGAGAGATGATTTTGAAAAGACACTCAAGTGACGGTTATATTTGAGCAACTCATTAAATCTTTATAAAACACTTTTTAAATAAAAGTAATGTCCAATGATCATGATGGTATTCATAACAAAGGTGATAGTTATAATTCTTGGAGCATGCACCACGTGTTGGATATTGTACGAAGTATATCAGTGTTAGTGCCTAATTTAATTCCCACAATTTTCCCTTTTAGGAAAGTAATAGTATGTACCCCAGTTTGGAGATGAGAGAGCTGAAGAACAAAGTGTTCGCGTTGCTTGAAAAGAGGTTACAAAGCTGGAGATTGCTGAGGGTTAGATCTGCCCACCCCCACGGCACCGTATCTGTGTTACAGTGCTGGCACTGTCATGCAGGCACCTCCCGGCCCCAGGCGAATTCCACAAACCTCACATCTGACTCGTGCCCTCTCCCCCAGGATGGTCTCACCTCCACATGAAGTCTGCATCTTTCCCACTCCAGAGAATGGCATATGCAAGGCTCTGTGTGACCTACCATGAGGTCCTGAGATATTCGACATAATGATTAAGAATACGGCTCTGTCTCAGGTAGACCTGGATGCAAAGACTAGTGCAGCCACGACTAAGTGACACCTGTCTAAGTTATTTTCCCAATTTCCTGGGGCTCGGTTTTGGTTTTTTTCTGTAACCGTGGACACCACCACACTTACAGGGTTGGAGGGAACATGAAAATTAGGTACAATCACTATATAAAGTGCTGACAATAGTGTCTTCAATATGATAATTATATTGTCTCTGCTTCACTAAAGTTTTCTGAATATCTCATCACTGGTTGGCTGGATCTGTTCCACCTTCACTCAGCCTTCAGTGAGGGAAATTATTCCTT
Source organism: Tupaia tana (assembly GCA_026018925.1). NCBI lineage: Eukaryota > Metazoa > Chordata > Mammalia > Scandentia > Tupaiidae > Tupaia > Tupaia tana. Next base: position 94,117,237 of record JAKSZU010000002.1, read on the forward strand.
TTTTTTTTTTTTTAATTTCAGGGGCTTGTGCACTGGGAGAGTGAAAGCACTCCCAAATGGGGACTGAGCCTACCACTGTCTTTCCCCATTAATTCATCCTATGAAGATTTTTTTTTTTTATAAAGAGAGGTTTTTTTATAGTGTGTGTGTGCTCACTAGAGAGACAGAGACAGAAAGTGAGAAATCATCCCCTAGAGGGGATGGCCATGCTGCAATCTCTTCTCCTTCATTCTCCTCTTGGGATCTTGGGCATGCATGCACACATGCCCAGCGTGAGTTTAAGCCACCAGGTCCAGGGCTCAAACTACATTCAACTACGTGGGAGTCTAGCGAGGTAACCATTACACCATCTGCTGCTTCCCTTATGATGATCTTGGGTACCAGTGCACATGCCTGGCATGAACCCATTGGTTGATCACACGGAATCCGGGTTCCTTGCCTACTTCTCAAATGTTGAGTGATCTTGGGCAACAGTGCACATGCCTGTCATAAACCCAATGGGTCTGGGACTTGAATCCTAGTTGATCACATGGAATCTGGATTCCCTGTGTACTACCCAAGTGCTGAGCTTCAAGACCAGCCACAAATAATTACTCAGGACTCTCTATATCAGGCACTCTCGCAAACCCTTGCAGTAGAGACAAAAAAAAAAAAAAAAAAAAAAAAAAAAAAAAAAAAAAAAAAAAAAAAAAAAAAAGAGAAAGAAAAAAATAAAAACAAAACGTAACTTTGAAGTCAAGGAAATTATTTGACTAGTAGAAGGATCAGACACACCCAAAGTCACTGCAATAGAAGTGATAATAATGGCTTGACTTTTGCACAATGGGAGCACAGAGGAGCAGCTAAATCTGTCTGGGCAAACCAACGCAAGTTCACAGGTGTGCAGCGAGCAAGACAAATATCGGCACATCCAAACACCGCGTTCTCTCTGAGAGGGGCTAGACGGAAAGATGATATTTCTCTGTGGTCCTTAACAAGCAGTGCGCTGAGTTAAGGAAAGGATGTCACCTGAGGCTGACCCAGTTATTGCATTCCCAGGCTCGCCTACAAGAGAGGTGGTAAAGATGGCCGTGCCTGGCTAAGGCATTGGTCCTCACAAGCACAGAAGTTCAGGCTGAAGGTTTCTAAGTCCTATTCATTGTCCCAAGAGGACTACTTTCCTCACTGCTGAGACTCATCCAAAGGAGCTCTGCTGAAGGAGAAGATGGGCAAGATCCCCTCTAGTAACCATCATTGGCTTTTGGCCTGGTCACTGACAATACTTTATGTGAAATGTTGCTCTCAGTTCCACCAATCAACCAAGGATGCAGACAGCCCCCGTCTCTCCTGCAGCAGTTTCCTTGGCAACCAGGGCCCTGCCAGAGAGCTTGCCAAGCCACAGTGGGACCAAGTGAAACCCTGCAGCACTGTCAGGCTTTCTACTCTAGCAAGTACGAGCCTACACTGGGGACTCAGTCCCACAAATGCCACCCCGGCTGCTGTCACTGCGTGTCTGTAGAGCACCTTTCATCAGGGCACCTCAAAGCGGGAATGCTTTCACAACATGCGTATTACCTTATGAGGGGGATGTCACCATTATCCACAGAGCTCCTCTCAAGCATCAGGAGTGACAAAAATCAAAGGACTCACCAATGGGCTTTTTCCCTTCTTATCTTCCTCCTCTGTTAAAAAACCCATGTCCCTTGCACCCCCTTGCAGTTACTGTGAAAATGCCACACTGAAAGGCCAGAGTCGAGATATCAGCGTCCCTCCAGCTCTGCAGTCAGTGCAGCCCCCTGGATTTTCCAGAGCCATCAGAGTTGAACTCACTGATGTCCAAGTCAGGCACTGCCTCGGGTTTGTAATCTGGCTTCCTGGGGCTCCGTGGCTGGGAGGGACCGCATGCAGGGAGAGTGCCTCAGCTTCTCACTGCTCACACCTCAGTGTGCCTATGCAGCTCCTAATAAGGAGACAAATTCTGAAGATCCCTATTTTAGTGAATAAAACTCAGCATACAGAGATGGTTTAGACCAGGGTGTCTCACCCCTGTTTGTCTGAGTCACCCGGGACTCAGTTAAATAGCAGATTCTGGTTCCATAAGGCCAGGGTGGGACCTGAGGGCCTGCATGTCCGACAAGCTCCCCAGGGAGGCTGAAGCTGGCAGTCAGAGCATGGACCTGCAGTAGCCCGGGCTCAGGGCCATGTTTGTATACCCGGATTCATGCACGTGTCTGTAAGCACTAGGAAAGGGGAGAGAGAGGAGGATGCCTGTGTTCTTTTAAGGTTTCATTTATTTTAGTATTTTCATGTACAGTAGGCACACGGGGGGAAAGTAGTATTATTATCTGTTTTTCTGTCCAATGACACAGAGTTAATGAGATTCCACATCCAATTGTTTATACTTGATCACCATAAACTATTAATCCTAGTAGAATGTGTTTTTTTTTTTTGGTTATTATAGTATTTGTACTCAAATTAGAACATTGTTATTGTGGCTGTTATTTACACACACACACACACACACCACACACACACACACACACACACACGCCCCCCACACACACACTGAAATGCTCCAAACCCAGGTTTGAACCCAGAAGGGTTCACAGAGAATGGGGAAAAGGGGCTTCTTGACTAATAAAGTATCTCCCCAAATTCCCATGCTCATACTCAAGGAGACTTTCACTGCTTTGGCCTGATATGTAATGGCTTCTGTCCAGACTGACTGAATGTCTGAGTCCAGCCGAGGCCTGCCCTCTGTCCAGTGTCAGGTCCTGGGCAGATATCTGCCGTGATGGGGTTGAGCACAGTGACTGATTCTGGAGATAGAGAGACTTACATTAGTAAATGATTCTCTAGACAGATGCACTTTTAGACTGAAAATGAACTTGGCGTAATCTCTAGGAAGGTTTGTCAAAACTCAGAAATCACCCAACAAAATAACAACAAAATATGACCTCTTGACTAATACTTAAAAAAAATTTTTTTAATTGCCAGAGGAAATGTTAATTCATGAGAGAGAGAAAAACAACAACAACAAATCCTCTTCCCCATGGGATATGATTATATCAAAATCCTTTTTACTTCTCCACCCAGTCAGGCTTTTGGACACACAAGCACCTCATATGTTTATCAAGACACCAGAGCCAGGATTTGAACTAGTTGGCCAGGTGGGATCCAACTCATAATGGCCTGTACTTAGCCACTGAGCTACAGATCCAGCCCCTTTTGACTAATTTTTGATGTAGATAAAGATGAGAAAGATTTGGGCATGTTTATAATTATTATACACACACACACACACACACACACACACACACACACATATATCATATATATATATATATATATGTATATATATATATATATATATATATATATATATATATATATATATATGTAGATATATATATATATATATATATATATATATATGTATATATATATATATCCTCAAACATATTTTTAAACTGTGAAAGAGTATTTCTGTACAGGTTGTGTCCTTAACCATAGTTTAGTCAGTCTTAATCTAAATGGCTCTCATTTAAGGCTTCACTGCACTATAGCCTCTCAAAAGGTCCCTCTCCCTTTTGAATCTTCCTTGCATTACATGAAGCACGGTTGCCATCTTGTGGATAAGATGCACCACCACACCCACTCGTTCCCTAAGGTTCTAGCTCTCACCAACAGAGGGCAGGATTGAGGCCCCTAACTGGAAAGTGAAACCTTTGTTTATAATTCTGAGCTTTTGGCGCTTACCTAGTGTGGTAGAGTTAGATTTCTTTTGAAGCTGAATATTGAGAAGAACTACATAATACAACTGCTGTCTGTTAATAATGCAGTGGAATTTCACAAACATTACACAACCTCCCTGGAGGTGAAAACATGCCACTAGATACACTTCTTTGAATTTCTAATTATTTTCCTAGTCCCTGTCCACGCTACACTGTAGCAGCAGCCCACACTCAGGCATTGGGGTGGGAGAGTGAGGAGGGTGGAAACATCAGGAGGCTAGCTAATATCCAGTCTGATTCCTTTACCTCTGGAACTAAGAGGCTCTCAACCCTTAAGTGGTGAAACTTCTGTTTGTTTGTTTGTTTAACTCTCTAGTAAGTAGGGTTTGCATAGCCTAATTTCCTAGGAAAGAAAGTTTATATAGCTCAGAGTTATTTTTTGTTTTACTTTTTTGTTTTGCTTTGTTTTAGCTCTAGGCCATGTGTGTTAGCCAGAGAGAGACAGAAGTGGGGGAGTGAGAAATCACCACCGCCCCCCTCCCAGGGTGGGAAGGTCTATGCCTCAATCCCTTATCTTCCATTCTCCTCTTGGGATTTTGGGCATGCCTACATGCATGCACGTCCAGGCACCCAGCACGATTTCAAGCCACCAGGTCTGGAACTCGAACTGCGGAGATGGTTGAGATCCAGTGGTCTTAACCTCTATACTATATGTTGGCCTACTTGGAGTCATTTTTTTAATATATAGTTGTTTTAAATTAAAAGAATTTCTTCCTTAGTTGTCATTTAATTTTTCACAAAAATGGAACTTGCCTGACTGACCTGCACCAACATCCTCCTTTTCCAATCCCCAATAAAACTGCCAAGCAGCTTAAAGCTCATAGCTCTGGTTGGAGCAAGAGTAGAGGTTCTAGGTCCTGTCTTCCACCTCTTCCTCTGCTGTATAGAGACAATTGAAGAATATTCTTTTGTTCTCTAGGGTATAATTTGAAAAGCCCACATCAAGAACATCCTAAAGAAAAAGAAATTAATTCATAGAACATTACTCTAAAGGTATCAATTCATTGATTGCAATCAAATGAATGAGAGAGCTAAAAGGCTGAAGAGTCATGACTGGTTTTACTGAGTGCTGCTCTTAGAAAGGCCCTGGAGAGGATGGTCACCCAAAGTTTCGTCTTTATAGGCCTGTGCACTCAGCTTTCTTCTTACAGTGAGCTCCACCAACCCCTGCATCACCTGGGAGAAGGGTCAGCTTCCCAGGTATGAAACTGTATAGGTTCTGTTGTTGCAGCCTTGACATTCCTAAGGATGTTTGAATAAGGGACCCTACATTTTGATTTTGCAATTTATGTAGCAGGTCCTGCCTGGGGCTCTGTTAGAAATGAAGTTTGGGCCAGCCCGTGGCCTGGCGGTAACGTGAACTGGTTCCCACATAGCCGGCTACTTGGAGTCCTAGACATGAGTGTTCCCAAAATGCCAGGAGAAGAGGAGAAGGGATAGTGACCTGACCATTCCCTGGGAGGTACTTTCTTGCTTTCCTTTTCTCTCCTCTCTGTCTGTTTCTCTGGAGAGTGTACATGCCCTCTAGCAAATTAAAAAAGAAAAAAGCACAATCTGATGTCACACTTCAGACCCTTCAATCTGAGTCTGTACTTTAACAAGTTTCAAGGTGAATTGTAATTAAAGTTTGAGAAGAATAAGACTTAGCTACTTAGGAGGTTGGGGGCTAGGGTCCAAGTGAGTGGATAGAGGGAGGGTCCTCAGCAGAGAGCACAGGGCAAGATCAGCATCTCCTCTTCAGAATGGAAGGATCAAAAGCCTAGAGAGCTGGGGCCAGCAGGAGGCATGGTGGTTAAGGACTCCTGTGTGACCTGGGAGCTTGAAAACGCTCGTGCTGGGCGTGCGTGCATGCATGCCCCAAATCCCAGGAGGATAATGAAAGAGCACAGATTATGATGTAGCCATCCCCCACCCCTGGAAGAGGGGGTGATCTCCCACGTTCTCTCTCACTCTCTCTGGCCAGTGCTCACGCCTCATGGCAAAAACCTAAATAATAATAATAATTAATAAATAAAATCTAGAGCACCTGGAGCAGGGGCCCTTGGGAGATGATTAAGTTGAGAGGCAGAGAATGTGTGGAAGTCGTTGTACAATACAGGAAGCACCCTCTTAAAATCACTTCTCTTATACCTTGGTGACATACAACAAAATTTTTAGAAGCTCAGTCCTTACAATTAAGTAAAGTTGGTCAGTGACTGAGCACTGTGTTTGGACTTCAGGGTACAGTCTGACCCCTCCTGAGCTAGTCCTCTGCCACGGAATGGATCAGGAACCCCACTGGTCACAGGTAAGTTGCTCTTTATTTCATTACCGCTTCTTGAAATTACCCCTTTTATTCCTGTCTACCTTTCAAATCTCCTTCCCCTCCCACACCAATGTGCACAGTTTTCTGTACATCATCCATGGGTTTACACATTTAGAAAATAATAGATTGGAGGAGGCGTCAGCTTCAGGAAGTAGGTTCCTTCAGAAGAACAAGCAATCCCAGAGGGAAAGGCGCCAACAGGCCAAATGCTAGATACGATGGTGGTGGATTTATAGAATATAGACTGATTAATAATTTAAACATTATCCTGTTGCAATAGTTTATAAATATTTTTTTTGGAGAGGTTTTTCGCTATAGGGCGCGTGCGCTCGCCAGACAGACAGAGAGAGACAGAGAGACAGAAAGCAAGAAATCACCCCCCAGGGGAGATGGTCATGCCGCAATCCCTTCTCCTCCATTCTCCTCTCGGGATCTTGGGCACGCACGCACACGTGCCCGGCGTGAGTTTTAAGCCACCGGGTCTGGGACGCGAACCGTGGTCGACTACGTGGGAGTCCAGCGACTAGCCATTACGCTAACTGCTGGTTCCCAGTTTATAAATATTATTAATTAGGAGGGGTTTTTTTTATCTTGATATCATAGAGCTCTGCAGTGGGTTATACTTGCTGGTTCAGTGAGCCTGTTTGTTAAATTTCCTGTGTAAAAATCTCCACCTTGGTACACTTAGTATAAGAAATCAAAGCAGCATCTCTAATACGGTGATAAAAATTAGTTAAAAGCAGAAGCAATGCAATACAAAAGTATCCTTTTGGGATACCAGCAAAAAAATAAAATGTAAAAACATATTGCCTAGAGGCATCAAAAGGAATAAATTTTACTTTGGTGCTTATCTGCAGGATAACTATGGACCCTTTCAGCATTATAACCTGAGCTGTTTTGGGAATGGGAAGTGAAATTATTGCATTTTTCAAAAGGAGATTCTATTGCAGTAGATTGAGAAGCAGTGGTGTAGGACAATGTGGAGGCCTTAACCCTCATGCCACCTGCTAGCCCACCATTCAATTATTCTACCATCTTGGTTTTTGCACAAGTTCTCTCTGCCAGGAACTGAAATACAAGCTCATATCATTATTTTTCATTTACATCTTTTCAGAAAGATTTGCAAAGATGTTCAACAAGCCATTCATAGTATTATTGAGATAAAACAAAAGAAAAGAAAAAAGAAATATAGTAGCTGAGAACTCCTACAGTTACTGTGAGAGTATAATTATTTCACTGTGCCCTAGAGAGCTGGGGTAAAGTACGACCGTATAATGGGTTATACTATCTCTACAATGTTCTCAGGCAGGGATTCAGGAAGTTGGTGTATTTGGATGAGAATTGAAAATTGCCTCTTTTTAAAAAAGAATTATGTTCTTTAACTGTACCTATTTATTTATTTATTATTTTAATTTGACCAGACAGAGAGAGAGAGAGAAAGAGAGAAAGTGAGAAAATGAGAAAGTGAGAAAGTGAGAAAGCAAGCCATCAGGTCCAGGATTCGAACCACAATTGGCTATGTGGGAGTCCAGTGCCCTTAACCACCATGCCACCTGACAGCCCCAATTGCCTCTTTCATTAAACTTCTAATTGAAAGTTAGCATTTTTTTTTAATGGTCACTATTGACAACAAACTACAATAGCACAAAAGTACCTGTGACCTTGTTGTTAATAAACATCGCATATATTTTTATAGCACATTACAGTTGTAGATTCTAGCATTTAAGCTCGTCATAATCCTAAAAGAATGCAGTTATTAGATCCAGCACTAGATTTTATTGAGTACCTCAGCAAAGAAGTCATATTATTGCCATTTCACAAATTTGTTTTTAAAATGCTCTTAACTCTTCCAATATAATTAGCTTCTTTTTAACTGTGATTTTTAATTTTATTTATTTACTCCATGAGAAAGACAAGTATAAGAGAAACAAAGATAGACATTCCCAGCAGATCCTGCATGCTGTGATCCATTCCCAGCCTCTGCGAGCCCAGATCACAACAAAAAGCATGCACACCCCACATGTACAGGGAGGCAGGCCCCAGGATGCAAAGCCAGCCCCTTTATGTAGGTCCAGTTGTGTTACTTCTGTGCTCTTGTCTGGACCCCCGTGTATCTTTAAAATGCGTTTAACATCATTAATCTGAGGAGTCCATAGGCTCCAACATGTACCAAAGGAATCCAAAACATATGAAAGGTTAAGAACTCTGTATTAGAAAACAACACAACCGATCCATAGAAGAAAAGTCTTTTTCCTGACACTAAATTCTGAAGTATAAAACCAACAACAATGACATCCATCTATTTATAAAAAGAAAGGTATTGAGTGACATACTGGCAAATATCTTTGGTAAGAAAGTATAGCCAGTATTAGAAAGAATCTTCAGTTAATACTCAATGAAAATAAAAGACAAAACATTTAGAGAAAAGCTTAATGAATTTATGGTGGAATGGTCACGGTCTCTTCTCCTTCTGTTTCCTCCTAGTCTTTTAGGCATATGCACACATGTGCCCAGTGTGTTTTTCAAGCTGCTGGGTCCAGGACTCAAACCATACAGTCAACCATGTGGGATTCAGCTACCTTAAACTCCATGCCACCTGATGGCCCTGATCTCTGCATTTTCATGGTGGCCTTTTTTTCAGTTTTTAGAATGTGCTGCATTCTTTCCTGCCTCTGGCTTTTGCATAGGTTTCCTCTGTCTGAGTAAAATTTTTACACTTTCCTACATCCTATGGGTCTCAATAGAAACTTTTTTTTTGGAGAGGTTTTTGCTATAGGGCATGTGCGCTCACCAGAAAGACAGAGAGTCTGAGAGATAGAAAGCGACAAATCACTCCCCCGAGGGGATGGCCACACCACAATCTCTTCTCCTCCATTCTCCTCTTGGAATCTTGGGCATGCACGCACACATGCCCGTCGTGAGTTTAAGCTGCTGGGTGCAGGACTTGAACCGTAGTCGACTACATGGGAGTCCAGTGACATAGCCATTATGCTAACTGTTGGTCCCAATAGAAACATTAAAAAAAATTTTTTTAGAATGTTTAAAAAAAATTTTTAGAGGTTTTTGCCTTAGGGCACATATGCTCACTGGAGAGAGACAGAGACAGTGAGAGAGAAAGTAAGTAATCATCCTCCAGAGGGGATGGCCACGATGCAATCCCTTCTCCAGTCTCTTCCTGGCATCTTGGGCATGCACACACATGCGTCCAGAGTGAGTTTCAAGTCACCAGGTCCAGGACCCCAACCATGGTTGGCCATGTGGGAGTCCAGCAATGTAATTGCTATGCCATCTGCTAGCCCCTAAATGTCATTTCTTTCAGAAACTCTTCACAGCCTGGCCCTACCACTCTCTCAGTCTTGGCTAGATACAGTTTCCTTTGAGGGTAAGATTCCTTCTCAATTTCTTTGACATTGTATGGTTGATTACTTGGTAATTTATTAGTACAAAATAAATACACAAGAAAACCTGCTTAGTGAATAAGGTATGAGTGAAATCCCTCTTCCAAAATCTCCTGGACTTCCCTTAATTATTTTATCACTACTTTTCCCATCAATTTCAAGAATAAGTCAAATATTTTGAAAGTTGAAAAATTATGATGCCCAACAATGAGATGACTTCAGGTGTCTATGATCAAGGTTTGTATTTGTTCAACTTGACATGCTGGGTCACTGGGAGATGCTCTGTAAGCAGTTTGGAACTCAGAGCCTCAATTATAGAATTTGCAGTACTAAAGACTAAAATAGAGTCAATAACTGAAATCGGAGGAGATAAGATTATGAAGGGAGGCAAAGAGAGAAAAAGTCAGCACCTTGTGAAATACACAAAGTTAAGACTTAACGAATCTGTGTCTCAGGCAGCTTCATAAATTCTGTGCCTAGCACAGTAACTATACAGAGTGGGTGCTGGTGAAAAGGAACTAAGAAGGGTGGAGAAATAGGTTCTGTGATAATAACACTCCATAATAAACAAGTCCCAAATCTTAGTGGTTCCCTATGGAAATCCCCCCACTCCCCACCCCCCCCATAAATACAAAGGTCCGCTGGGTCAGCAGCTCTGTTTTAGGCTAGGAGTCAGGTTCAGGTCTGGCCCATGTGTCTCTCATTCAAGGATGAAGCCCATGTGTTTCTCATTCAAGAATGAAGGTGAATGAGCCATGCTTATTTGCAGAAAGCCTGACCCAGGAAGATTGGCCTTTGCTTGTGTCACATCCAAATTACCCTGATAGACAATATCCAGCCAAGCCCAAAGTCAATTGGATAGGGTATATCCTCAGCCTCCTTACTGAGGCACTGCAGAGCAAACTGGTGCCAGGTACGGGTGCATAATCCTATTAGAGGGAGTAAGGCATTGGGAACAAAAGCCAGTCTCCTTCCAGTTGGAAACTTTAAAGAAAATTTTCTGAGAAGGTTATCTTCTACAGCAGGTACAAAGAAGTCAATTACTATGCTGATAGAAGTTGTTAGAATTTGTCAGTGGAGGGGGACCAGCAGTTAGTGTAATGGCTATGTCGCTGGACTCCCACGTAGTCGACTGTGGTTCGAGTCCTGGACTCGGTGGCTTAAACTCACGCCGGGCGTGTGTGCATGCGTGCCCAAGATCCCAAGAGGAGAATGGAGGAGAAGGGATTGCGGCATGGCCATCCCCTCTAGGGGGTGATTTCTCGCTTTCTATCTCTTCGTCTCTTTCTGTCTGTCTGGCGAGCGCACGTGCCCTATAGCGAAAACCTCTCCAAAAAAAAAAAAAAAAAAAAAAAAGAAAGAATTTGTCAGTGAGGGACCAGCAGTTAGCATAATGGCTATGTCGCCGAACTCCCATATAGTTGAGGTGGTTCGAGTCCCAAACCTGGTGGCTTAAACTCATGCTGGGCACGTGTGCGTGCCTGTCCAAGATCCGGAGAGAAGAATGGAGAAGAAGGAACTGTGATGTGGCCATCCGCCCTGGGGGGTGATTTCTCACTTTCTATCTTTCTGTCTCTCTCTGTCTTTCTGGCGAGCACACGGGCCCTATAGCAAAAGCTTCTCAAAAGAAAAAAAAAAAAAAAGAAGTTTGTCAGTAGATAAATAGCATTTAGGAGGCTGTTCTAACAAAGTGGTAAGGCTACAAACCAGATGGCCATAGAGGTACAATTTAGCAAATAGGAATATAGGATGCCCAGTTTAATTTGATGAAAAAGTAATTTAAAAATTAATTTTAATTACTTGTTCTTTTAATTTTTTATATATTTAATCACTATATATCATTATAGCTTGCAAAATGATTTTTTTCAGCATGAATACAGTGCATATTAGTTCAGTTAAAGATATTATCATATATCTCATCATCAACAAATAGTTTTCCATTTTTGTGCCCTTTAAATGCTTTTCTTCTTTTTCCCCTTGATTCTCTTCTCACCATCCCCTATTTCGCACCCTCCCTCCCACACTGTCTCTAGTATCTTCAATTTTGCTATGCTTTCACACCTTCCAGTCTTTCAGTTTCTGCCATAGAGTGTGGACATTTGGTATACATTAAGTGAGGACATACAATGACTCTCCTTCATAGTCTGGCTTCCCTGTTCTTTAACATGAAACTCAAACTTAACTGAGAACCTTGCATTTGAACTGACAACCTTATATTGGTGTCATAAATAAGTAATATGTGACTTATGGGAGGAAGGATTGAAAAAAACACTTTTGAAGAGCCTGGTGATAAGGGAAGGACAGAGACAAACTGGAAGGCCTACAAACTTCTTTTTTAATAAGATTTTTCTACCAGAGGGTGTATTCCATAGGTGTCTCTGGTCTCTCTCACTCACCAGATAGAGAGAGGGAAAGTGAGAAACCACCCCCCAGGGGGATGACCATGCAATATTCCTTTCTCCTCCATTCTCCTCTCAGGATTTTGGGAATGCACACACACATGCCCTGTGTGACTTTCAAGATGCTGGGTCTGGGACTTGAACTGTGGTTGGTCATGTGGGAGTCCAGTACCTTAACCACTACACTTGTGGGTCTTGGAAACGCTATAAACTTAGTAAGAGATGTAATAGCAGTGAGGAACTGATCCATGTACCAGAGATCATGTGTTCACGTGGTGTGAGTGTGTGTGGGGAGGAGATAGCATTTCCCATTATGAGAGCTAATGTGAGAAAGGAAGCCTCTTCAGCACTAATTGTCACAGTGACACTAGATCTTCTCTTTGTTGTGATTAAGAACAGTAACAACAAAGACTTGGTTTCAAGCTATTTGTCTAGAGTAACCTAAACTAGCTAGGTTAGTGGGATGCCAACTCCTGAAAATGTGACTGTGTAATGGCCGTGGTACTGATAAGTCAGTTTACGGGTGAGAGATGTGAAGGCCTGTGTCTGTTGTGCTCTTTCTGGGTACCTGAGCTCAGGATGGAAGTACAACATTGGATGTGGCAGTTGTGCAAGGGGCTGAGGGCTTCCAGGCTCCTCAGAAAAGAAAGGATACTGCATATATATGAAGAGTCATGGAATCTGTTGTGTAAATAACCTAGAGGCTAATGGACAGACACTGGCAGGACTGAAAACCTTTATGAAGCTGGGAATGAGTCCCAATCAATCCACCCCTAAAATGCATGTTATTGTGACCAATTCAAAGCTTAGAGGCACTGCTGTACTGGGGTATGCAGTTGGGTGGGAATACTGGAAAGATAATTTTAACTTAGAACCACAAGATAAGCCTGGGATTTAGCTCAAAAAAACTGTCTTGTCTCCTTCATCCATAGTGTCCCTTCATATGATATATTCTTGAAGTTTAGTGATCAAATGGTAGGTGGCCAGAGGATGTAGAGGGGAGAGTTGGAGGAGAAAACCTTAGAAAGAGGGTTGAGAGCATGGAGGAGTCTGCCCCCTTCCCTATCTCCTGGCCCTCAGGGAATGGAAAAGTCACTCAGGCACCATGTGGGACAACAAGCTGACCTGGAGCTGCTTAAAGGCAGAAGAATGAGTTGGCTTAGAGTCCTCTCTCACCTGGTGCGCTTCATTCTTTAAGCTCTATCTCAACACTCAGTGGTTAGCGGGCAGGCTCCTGGATCGGTCACACCTTGGTTCCTACCTCAGCTTAGCCCATGAGTAGCTCTGTGACACTGGCTTATGGCTTAGCGTCTCTAAGCTGAAGATAGTCAGATACAATAAAGGGTCATAAGAATACTTACCTTGTAGCACTATTATGAGAGTTAAATATACCTCATAGCCTTTTGTATACAAATCAAATATACGTTATTGTAGTTATTTCTTTATATGTAACGATTTCTTTAAATAGACAGAAAACACCATTAAGAGAGATCCATTTTCCCCTCATTTTTAGTCTAAGTATTTAACTTAGTATCTATTGCTAAACAAACCATTTAACAGTATTGGTTACATATAATTAGATGATAAATCTCAGGCTGGGATTTCAAGAAATAAGTTGTCAGAGTCAGTGAAAAACGTGGAAGACAAGTGAAAATGCTTTTCCTCGGGTTACCTCTCCAACACTGTGACCCCACAGCCCTAACACCATGTAGCCTTCTGATCTGAAGATAGGTTGCTGCTTGCTGTCTCTGGGTACCTGGCACGTCAGTGGCAGATATGTTTCCTACTCTCCCCTAATTATGTGCTATCTTTCTTTAAAATTAATTTTTTAATTACATTTAATCATTGAACATCTTTTTCAAAATTTACTTTTAAGAAGTTTCTGCCTTAGGGAACATACACTTGCAGAAGAGACAGAGAGAGGCAGTGAGAGTGCAAGTGAGAAATCATCCTGCCCCCCAGGGGAGATGGCTACTCCACAATCCATGTTCCTCCATTCTCTTCCCAGGATCTTGGTCACATATACACATGTGTGCCTGGTGTGAGTTTCAAGCCACTGGGTCTGGGACTCAAACTGTGCTTGGCCACACAGACGTCCAGTGATGTAACTGCTATACCACCTCCTGGACCCAATCACTGAACATCTTTACATTTTTCCCAGTACGAATATGGTACATATTATTTAAGTCAAGACATTACTATATACATTATCCTTGACAGTTTTTTTTTTTAAATGTTTTGTCTTTTCCTGGTCCCCTTTGTCCCACTCCATTTTACCTACCCCCTTCTATATCATCTTAGGTATCTTGGTGGTCTCCCTGCTATTAAACATTCCAGAGTTTAAAAAAAGAGTTTCTCTCTTTTTTTTTAGTTTTTTTTTTTCTTTTTTTTTCTTTCACTATAGGGCACATGTGCTTGCCAGCCAGAGAAAGACAGGAAGTGAAAAATCACACCCCAGGGGGATGGCCATACCACAATCCCTTCTCTCCCATTCTTCTCTCAGGATCTTGGGCATGCACGCACATGCACCTGGCATGAGTTTCAAGCCGCTGGGCCTGGGACTTAAACTACAGTCAAGTATATGGGAGTCTAGCGACGTAACCATTATGCCATCTGCTGGTCCCTCTGTCTTTCTGTTTCTGCTATAGTGTGGAGACATTCGGTATACATTAAGCAGGGATATACAATACCTGTCTTTCATAGTCTGGCTAAGAGTTAAAAACTCTTAGGGAGTTGAAATAAGATCTCAACAGGTATTTTATTTATTTTGAAGAGGTTTTTGTCTTAGGGCATGTGTGCTCATGAGAGAGAGAGAGAGAGAGAGAGAGAGAGAGAGAGAGAGAGAGAGAAGGAAAGGGCAAAATCACCCCCCCCGGGCCACACCCCAATCCCTTCTCCAACATTCTCCTTACTGGATGTTGGGCACGAACGCAAATGTGCCCAGCATGATTTTCAAACCACTGGGTCTAAGACAAGAACCACACTTGGCCATGTGGGAGTCCAGCAATGTAACCACTATGCTATCTGCTGGCCCCCTCAACAGTTATTTTTACTACAATGTAATGTGAAATTAGGGTTTACAAAGTGTTTTGTGAGGAAGGAAATATATACATATACCTTTAGAGAAGAAAAAAATCATAAAATTAAATGAAGAAATGTTGTTTTCTTTTTAAAGGTTTTTGCCATGTGAGAGCACATGCGCTCGCTGGAGCGACACAGGGAGAAGGAAAGAGGAATGGTCACATCGCAATCCCTTCTTCATTACCCTCCTGGGTTTTTGGGCATGCATGAACGCATACCCAGTGTGATTTCTGAAGCCGCCAGGTCCTGAATTTGAACTGAGGTGGGCCATGTGGGAGTCCGGCTGACCCTGAATAATTTCTCTTTTAACGTCATTACTTTGAGAGACTTTCTATCTACATTTGAAGATATGTTAAGAGCTTGTTGAAGATGATGCAAAGTAAATGCATTGCTTGTTGGATTGCGTTTAGACAGGTTTACTAATTAGAGGGCTTTAGAAGGAAACGATGGAAAGAGGGACCAGATAGCATGACGAGAGACGCAGGAATCAATATTTTGATATGTCACATAACTTGAAACGATTTGGCAATTAGACAACAGAGTTGCCTCTTTTATTAGCACATTCAAACAGCAGCAGAAAAACAACCTTCCATTTGATTCTTACTGATTTATTGTTTTTTATAATGCCACTTTTCAGAAGTATAGTCATGTGCTCACTTAGACAGGCTGACAAAAGTGAAATTTTGTATGTGATGCAAAGTACCCTTTGGGCCATAGATTAAGACACATATAGTGCAGTGACAAGTCAAGTCAAATGCCCACAGCAGACAACAAATCCCAGCCTCCCCTTCCCATGGTATGGCTCCCATTTTGCACCATAGAACCACAATGAAAATCTGGTAAAACATAGAACACAGATGGCTACTGACTGACATGAAAAGTAAATTTTATTAAACATGTTTACATACATGAGTTGGAAGTTCGTTTAAAAGCACGGGGGCAGGGGGGTGTTAAGACAAGTGGTCAAAATAGAAAGATACTACCCAATTATAATCAGTTGATTGTTGGCCACTAAGACAGAACGGAATCTAGTAGAAGTGCACCAATGCTTCAGTTCTTTCTGCTCAGCTGAGTGAGCAGTGGTCAATCTGTGCCCTGTGGAATGATGGGCAGATAATTCTGGCATGTGTAAATAATAATAAATAATTCGCTTGGTGCAGGCAGTACATCTATGGATTAAAACCTAGTGTGTACACAGTGTCTACATGTGTTACAGCCCCACAGTATGAATCTACACCAAAATGTTAATTAGAAGGAATTTGGTCCGTACTACATCACGTTTTCCGTAGGGTAAAAAATAAAGTCCATCTATAGACATTTCACTCCAGACTGAATCTGGCTAAAACCTGCAAAATGTCTATAACAAAAATGGATGGCTTAGATTTCTTGGTTATTTCAGTATAGTAATTAACAAGCAAACTGTACAAGTACATGCAACATACAAGCTGGCCTATGTGGAACTAACATACATTATTAAATAACCTTTTGTTTCTTTTATTTTTTTTCTTTTCCTATTTTTTTTTTTTTTTTTTTACAAAATGTGCATGCAGCTTTGAACAGTTCCAAGTCATGCTGCTCTATTTGCGTAATCACAAAAGTTGAATGACTCATAAAAGGAGGGAGAACATACCAACGCACCTGCAGAGTATGCAGTTCGTAGCACATACACAGAATGTCACAAGGGAAATTCAAGGCCAAGAAAAACTCAAATGAAGAAAATGCAAATTGAAATTTGACTTTGTTTTATTTTCTCCCAAAAAAGTAAGATACTTTGCATTAAAAAATCAAGCTTTGTGCTTGCATCAATCTCAAAGAAATGTAAACTAAAATTTGATAAAAACATTAGTTTAGTGCAGAATATTTCAACTGGAATTTCCAGTGGAATATTGAACAGCTCAGACCATGCTTTTTCCAGGGCAGATGGGTGTGTCTACACTGAGGCATGGCTGAGAAGCCTGGGCATAGCTGAAAGTGTCTTAGGCTCAAATCCATTCCTAGTCACCATTTTGGAAAGTCAAATGTACGTTTTAGACACATAAGCATATGTACTTTTTTTTTCTCTTTTCTTTTTCTTTCTTTTTGTTTTAGTATCAGGAAGAAAAGGCATTACAAGGAGTGTTTCCAACGTATAATTACGCAGTTAGTTTTAGTCCCCAGTATTAGCTGCAGATTGACTTCTTTAAAAAGCCCTCCATGCAAAACAATGGAGAACACAAATTAATTTTCTAAAATGCAAAAGGATATGCTCTATATTTTAAAAAGTGATTCTGTGGTTATTTATTTTGGAAGATTTTTTTTTTTTTTTTTGGTCTTTTGAGTTTCCACACATAAGACTTTGAAGAATTAAAACATGAAAGCCAGTGAAACCCTTCATTGGCCTCGCCTTATCTAGCTGTTGAACTTTGGGGAGATGCTACAGAGACTGCTTCAGCCCTTTTTTTGGTGCTTTTGGAAAAAGAAAGGAAGGGTCTCTGTTAGCATCATGAGGCCTGTCATGACACAGCCAAAAAAGTAGTGGACATAACAAATATAGTGAAAATGAAACAACTCGAAACTCGAGAAACCAAAAACCAACAAACAACATATAAAAACCAAAACTTACACAAATGAACGAAACTTCTCAAACACCTGGGAAATAACACTGCTTGTGGTCTTTGCAGAAACATTGTGTAAAATACAACTTTTCACAGAGTGAGAGTTTCCAGTTTGTTCTATTTGGTGTGTGTGTGTGTGTGTGTGTGTGTGTGCACGCGCGTGTACTGAAGTTTCCTCTTTTTCTATTTGTTAGAAGCATCAGTGACTCTCACTAGCACATTGATTCTTACTGAATTTGATAGATTGCCTTGTTCTGTCATATGAAGCCATGTTTTAAACAACAATTGGGACATATTATTGAAAAACTACTACAGGCAAAACACGAGTTGATTGTCTGTCTCCAACAATGCTTTTGATCATGAAATATCTGGTTCAGATTATTATCCTGAAAGGTGGAGTTTTCTTGGAATGACTCTGGTATGAGTTCACTATGATCGAATGCAGGGAGGCCCAGTTGAACTTTCCAGAGATGATTGGGAAGCCCGGCGGGTTAAGGGAGTGAGTGTGGGATCCACCAGTGATGACGGTGGGAACAATTTGTACCATCCAATGACCATGCTGGACAGATCAAGTTCTTCCAACAAGATTTGAGCCACACCCATAAAGCATTTATGGTCCATTCTGCCATAATCTCCCCAGACAATCACCTGCAGAGAAAGAGAAATGCAATACAATATGAATTTCTCTCCCTTTCACATTTGAAATTTCAAGAAAAAACTCTTTAAAAGTCAGCCAGTCAGTGAAGGACAGAAAATGAAAATAACACACCAAGGAGGAAGGCATAGATAAGAATTACCAATATTAAAGTGCTCAGTGATTCTTCACATTGATTTTTAGATTTGAAAGCAAGCAAGTAATTTTTCCATAGTCAACGAGAGGTATTACTATATAAGTCATTTCAAGAGTAAACATACTAAATGTATTCATATATAAATTTAGCACCTTCCTTGTGTAACAGTTATGGAGGAAACAATGAGTATGGTCACAGAAATATAATAATTAGAATTTGAGTAACCTCAGAGGATAAATCAAACAATCCAACTCAGTGTACCATGCAGTGTGTGTATGAGGAGATAAATAAGAAGAATGAGGGTATCAGATTAATTTCATGACTTCTGTATTATGGACTTGGGAGGGAAAAGGCAGGTTGAAAACTGTGAGCTGGGCCCTTTTGGAGACTTGCCTGACAATTTGGATTTGATCAGGTGATTAGTAAGTCAGTGTGATCACTGATAATTACCACAATATGGGTCAACTCTCATTGGTGCCAGCCAAACTTTCCATTACACATATTCCCAGGTTCTGTTCTCTAATCCTTCAGTTGACAGGAAAGGTCCTTGACTGAATTCATCCATCAGCTACATAGGAGCATGGGTGGTGAATCTTGACTTTTCAATTCGCTGAGAAACTCTGACAAATTCCTTAATCTCTTGATTCACAGGCATAATTTTTATAATTGACATAATGATATTTATTGCACATGGTGGTTATGAAGTTTAACAGAAGTAATGTATGTAAGCTCCTAGCAATGCATCCGGTATTCAACCAGTCCTCAATATTTCCTGGGCCCTGTGAACTTTTTTTCATTCTTTCTCTTTGCACCCCATGCCTGGTACACAGGAACGCTCAATGAACTATTATTAACATTGTTTACTTTGATTGATCTATCATCTCTATCTTATCTATCTATCTATTTCTATCTATCATCTATATCTATTGAGGAGGGGGGACAGAAGGGATTGGGAAACAGGACAATGTTTTCCATTAGGTCCATAAGATATTTTAATACTATATATTATCTATATTAAAAAGTAACCATTTTTCTACTCAAGGATATTAAGCCACATTTATTTTACTAAATTTTATTATCTTCATGTTTCACCACCTCTTCAATGTTTATATAGATAATACAATGTAAAAAGCCAAACAAACTACTACTGACCTGAAGAACTTTACCCTGAGGACTTTCATCAAACACCAGGGACTGTTGATACAAAGGATCAAGAGTTTTTCGTGCAATTCTTGTCTTCTTCTTGGCTATACAGGCTCCGTTTTCCAAAAGATATACTTTGACATATGGAGCTAAGTAAACAAAGACATATTAACATATAAGAACTTAAATCTTAAATTTAATTTATTTTTATTAGAGAATACTTTATTAAAGGAATCGGAGGGGCCAGCAGGTAGTATAGTGGTGAAAGTGCTGAACTCTCACATGGCCAAAAGCAATTCAAGTCCCGAACTTGGTTGCTTGAAAATCATGCCTGGGTACATGTGCATATGTGCTCAGAATCCTGGAAGGAGAATGGAGAAGGGAAGGGATTGCAGCCTGGTCACCCCTCATGTGGGGGGTGATTTCTCACTCTCTCTCTCATGGTCTTTGTCTCTCTCCAGTGAGTGCATGCACCCTAAGGCAAAACCACCCCCCAAAAAAAAGAAAAAAAAAAGAATGGAAGATTACTGAAAGTTTTCCAGAGTATTTAAGACATATAAAATTTTCATTGTCCCATAAGTTCTGTTCCTTGAAAACTATTAACATCACTCATTTTCTTCAGTTCAAATAACTACAAGGGGGCTTCAAAAAGTTTGCGAAAAACTAGACTCGAAATAGGAGTTTATTTTGGCACAAAAAGTTTTTGAAGCATATACATTTTTTCATAATACTCATTTGTCATGAGCTTTTGAAAAACACCCCCCATGCAAATTTATCTTAAGACTAACTGACTTTGGTCATAGCTGATGTTACAATGCAGGTTTATATCTTAAAGCTCATTGCGTTTCCTTTTTATGATTAAAACTAAATATTTCTTCTTTTGCATTTCTAAATGTGAAGAAAGAAAATAGTTGACATAAGCTGAGAAACTAGCTACACTTTATAAAATATGACAATATCCTTCTTAATACGTTCTGACAGAATAATTGTGCAAAGGAAACCCAGGTCCCTTTATACAGAATCACAGAACACAAAAAAGTTGCCTTTTTAATCAATCAGATAATATAAAACAGAGCATATACAAATGCAGTGAATATATGAGGAGGGTTTTTTTTTTTTTTTTTTTTTTTTTTTGGCTATTTAAAACTCTTGACCACACTCAACAACATTTTCTCTTACCAGGTGTAGATTTGGAGCCGGGTTTCTGTGTGAGGCTTCGTGCTCTGATCACTTCAACTTCTAACTGGCCCTTTTTATCCTCCATTCCAATTTGTATATCACCTGCAAGTGGAGGGCAAGCAAAATGTTTCAGCTTCCAAAAACAAAAGAGGCACATCATAGCTTCTGAACTATCATCTTAATGATCTTCTTAAACAAGCTAACATTTAGACATCCCAACTCCTTTTCTTTCGCATCTTCCAAATCCAGTTTTGAATTGTTTCTTATTTTTTGTTACTAATCCATCTTGGAAGATTCACAAATTAGCTTACAAGCCACTAGCTGTAACGCTCAAGTATTTTCTTGTACTCTTAAAATTTCTCACTCTTATGTCATCAGTACACTTATTAATGAAAAATTGTAATTATCTGCATTTTAATTATTTAGAGAAAACCACCATTAATATTTTGGTAACTGTTCTAGCAATCTCACAAGTTTTTTCTATCTATTTTAATGAATATGTCATTAACTCTTTAACCAGAGCCTTGATGGAAATACAGGTTTATTTACATTGTCGCCATTATAACAGATAGTTTTATAAGAATTCTTGCATAGTTAGTCAATTATTTCTTTAACATTAAATTCCCAGATTTTTAAAAATCTAATTTTATGGATATTTATATATTCCATGTGTATTACAAACAATCCTTCAAGAAGTTTATACTATTAATGGTTTGCACTATCACCGGAAATATCTGTCTTCCCCTTTCTCACACATACAAAGACATAGACATAGATATATAGTTATTAGCAATATATCTAACTTGCCAATCTGATGTTTAAGAAGTTATATTAATTTGCATTTTTTATTATTAGGAGGCTTATGAAGCCCACGTATAGTTTAATATAAAATTAGATTATCAACTAGAACGAATTGGAGAGAGTTCCTGCCTTTTTATTTCTTAAAACATTTACTTCATACTTTGCATGTCTCTGGCATTGTTAGAACTCATCCAGGAAACTACCTGGTCTAATTTCCTCCTGTTTTTTTTTTTTTTTTTTTTTTGGGGGGGGGCAGTTTTTAATACTAATGGTTATAGTTCTATTCAGGATCTCTCTGCCTTCTATTTCTTCTTATACTCTTTTTGATAGTTTACATTTTTTATAATTGTTCATCTCAAATAAATTTCCAAATGAATTTGCATAAGTGGTGGCATTCAGCAACTTGCTTCTTCATGTAACATTTTCTTAGATATGTATTTGAGGTGATGTACAGAGATCAGCTCAGTCCTTTTAATTTCTGGGGCCGGCAGGTGGTGTGGTGGTTAAGGGCACTGCACTCCCACATGGCTGGCAGTGGTTTAAGTCCCAGACCTGGAAGCTTACTTTCTCACTCCCTCCTACCCCCTCTCTCACTCTGTCCCTCTCTGGTCAAATAAAAAATAAATAATATAGACATTAAATAATTTCTACATAATATTTATATAATATTCTATTATGTGAATGTGTCATATTTTATTTATCTAATCTCTTACTGTTTTTTATGCTTGCTTTCCTACTTGAGACTATTACAAAGAATGTTGCAAAAAGTGTCTTGAGTATATACAACTAAAAGTGCTTTTGCTAGGTCAGAGCTCAAATGCACTTTCTTTTTCATTAGAGACTGATGTATATTACCCCTATTGGTCACTGTACCAGTTAAGCTTCTAACAGGAGTATATGAGGGTGCATATTTCTTAGAGGCTTTGCTCTCTTATTACTGAGAGATTTTATACATTTTGGGCAATCTGATTTATGTTTTGTAGACATCCTATTGAATTAAGGCCCAGTAATGGTGGTATACAGACAGCACCACCACTGGAAGCCTGTAACCCAAATGGGAAGCCTGTGTTCAGGTCCTGAATAACCTGAACACATGCTAGCTAACCAGGAAGCTGGAGCAGAAGAAATGCAATATGAGGAAACTCTGTTAAAAATCTCTCTCTCTGGGGGCCAGCAGGTGGCATAGTGGTTGACCAAAGTTTGAGACCTGGACTCAGCAACTTGAAACACACTGGGCACATGTGCATGCATGCCCAAAATCCAGAGAGGATGATGGAGGAGAAGGGATTACAGCATGGCTATCTCCCTGGGGATGGTTTCTCACTTTCTCTCTCTCTGTGTCTCAAATGGGTGTATTCGTCCTATCTCTTAAACAAACAAACAAACAAACAAACAAACAAAAAACTACCTCTGTCTCTTTTTTTCCTTCTCTCTCCCTATCTCCCTCATACAAAAAAAAAAAAAAAAAAAAAAAAAAAAGAAGAAGAAAAGTAAAAAGAAATTATCAGGTTAACTCCATTTTATTCCTACTTTTCTAGATTTTATTTTTTCTTAAATTTTGCCAGAAGGCATGTACACTAGACAGAGAGAAACGGAGAGAGAGAGAGAAAGCATCACCCGTGGTGGACAGTCATGTCATAATCCTGTCTACATTCTCTCTTTTGGGCATGCATGCACATGTGCCCAGTGTGTTTTTCAAAACTCCAGATCTGGGACTCGAACTGCACAGCTGATTCTGTGGGAACTAGCCTCGTTAACCCTTATGCTACTGAGTGGTCCACTAAGAGATATTTAAAAATCATAAATTAATACTGAATTGTATTAGATAATTTCTTCTGTATTTGTTAGGATAGTCCTTTTTCTATTAACATGCCAAATTATAGTCATTGTTTTTTTGTTATCAAATCTACTATACATTCAAGAAAAAAAATCCAGTTTGGATGTGATGTTATTTTTAGTACTTCTGGATTTGTTTTGAGATTCACAGAGACTTTTGATAAAATGGCTTGATAATAATTTTGTTTGGAAATTTCTCAACCATTAAATATATATTTATGCACACAACATAGGGTGTGTGTAATCACCGTAGAGACAGTGAGAGGGAAAAGTAAGAAATCACTACATGGGAGGGGGGGATGGCCAAGCTATTATTTTCTAAAGTTTATTTATTTCTTCAGAAGAAGAAAGTGTGACAGCATCCCCAACAGGATGCTGCAATGCTCCACCAGCCTTCAGTCAGCTCCAGGTGGTGGGCAAGTGCATGCCCAGCATATTCAGGGAGGCCTCTAGACTTGAACTGGGAACCTAATGCAGGATTGCCTTGTAGTTCATCATATTTTACTGTTGTGTCACTATCTGGCCCCCATCCTGCTTGTTTTTAAACATACACTCAAAACCCTGTTTTTGCTGTTGCTTTAAAAACACTGTTAAAAATTACTTTCATAGATTTATCAAGTTTCATTCATTCCTTTGCTCATCTTTATTATTTGTACCCCATTCTTTCTTTTAATCTTCTTTTTTTTGGAAAGGTTTCTGCTATAGGGCACGTGTGCTCGCCAGACAGACAGAGAGAGAGTCAGAGATACAGAAAGTGAAAAATCACCCCCCAGGGGGGATAGCCATGCCGCAATCCCTTCTCCTCCATTCTCCTCTCGGGATCTTGGGCACGCACGCACACGCGCCCGGTGTGAGTTTTAAGCCACTGGGTCCAGGACTCGAATTGCGTTCGACTACATGGGAGTCCAGCAACATAGCCATTATGCTAACTGCTGGTCCCTCTTTTAATCTTCTTAATGTCCATCTTTCAGAGAAGAGTAGTTAGTAAATGTTGAGTCTTTGTGTATGTGAAAATGTTTGTATTTCATCTTTATTATTCAACGAATGTTCATCTTAATATAGCATTTTATGTTGATAGTGCTTTTCTTTAGCAGGTGGAGAGTAACGTCTTTTAATTTTTTTTTTTCATTTTTGGCATTGTTAAGAAATAAGAACTATCCATTTATTGCCTCTCTTTGCTAAGTGATCTCTTTTCTTTCTCATGACTTGAGATGCTGTTCTGAAATTTCATTAAGAAGTATGTTTTACTTGCTTGTTTGAAAGAACCATGCTGTTTGAATAGCTCATATTTTATTTTTATTAAATGATTCAGCCACCATTTTTTCCCTAAAGATTGCTTTTCTAGTCTCTATTTAGGGTCCTGTTAGAATAAGGTATAATCTAAATAGGTTGCATTAATGACTTTCTATGGTTCTTGCATTTTAGAATTCTATTTTTAGCTTTGTTCAGTATACTATTTAGCTCATTGATTGAGTTTGAAATTTAATTATTATATTTTTCATTCTTTTTTTTTTTTTTTTTATAGAGAGAGATTTTTGCTATAGGCCATGTACACTCACCTGAGAGACAGAAAGAGACAGAAAGTGAGAATTCACTGCCCAGAAGGGATAGCCATGCTGTAGTCCCTTCTCCTCCATTTTCCTCTTGCGATTTTGGGTATGCATGCACATATGCCTAACATGAGTTTTAAGCCACGAGGTCCAGGAATCAAACTGTGAGAGTCCAGCAACTTAACCATTACGCCATCTGCTGACCCCTTATTTTTCATTCTCCAGCTTTCTTAAAAATATATGCTTGTCATTAATTTCTTTTTTCCTGTGGATTATATATGATTCTTTATCTCTGAAAATATTATTTCTAAATTATTTCCATTTTCTGAGGTATAAATTTTCTTTATCAAATGAGTCGATCAAGTTTTTGTTCTACTTCTAGATTTATAATTTTGTTTTAGACTTCAGCCCCTAGAGGTCTCTCTAACTCTATGTTTTAACTTTTAACCTTTAAAAATCATATAAACACATTGTTTAAAGAGCCAAAGTGTTCTACTGGTATGAATAACTAACTCTTACCCTCTTGTTCAACTTCTTGCCTTTCAAAAGTCAATGCTTTCAATATCTTTAATATTTATAGCTGACTATATATGCGTGTGTGTGTCTGTAATGTGTGTATAAACCTTTTGGTTTTTTCATTATTATTTTTAAACCCTATATATATAACTATTTTCCTTTTTATAGATTTTTTATTGACTTCTAATATTGGTCTTTTTCATTGCTTTCCTACTAACTGTACTACATATCTGGCAATTGCTATCATTCTAGTCTCCTAATATTAATATTATTATGATCATATAACCTTATTTATTATTGTGTGAATTACAATACCATGATTACATCAAATTTCTTGGGCAGATTTTCCGTTTCCCTACATTTATTATATATTCTTTAAAAAGTGTTTGCTTACCCTTTTATGCATGTGTCGCTAATTCAAACCCTTACTCTCTTGGTTGTTTACATCTTCCATAAAATCGAACATGTTATGTATTCTACAAATTATATCTTATAAAATCTGACATGCTACAATTTGGACAAATGTTTTTCAAATCTCGCTGCAGCTATTATCTTAGATCTTCCATCACTATCATTTCTGTCTTGTGAGGAAGCATTTACTTCTCGGATCTCATCTGTTTCTTTCTTTCCTTTTTTTAAAATCTGCTATTAAAAAAAATATTCACTTGTTAAAGTAAACATTCCAGGAGCCTCCTGAGCAATACTGGTTATGAGGAAGATGTCTTAAGACCTTGGTGTTCTGGTTAGGTATTTTTCTAGCCTTAAGCTTTCCTTAAATTTGATGTCTATTGTATTCTAGATTGGAAATCGGTTGTGACTCGGAATTTTGAAGGTAATGTGTAAGACTATTATTTATTATTACTGAAGAGTACAATAAAACTCTGAAGAGCCCAATCAGAATCTGATTTTTGATAGTTTTGAATAGAATTATTTTTCCTCTTAGAAAATCTGGGTGATTTACTATCAATTCTCAGTGTTGCCCTCATGTCTATTTTAATCCATATTGCTGGTTATTCCATGGGTCCTTTTAAGCTGTGAGCTCATGTTTTCCAAGGAAATGTACTGATATTACAAGTACTATCAATAATTGTTTCCTGTTTATGTCTTACTTTTACTAGAAGTTTATTTGTTTGTGTTACTAAAAGCTTATTTGCTTATGTATTTAATGAGAGAGAAAAAAAGAGAGACAGACAAGACACACTGGTAACTCTTGACAGGGTCTGGCCATACCAAGATCCACCTCAAACAGCTCCAGCCTTCCAGCTAGCCAGAATCATGGGCATGTGTCCAGTGTGTTCAGGTCAACTCAGGGTCCAAACCCAGGGCCTCTCCCACAGCTTCAGTGTTTTGCAGTGATGCCCTAAGCCCATCATCTTCTTTTATCTTCATTCAAGGTCTATATTACTAGTTAAAGTTTTCACTTATTTTAGCTTGGTTTGACCTCTTGAATGTTTTTCCTACTCCAAGATTTTAGAAACATTACTGGAAGTGTTTCCCAGTACTTTTTTATGCCCACAAACACAACAACTTTAATAGATATTATTTTGTATTCAAGAACCTTAAATGCTTTGCAGACATTGTCTTTAATTAATCCCCACAACAACCCTGTGAAGTAGGTATGACTCCCATTTTATAAGACAGGGAGACTGAAGCACAGAGAGGTTAAGTGACTGGCCCAAGGTCACAGAATTAAATTCACTGAAGAGCCAGGACCTGAGTGCCTTAGCCTCCCAGCTCCCAGACAAATACCTCATAAGAGAATCTTTAATAAAAAGTATCTTTAAACAAACAAACAAAAATATGGAACGCTTCACAAACTTGTGTGTCATCCTTGAGCAGGGGCCATGCTAATTTTCTCTGTATCATTCCAATTTTAGTATATGTGCTGCCAAAGCGAGCACTTTCCCAGTACTTTTTAAATGTTTTTCTCCACCCTTCTTTATTTATAGTTGAGTCTACAATATTAATTTTTTTTTAAGTTGTGAAGTAGGAAAACTATTCGATTTTTTTTTTTTTTTTTTTTTTTGGAGTTGAACAGTTACGCCAACACCCTTTAATGAATAGCCCACCCCCAGCTCCATGCTGTGAAATGTCCCCTTTGTGCTGTGTTTGGACCTATTGTAGACGCTGCCTTGAAGGTTTCTGGTAGTTCAAAGATTTATAACTAATTTTATTTCATTTTTTGTAATACCTTACATTAGAAAAGTGCTCTAGAAATTAGAACAGTCATTTACACCCAACAACATCCTAGCTAAAATGTTGCTTCTCTCTTGTATTACTGTTATGCTATATTACATGGTCTTGTTAACAATGAAACATCAGCTTTCCTGTTGAAAAAAAAATTCTTACCCATTGCTGGGGTGGCAAGGGTTTGGCGGCCAACAAGCTGGGCTGGTCCCAGTCCATCAAGAAAATCACTGAATTGACTGTCAGCACCCAATCGCACGCCAGGAAATATCAAGCTATTAGAAAAGGACAAAAACAGAACAAAACCCAAACTATTATATCTCCTAGAATTCATTTTGTTTCTATTTGACAAATTCATATAATGAAATATAAACACTACTTGAAGACTCTGTTTACTTACTGATTCTTCTCATTACCTTTGATCCAAGCATAAGAGGCTTAACACTGATTGATAAAGGTCTCTCAATTTAAGACCTAACATTCTATGTGGGGGCTCAGTTATAGTTTTTTTGAAAGCTTTTTTTTCCATATGTTACGTGTGCTCCACCATAGAGAGACAGTGAGAGGGAAAGTGAAAAATTATCTTCCAGGGGTATGGCCATACCTCAGTCCCTTCTCTTCCATTCTCTTCCTGGGATTTTGGGCATGCACGCACATATGCTTCGCATGATTTTCAAGCCACCACTTCTGAGACTCAAATCATGGTCAGCCATGTGGGAGTCCAGTGCCTTAATGACCATGCCACCTGCTGACCTCAGTAATGGTTTTTAATATACTAAGTGTTCTGGAACTCACAAAACCAAATCTATATCTCTACATAAATATATTGCTCACATGGATATAAGATGCAAATTTTTATATCTTACTTGTTTATGAACATTAATATTAATGTTAAAAATTTTTAAAGTGGCTAATAAGTCCTTAAATAAATAATGTAGCTTAGTCCTTATTTATAAGTAATATATTTAATTTTTAAGTTTTGAAGGAATTAAATGTTTAAATTATCTGAGACTTTTGTCTAAACAGGAATTAACTGGTTAAGATATGTCTATTTCTTACTATATAAAACTATCTAAAGTCGAGGGCTGTGAGCTGCTTCTGTTTTACTGATGTAATTGCCTCTGTAATGAGAACCATATTTGTTACATTGTTGGCATTCAATAAGTCCTTTTTTAATGAACATACTTCTATAAGAATTTACTGTTTCCACAGTGTTGTTAACACATACTATTTTGTCACCACTGAGGGAATTAGACATGACACACATTATTATCCCATCTAAAAAGTATGGGAATAAATTGATGAGAGAGTAAGTGGCTTATCTATGTTAAAGGCAACTTTTAATTGGATCGTTATTTTTGTTTCAGAAAATAATGTTTCCAGTCTTTCACTCATACATTGTTTTGTAGGACTTCATCAAATACTGGCCATTTGGTCAGCAAGTTTACCTTCATAACTTTCACACCTGCCAATAGTTGTCACTTACACCTTGCTAGAAACATGAGTAACAATCATTTGATCAGATATGCAGGGACCAAGCAGTTTTTAAGAATGGGAGAGTATATCATAAACATTTACTGGCACAATTTGATTTCATTTTCTAAATAAAAAGAAAAATGCCAGTAAAATAAATTTTGAACATGGATTGGTATAGAAATGATCACAAAAGTAACAAATGAATAATTACAGAAATTTGTGTACATCAATCTCCGTGTAGCCCACTGCGGCTTAATTGCTTCTGTGTAAGATCCACTGTCAATAATAAAGTGCAGTTTACCAGAATAATTCTAAAGCATAGGGAAAATGCCTGTTTTGTGCAGGATTCATATGAAATGGTAAAAACAAAGTAAACAAAACCAAGTAAAGGAAAAAGTCTAGTTATGTTTTTTCAGAATTAACTAATTTCGGAATTCACTATATGCTTTAATTGGAAAATAATGAGGAAGAGAGATCCTGAGTCTTTTTCCTGAAATTAAATTAAGTCAGCTATGTTTTCAAAGGCAATAATTGTAGGTCACTTACATGTATGAGAGTGTTATACATAGAGACCAAAATAGGGTCGTCAGAAAAGTCAAGACGTAGTTTTCTGTGTTTTTTTTGCAAAAATGTGTCATGACTTTTCCGACAACCTGACAGTTTGGAGAAAAGTAGGAAAGTGGGAAATCTGTTTATTATTATTATTATTATTATTATATTTTTTTATTTCTAAACACTGGTTCAGATTTTGGCGACAGGGTCTGACTATGAGTTTCCCCTATGAAAGAGCACATGACAGGAAGCATTTCTACACTACACATTCAGTTAAGGACTACCCTGAGCTTCACTGGATGATGGAAACCAGTCTTTTCATGTGAATCAGCATTTCTTCTCTGAAAGGTATGAGTGATCCGGTACAGAATGTGTCCATGCGTATTCGTGAAAGATCTTGCTGGCTTAAAATGAGCAGTTAAGGGGCCGACAGGTGTGGTGGTTAGAGGCGGTGAATTCCCACATGGCCGACTGCGGTTCGAGTCCCAGACCTGGAGTATTGCTTTCTCACTTTTCCTCCCTCTCTCTCTCTTCTCTGATTACAATGAAAAATAGTAATAACAAATAAATAATCTTTTTTTAAAAAATGAGCAGCTGAACTTCTGGATAAATGAAGAAGCTGCACAGTAAACTGTGAAGGCTTTGATGTTTTACTGATTTCAACCAATCCGGAGTCCTAAAGCCTTCCAGACACGCCGACATCACTTACTTCCCCTCGGAGCTGTAACTGTTGATGCTGCCATCGGTAGACTCTCGACTTGGTTGTCTCACCATCTTCCGCATTTCCGCTGCCATTCCCGTTTCTGTGCTTCTCTGTATGGTACTTTTTAACTTCTTGTGGCCCGACTCTGACAAGAAGAGAGTTAAAAAAAAACCTGAGGTTGACTTAGGTAGTTTATTCCTGAATAACAATTGACTCTACAAATATAACAGTTATTTTTGCATATAATTAAAAATTCAATCAGAAACATAGTGGTCTAAGAGAATAGTTTATAGTTAAATCACTTAGCCAGAGTTAATTGTGGCTAAGAGGGGCAGCAGTGGAGGGTTTACTATGGCCACAGTGCCAGAGACGGCCTGAACTTCAGTGAACCCAAATGAACTCCTGACAACTTCAGTAAAAACTTAGATTTGGCACCAAACTGTTAGGAGGAAAAATAACGAACCACCTAAGAGGTTTCTCCTCATACAAAATTCTCTAGATGTCTTGGAATAGACCTAAAAGAATTGTTGATGTCTTTCAAAGAGAAAAGACACTGGGACAAAGCATGAAAAATGCCCGTTTTGGTGCATCACACATTAGCAGTCCTCATAAAGAGAAGGAATGATACCTTGTATGATGATTTTCACAGCACTTTAACATACAATTACCTTAGCTAAGATTGTATATAAGTTACTAGGGAGGTAGAAAAGGTATGACCTCATTCCAAGGTAACACAGCTAGCTCATGGCTTGTGGCTGGCACCTGGGACGGTAAGGGTCTGTTCGCACTGGGAATTATATTAACTAATAACGTTCACTTCAGTTCTTGATAAACTCGAAGTTCACAGCAAATTTCTTGAGGCCTTTTGAGATGCACTAACATCTTATGCACAGCATGGAAATGAAATGCTAAAACTTTCTTCTTTGATTATATGTATAAGCATCAGTAAGTCAGACAGACTGTTGGACCTTTTTCCATCTATCCTTCTATATGCATTTCTTGTTTTCTAGTTTATGTACAGTATTATTTAATACTTGTTAGTGATACATGGAAATATGCTTGTATATACATAACTACATACGCACACTCATAAGCTTTTCAATCCTTATAAAGCCTCTATTAAGCAGGTTTCTAAACACACTTTTAGATGAGTCATACAAGAAACTGCAGTTTTGCATCTAATTTTTTGGTAACTCCAATTCTTTTGTAAATTTTCTAATAAAAGACCTCATAGGTGGACCAGCATATGGCATACTGGTTACGTTGCTGGACTGCCATGTAGTCCTAGATGTGGAGGATTGAAAGTCATGCCAGGTCCATGTGTGTGCATGCCCAACACCCCAAGAGGAGAATGGAGAAGAAGGGACTGTGGCGTGGTCATCCCCCCTGGGTGGTGATTTCTCACTTTCTCTTTGTCTCTCTCTGTCTCCAGCAAGCACACAAGCCCTATAGCAAAAATACCTCTCTGAAAAAGAAAAGGAAGTCCTCAAAGGTTATGCCATGCAGATTCAATATTGATGTTTCACTTACATTTTTAAAATAGATTTATTAAATTCTTATTTTATTGTTCTTAATATTTTTATAAACAAAGACGATATTTAATAATTTGGGAGCTTTTTTTCTTCACACCTATATACGCTTCTTCACTTGGTTTCTGTGATCAACTCTTTCCCTCCTTTCTCACTGGTTACTTCTCCTGGATCTCTTGGGCTAGAACCTCCCTCATCAAAACTTTTCACTTTTTTCTACACTTACTTCCTAGCTCATCCCAACCACAGCTTTAAAACTATTTATATCCTTATGTCTCCCAAATATGCATCTCTAGTCCTAACTTTTCTTCTAAATGCTGGAGTCATTAATCTGTTTATTTTATTGGCTCCATTCAGAGATCTAAAAGATATTTCAATGTTAACATAAACAGAACTCTTGATTCTCCATGTCCATCACACTACCACAATCTCCTGCCTAACTCTCTTTCCTCAGTAAATGTACCTCCATTAACTCAGTTGCTCTGGCCTAAAACATCGTAAGCACCCTGGGACAGGAGTTAGCATAATGGCTATGTCGCTGGACTCCCATGTAGTTGACCGCAGTTCGAGTCCTAGACCCAGTGACTTAAACTCACGCCGGGCGCATGTGCGTGCGTGCCCAAGATCCCGAGAGGAGAATGGAGGAGAAGGGATTGCGGCGTGGCCATTCCCCCTGGGGGGGTGATTTCTCACTTTCTGTCTGTCTTTCTGGTGAGCGCACACGTCCTATAGCAAAAACCTCTCCAAAAAAGAAAAAGAAAATAGAAAAAGAAACTTTGTAAGCACCCTTAGTGCCACTTTTGTGTGTGTGTGTGTGTGTGTGTGTGTGTGTGTTTTTCCCAAAGTTTTTGCCACAAGGTGCATGTGCTTGCTGGAGAGAGATTGAAAGTGAGAAATCATCCTCTGGGGAGATGGGCATGCTGCAGAACCTTCTCTTCCATTCTCCTCTTGGGATTTTGGACAGGCATGTACATGCACCTGGCATCTTTTTCAAGCCACCAGATCTGGGATTTGAACCATGGTCAGCCATGTGGGAGTCACCTGCTGGCACCAATTCCTCTTTCTAACATATCCCACACCCAGTCCATCAACTAATCCTCTTGGTTTTAACTTCAAAATACATCACGAATCTGGTGAGCCCCTGCTTTACTGCTACAATCCACTACGCCAAGTCACTATCATCCCCGAGCAAGACCATTGCGGTACCCACTGAACTGGTCTCACCGCTTCTGCTCTTTCTCCTCAGAGTACTCTCTACAAAAGAGCCATGGAGATTCTTCTGATTTTGGTTTTGTTTTCAGAGAGGTTTTTGCTATAGGGTGTGTGTGTTTGCTGGAGAGACACAGAGATAGAAGGTGAGGATTGTGCCCCTCTGCCCAGGGAGGATGGCCATACTGCAATCCTCTCTCCTCCATTCTCCCCTCAGGATTTTGGGCACACACACACACACACACACACACACACACCTGGTGTGAATTTCAGGCCACCGGGTCTTGGACTTGAACCACAGTCGACCATGTGGAAGTTCAACACCTTAACCGCAACACAACCTGTTGGCCTGACCATGGTGATTATTAAAAACTGTAAACCTATGAGGACTTTTTTTCTTTTTCTTTTTCTTTCTTTTTTTTTTTTTTCCCAGATCTTGAGCTAGAGAAATTAGGGCAAACTTTAAATCTTAGTGATGAGGTGAAGCTGGAGACTGGAAGAGAAACAGTAAGAGGATCAAGAGTATGGAGGTTCAGGTTAGAGTGTTCATTAGCTCAGTTTTAACTCCATCCAACAGATGCTTACAGAACAATATGTGCATCATACACTGTTCTAGATGGAGACATATTGATAACTACAAATTTCCTGCTATCACGGAGCGTACATTCTAGTGTGTGTATACAGGAAGGCAATGAATAAACAGATATGTCTGGTAATAGTGCTATGGAAAAAAGTTTGCCAGAATAAGGTCCCAGAGACTGATGGGTAGAGGAACAATGGCTTTATTTAAAAAGGAGTCAGAGTCTCTCTCTCTCTTTTAATTTTTTAAGAAAATTTTTTGGTATAGGGTGTGTACGTTCACCAGAGAGACAGAGAGCAAGAAATCAGCCTCCATGGGGGATGTCCATGTTACAGTCTCTTCTCCTCCATTCTCTTTTCAGGACTTTGGGCACGCACACACATGCACCTAGCAGGAGTTTCAAGCCTGCGGGAATGGGACCTGAACTACAGTTGGCCACATGGCAGTCCAGCAATGTAATCATGCCATCTGCTGGTCTCAAAGTCAGAGTCTCTTAAACCAGAGGATACAAGCCATGAGTGAACAGGGAAATAATACAAAGAGTGATTGGTCCTAGTGATGGTGATGAAAAGCTGCAAGTAACGGTAGTCAGGAGGGCACCTGTCTTGCCAGAAGCACTTAGGTCCTCAGACTTCCTGTAGTCTCTCTGTCGTCCATGTAGGCCCTGGTCAAAAGGCTGTCGCCTGGGATCTCAGGGCTCTGTGCACATCTGTAGTCCAGATGAAGGGGCATGTAGACTGTCAACACCTGACTTCTCTTGCATTTCTTAAACCCAGGTTTCACATGGTTGTCCTTTATTGCATATTTGTTCAATAAGTGAATAGAAAACTTTAACAATGAGTAATCTGTATTTGTGTGTGTGTGTTTTTAAATTGGGATATCAAATTTTCTTAAAAACTACAAGGTATCTTAAAGTTCTTAGAACAATTTTAAACCCTAATAGCTTTCAAAGTGTAAATGTTACATACTTTGAAGAAAGTATCATCAGAGAAGAGAATTTTCTTTTTTTTTTTTTCTTTTTTGGAGAGGTTTTTCTTATTGGGCGTGTACACTCGCCAGCCAGACTGAGAAAGACAGAGAGACAGAAAGCGAGAAATCACCCCCCAGGGGGGATGGCCATGCCGCAATCCCTTCTCCTCCATTCTCCTCTCGGGATCCTGGGCATACACACACATGTGCCCGGCGTGTTTTAAGCCACCGGGTCCGGGACGCAAACCGCGGTCGACTACATGGGAGTCTGGCCATATAGCCATTACGCTAACTGCTGGTCCAGAGAATTTTCTTTATGCTTGCTTCATTTTGTAAGTTTAAATAATACATTTTTAATTTCAATGTTTTTGTTTTAGTTTTAATTGACGATTGCAAATGGACTTATACCTAGATGATGTCTTCTTCATATTAGTAAATATTCGATGAAAAGTTTCAATAAACTAAGCAATATAGAGGACCAGGTAGAACCTGAATATACAGTTTCAGCTTTGAACTTGTTATTTAAATTCATAAGGCTGTTAATATACATTTTGAATCCAGGAATTGGAGGGAATATTGTATTAGTAGAAGCAGAAACTCTAAATATGTAGAAAATATAATCCATGCAACAAATCATTCAGTGCTCATCCTGGGGCCAAGTCCTTTGCAGATCCCGATAACACAGTAAGAACATAACAGACAAAAATTCCTACCCTAAAGCGGCTTACATTCTAGTAGGTATAAATGACTTGATTGGCATCATACTACTTAGCTTCAAAAACTTGAATCAGAAATCTGGCTTTCTGAACCTCAATCTTATGATTATCCATGGCACAGTTCAGGAAAACACAAAGTCTGGCCTAATTTACTTTGCAAATAGAGCACTAGTTTAGCCACAGAAGTATTTTTAGGTATACACTCACATATGGACTTACAATTCCATTCGTGAAATTTTGTTAAAATCCCATATATTTGGGTCAGCTCTGTGGTACAACTATCATGTGCTTCTGTAGAGAAGCTAGATCCCACATGACGACCCTGGTGTAATTGCCCAGCCTGAAATATGCCAGGCATGGACAAGAGTGCCCCAGATCTGAAGGGCTGGAAGACGAGAGGAAGGGGAAGATGGAGGGGTCAGGCTCTGTGCAGAGTGCTCCAGCATCTCTCACTCTTATGTGTGCTGCTCTATTATGATCAAAGAAAAACAAGTCACATACACATGACAAATCAGAAAGATTCACACCATGTGGAGGCAACATTCTACTAGTGTTATGAAGAATAAAACAATCCCTCAAAGAATGTTCCAAAAGGTGTCACGGTTACATATGAACTCTTCCTCTCTTTTCAGATTGAATGGCATAGGTTATATTTAGAAACATGTCACTGAATTATTAATTTACTCTGTAAATGCTCGTTAAACAAGAACGTATAAACCAATAGGCATTATTCTGGGTGTTAAAGATACAACATTAATAAAACAGGATAGCACATACATTAAACACGTATGTATGAGGAACACATCAGGAGAGAGAGTGATCAACCAATGGATTGGTAGGATATACTGGCATGTGGATGTAATTAAAACTTATGATGCTAAATGTAATCACCAGGGAGGAAATAGATATTTTAAAAAGTAAACAAAATGGAGTCTGTGATATTTTCATGTTTAAAGGTCTAGAAGAAAATAAAGACAGTTAAAAAGGCTGGAGAGAGACCTTTTAAGGCTGGGAGGGAAAACAAGTGTGATATAGCACAGAAATATAAAAATTAGAAAAAGGAAGTGTTTTAAGAAGTAAAAAAATAAAAAAGAAGTACTGATTACTACTGAGAATAAGAAAAAGACCTAGAACTGACCACAGTGTTTGGCTCCATGGAAATCACTAACTTTGAGAAGAGTGCATTCAGTGAGGCAGTAGGGCTAGAAGTCTAAAGAGTAGCTTCTGAAGAGAGAATGACAAGTGAGTAAAGAATATAGTTCTTATAATTGTGAAAAGGTTTGTTGTGACTGGGAAGTACATGGGAAGTTACATAGTTTTAGGGGAGGTTATCTAATTTTTAAGAAGTGTGCTAGTAGAGCTTATTTCTAAGTAGATGGAATGAGTAAATGAACAGGGAAAGCAACATTATTAGGTCTAACATTATTTGTTGGAGAGGTGGATGAAAGCCAGTTAATGTCACATAAACCACCTTCCAATCAAAGCAATCTCTACTGCCAAAAGCTAAGTCTACCAATTAACTGGAAAAATTAGTAAAAGAATATCACCTAATTGATTATACTAGATGAGTCCAAGAGATGAAAGCAATAATGACCACTAACTCACAAAGCATACAGTTAGTGTAACCTGAAGTACATGTAAAATAGCACTTCACTGCATCACATGCACTCTTACTGCATCACAATAAGACTTGTCTGTCTTTCCTAGGTCATGAGTTGGTTTAGGGCAATGCTTCTTTCTTTTCCACATTTATGTGTACATACAGTATCAGGATACAAAGCACTCAGGGAATAGTTTGCCAACTAAATTAATAAAGAACTAAATGAACAAAGCGTATTATATTAACCAAACTTCTTTTGAAAAATAACGATCTGATCATGCACACACAAGAATAAATTTTATCACAGATCTCAGATGTTACTTTTAGGATAATGAAAGGTTACACTAAGTGTTTACTCTGCCAGTTAATAAAACACATATTTTAAGTTAATTCAGTAATAGAGTGAGGGGAATAAAGGGAAAAGAGAGAACCATCCAGAGAGTGAGTGCGAGCTTGCTGCCTGCGTTCCTCTGAATGAGCACATGACCTGGAGGGATCGCAAGACGAGACATGCAAGCCTTCTCTTTCCTTCTTCTGTTTCAGTTCCTGAAGTTAATTCTGGTGCTATGATGACTTCTAAAATAGATTCCTAAAAAGAAACCAAGGGCCAGTTGGTGGTGTGGTGGTGAAGGCAGCTGCATCCCACAAGGCTGGGTGTGTGACTCTAGTCTGCGACTCTGCAGTTTGAAAATCACACCGGGCACGTGTGTGCGCCCAAAATTTCCAAAGGAAAAATGGTGAAGGAATTGCAGCATGACCATTCCCCACACTGGGTTAGTTTCTCACTTGCCTTTGCTCACTCTCTCTCCCTCTCACTATTCCCATGGTGGGGTTGCCTTCTCACTCCCCTGCCTTCTCTCTCTTTCTCACTATCTCTCTCAGAAAAGTATAGTGCCCTTTAAAAACAAAAAAAGAAGGCAAACCAAAATTTATCTGAGGTTCAAACAAAAAACCAGCAATACAGTCACAACCACATATAATAGAACCTAATAGAACTGGACTTACTAGACTTACTGAGTCTATAGATTGGTGTCCAAGGGATTTTCGAAGGAAATTTTAACTCTGTGTGGATGGTAAAGGAAGGGAGAGGAATTGTATAGCTTTATTTCAGACCAAGAGAGTAACATATTTAAAGATGCCGAAATGAGAACAGGAAGGCCTTTTGAGCAACTACATTTCCTGAATGACTACAATTAATTTAGTGGTGACTGAAGGTAGTGAAATGGGAAACCACGGAAGTGAGCAATGGAGGAATCATGCAGGGCTTCTTACCCAAAGTTCTCAGGGTACACACGATTACCCATCATTTGGGCTGTTGTTACATGTCAGTGCGGTTTGTTCTTTTTATTTATTTATTTTGCCAAAGGGCGTGTGTACTTGTCAGAGAGAGAGACAGAGAGAGGGAGGAGAGAGCACTCTCCAATGGAGCACAGTCACTATGGAATGAAATCCCTTTTCCTCCATTTCTCCATCCTGTCGAGATTTGAGGCATATGTGTGCATGTATGTACATGTCATGTACACACACATGTATCCAGCACAAGTTTTTCAAACCGCTGGGCTGAGATTAGACTTTCTTGGTCACACACGTGGGATTTAGCTTCCTCAACCACTAGACCATGAAGCCAGCCTAGTGATCTCAAGGTCTTGGTCTTCCCAGTTCTGGTAATCCTTAAAGAATTGAGTGGACCTTGCACTGTATAGAATATGGCACAGTAATACTGCCACAGATTTCCAACTGTCATGCTTTAAAAGAAAACACCCAGCAGCTTTCATTTGTTGATGTCAACAGCTTGCAATGTTGTGGTAACCAAGTAGTCAGTAATTGTATTAGATAGTCTGCCTTAATCGTGCCACAGTTTCTTTAGTATTTAAACAAATACACAACAGAGGTTGCTTTTGTGTTGTGCCAAGGTTTTTGAATATATTTCATCCCATGCAAGATAAGTACAACTTGTAAAAATTTCAAAGGTCTGAGGATTATTTTTAGAAAATTGTAT
The DNA here is from genome assembly GCA_026018925.1 of Tupaia tana. Taxonomy (NCBI): domain Eukaryota; kingdom Metazoa; phylum Chordata; class Mammalia; order Scandentia; family Tupaiidae; genus Tupaia; species Tupaia tana. The sequence continues at coordinate 94,156,123 of JAKSZU010000002.1, forward strand.
GTGGTTCCTTCAACTTTTATGGTTTTTCTCATTTTTCTCTCTCTTATTCTCCAGGTTAATCCTCTAAGACATAATGTTCACAATTCCCCTTTCATCTTTACATTTTCCAAAAAGACTTATACTGGAAGAAATACATTGGTTGAGAAGCTAAAAACAGCATCATTCAGAATGTTTTTAATAGATGGATAGAATAAATTATCTTGATTATATTTTCCTTCAGGAGAATGTTCAAATCTTTTCCAGCAACATACTTATCCTCTTTTATTCCATTTTCACATCCAAAAAAAGATAAAATTATTATTATGATCTTTTTGCTGCCATGTACTTTCAGTTCTTTATAAATACTATTTGAGAAAAGGGATTCACCTGTTTTTGAACACGACATTTATTTTTTTTCCCAGCTTTCCTGTAGTTAATGGCTATGTTCTCATAAGAAACTTGCTAATATTATAAATGACTACAATGGTTTGCCTGCTATATGAGGGGACTTCAAAAAATTCATGAAAATGCATATTATGAAAAAAAACTATGCATGAATTTCAAAAGCATTTTGCACCAAAGTAAATTCATGATTAAATTCCAATTTTCAACAAACTTTCTGAAGTCCTCTCATATCTGTTCAGATCACTCTTACGTTTTCAGAAAAACACTTACTAATATGACAACTTACTTCTTTTTTGTCCAGCGGATGAAAATATAAGCAATATCAAGTTCAAGATGGCCTTTTCCATGCTTTAAATAACCTGTATGCGAAATTTAAGGCTGCCAAAGATGTTTAAGCAAACAGGCTTATAGTCACTGAAACATTTTCACCTACACCACATTGTGTTATGGCCAAAGCCAAGTAAGGGAGGGGAAAACACTGAAAGGCTGAACTTAACACTCCTGTAAATTGTTTGATTTCACAGCCTCAGTGTTTACAAGATGTTTCTAGTATTAAGGATTGAACCATTTCCTTCCCAAACATACATGATGAAGCCGTTAAGGCTCACAATGTTACTGTATTTGGAAATAGGGTCTTTGAAGAGGTGATTAATTTAAAATGAGACTCTCAAGGTGGGCCTTAATTCAATCTGACTGGTGCTCTTACAAAAGGAGGAGATTAGGACCCAGAGACACACCAGGAATATGTACATTAAGGGACTACCCTAAAAAGAGGCAGCAAGAGAGCAGCCATCTGCAAGCCAACGAGAGTCCTGGGGGAACCAACCCTGTGGCATGTCGATCTTGAACCTTGGGCCTCCAGGACATTGAGAAAATAAGAATCTGTGGTTTAAGTCACCCAGTGTGACTAAGGGTTAGCAGACTAGTACATCTGGGAGTGGATGTTATTATTGCATATTATTGCAACACTCACTTAATAAATGTGATCGTTTGAATACAACTTAAAGTACATGAGAATAAAAAATCACCTAGCTGATCTAAGGTTGAAAGTGAGCTCCAAATGCTGGGATGGACTTGTTTTTCATTTTTCCTTGACTAAAAGTTTGAAGTTGGATATGGGTATGCCCAACTCATTTATTAATGATTCTTAATCAAAATATAAAGCTGCAGATTTTATTTGTCCAGGAGCACACCACCTTCAGTTCAAATCTGTTTTCTTTAATGTCCTTTGGCCTAAGTTAATACCTCAGATTAAGCTGGGTTTCATTTATTTTGTATAAACCTAGAACAACTTCTTACTATCTGTCACTCTGATTGTAATAATAAAGCAGTAGTACTTCAAGCTGAAACCTAGGAAGAAACACGTCTTTTACGGTATAGACATTAAAAAACAACAACAAACAAACAAAAACTAACAGAAAACAAAAACGATTACAACTCAAGATTTTAGGAACTCTTTTCTCTATCCAACATCAACAGACAACCTACTATCCTACGTAGCTGGTAGAAAGTGGTTTGAGGGGCACCTCTGGAATCAGAAATGTCTGGACTCAAGTATCAGTTCTACCATGCATCAGTTCTGTGCCTGTAGGCCTCTTAGCTTCTCTAAACCCCACTGTCCTCATTTTTGACACAGAAGGATAATAATACCTTGCTCAAAAGGTTACATTGACTATTACATGAACTAATTCACGTGAAGCATTCAACAAAGTGCCCAGCACATATAGTTTAAGTGATCTATTGTCATACAATAAGACCTTGAGATATTTTGCACAGATTAGGTCTTCAAGTAGAATGATGCCAATTCCCTAGGCTCTACTCAAAGCACAACTCTTTCTGTACCTCACTTTTAATTTAAGATGATCTTTAAAATGCAGTATAATTAAGCAATAGCATGCAACAGAGACCACTTGTTCCCTTAATACCCATTTTTACCCTTATCCCTTAATGGTAGAACTTTCCTCATCCCAGCTAAGCACTGAACACATCTGCCTCCCTCCTTCCCCTCTTGAGGGCAAGGAGACATGATGGTGGGAGCCACAGCAGCTACTTTGGGCACCAGGGTGGACAGAGCCTGGGCCCTTCACATGACAGAGTCACCATGACAGCCTTATTCTGGTCTGCCCCTGAGACTAGTGCGTAAGAGTCTTGATTAAGCCACTGTATTTGTGAGCATCATCTGATATCTTAGTAAAGAGTATTATAAATAAAATCCAATGCAGGTTTTTAAAATTAAAAAAAAAATTTTTGTAAAGAATACACTAAATTCTTTTAACTTTAGATAGAATTTTATCAAATCAGTTCCTCTATAGTGTCATTATTTGGAAGACTGAGGTTCCCCTTTAACAACAGAGTTAATGAAAATTTATCTTCCCTATGAAGTCTCAGAGAATGTAGACTTAGAGAGGAGTCTAGCAATAAGTAACACTCATTGGCTACCTTCACTGGTACCCTGCAGGGCACAATAAACAGAGATGTCCTCTCCTAATAGTTTAGTATTCTTTTTTTTTGAGAGGTTTTTGCTATAGGGCACGTGCGCTTGCCAGACAGAGAGAGACAGAGAGACAGAAAGCAGGAAATCACCCCCCAGGGGGGATGGCCACGCCACAATCCCTTCTCCTCCATTCTCCTCTCGGGATCTTGGACACGCACGCACACACACACACCCGGCGTGAGTTTAAGCCACCGGGTCTAGGACTCAAACTGCGGTCGACTACGTGGGAGTCCAGCGACATAGCCATTACGCTAACTGCTGGTCCCAGTAGTATTCTAAAACAAACATGAATATACAAAGTGCTTAAATACTGTGTAATAATGACTATACTGTACAAATTATTATGGATAGAAGAGAGTTTTATATCAAAAAGAAAATGAGTTACATTCTTTTCCTATAGTTTTATAAAACAAAGTAGATTCACTGTGCTTCTCACTAACAGTACTTGAAATGCACTGGATGGATTTTCATAAAAATTAGGATGATATGGTTTAAAATTAGCTTTGTGATGCCTGTGAAAGTCTTATTGGGAGACCCAGCAGGGCAACTTAGCTAAGTTGCAGTTCTTGAGGAGCACAACAAATCTGGAAGAGACTTGGCCTATGTAACTTGGCACCACTGAGAGAGTTCCAATGTGCAAATACAAAATCACAGCAACCATCATTCTAAATGGTTAGGTGATGAGGGGTAACCATGTAGTTTCCTATTTGGGAGACTTAATATAGTTTGAACTAGTAATACAGCAGGACTTTACTCATTCTGTAAGGGCCTATAATTTTCTCAGTCATCAGCAGATAGACAGACATGTGTGTCTGTCTCTTTGGGGTGGAAGGAGGAAAGTAAACACATAGAACAACTTGAAAGACAATTACTGAAAGGTAGAAACATATATCATCCTTATGAAGTAGTTAAATCTTACCAAAACATAATAAAACATGTTTGTCTCCTAAACACAACATACATATTTTTTTGTACTCATTTATTGTATTACCATTGGCCGTAACTTTCGTTTTTTAAGAATTATTTAATTTAATTTTATTTGTTTATTTATTTTTAAATTTGACCAGAGAGGGACAGAAAGAGAAAAAGAGAGAGAGAGAAAGTGAGAAAGCAAGCCGCCATGTCGGGGATTCAAACTGTGGTCAGCCATGGGGGAGTCCATCCATGTGGGAGTCTAGCTCCCCTAACCATCATGCCACCTGTCAGCACCACACTGGCCATAACTTTCTAACAAACTTGGTGGATAAAAAGGTCCCTATATAAAATATAACTTCACTCAGATCAAATCACAAAATGAATTAGTTAATTAATACAGACAGTTAGTAAGGGCATATTATATTCAAAGCTCTATGAAGTTTCTTAAGATGGTCCTAAAACTCCTGCTTGGGGTCTCACTCTGCTAATGTTTTAGGACCCTGCCCTGCTCTGACCTAGTCACATAAAGCAGGGGGTGGCCCACCCAGAGATCATGTTCCCTTCTAAACTAATCTCTAGATCCCTGGTTCATAGAATATCTGGCCTAATGGCCCCACAGTCACATCTTGGATAGCCAGGGTATCTTTCTAGGGTCCATCTTCCAAAGAATGGATAACATCACCACTGCATGTACCCTGAAGTTGAAGTGAGTACAGACAGAGCTTGAATACGTGTGCAAGGCCCCTCTGGTATAGGCCAGAGCCAAGGTTGGGAACAGAAGGGAATGGGTGGCGGGTCTCAGCAGGGGTTGAGGTAAGCCAGACATAAGCATAGGACTTTGAGCAGCCTGATAATTCTATTGGGTTGTCAGAAAAGTCATGACATTTTTCTATGCAAAAATGAGTCACAACTTTTCCAATGACCTAATAAATTGGAATTTGATTTCCTTGGTCATTACAATGATATTTTTGTTAAAGTAATAGACAAAAAGACCTTTTATCTGAGCAGACTCCTCATGGATACTGGGAACTAGATTTTTCAGGGAACAGGAGAAATGAAGATTTTCTACTCATAATTCAGCCTCCAGCAAGCAGAGCTAGTGTGGCAGGAGAGTTGAGCCCTTCTCTGAGCAGACTCCTCATGGATACTGGGAACTAGATTTTTCAGGGAACAGGAGAAATGAAGATTTTCTACTCATAATTCAGCCTCCAGCAAGCAGAGCTAGTGTGGCAGGAGAGTTGAGCCCTTCTCTGAGCAGACTCCTCATGGATACTGGGAACTAGATTTTTCAGGGAACAGGAGAAATGAAGATTTTCTACTCATAATTCAGCCTCCAGCAAGCAGAGCTAGTGTGCGATCACAACAGAACGGCAAGCAGATTCTAGAACACCTCTGTCTGCTTGTTCCTGTACATTGAGGCTTAACTTCAAGAATTTGAAAGAAACACGCCATTCATCAGATGACAAGAAATCACCGCCGGATCACGAGAAATATGGGAAAACGAGAAAATACCTCTCCTCCACGGGAAAAGAGTAACTCTTCTTCATCCACAAGCAGTTCGGTGAAAGTCATGGAAATGTCTGATAAGGAATTTAGAGCATTTGTAATGTCGAAGCTAACAGAGATGGAAGAAAAGAGAGATAATGAACTGCTAAAGAGAAAGGAGAAAGAAGTTGCCGAGTTCCAGGAGATGAGGAAATTCTTGCAAGATCTAAAAGAGGAATTACACACTTTACAAAAGACTCAAACGGAACTGCTAGAGATGAAGGCTATAATACAAGAAGTCAAAATCTCCCTAGAAAGTATTAAAAGCAGACTAGATCATTCAGAAAATAGAATCTCAGGTGTAGAAGAGAAAATGGCTGGCTTAGAAAAATCCACCACGAAGACTGAGAAAATGGCTCAAAAATTTGAGAATGATATGCGAGAAGTACTGGATACCATCAAACGTCCAAATATCCGGATAATTGGCATTCCAGAAGGTGAAGAGACCCATAAGGGCATTGATAATCTATTCCATGAAATCCTGCAAGAAAACTTTCCAAACCTAGAGAGGCATTCGAAGATCCAGTCCCAGGAAATACAAAGGACTCCAAATAGAATCAACCCAAGAAGATCTTCTCCAAGACACATTATAGCCAGGTTGACCAAAACCGCAGACAAAGACAAGATACTAAGATTGGCAAGAGAGAAACATCAAGTTACCTACAAAGGACATCCCATCAGGCTAACAGCAGATCTCTCATCGGAAACAATGCGAGCGAGGAGAGAATGGGAAAATATATTCAAAGTGTTACGAGAGAAGCAATTTCAGCCAAGAATACTGTACCCGGCAAGATTATCTTTCAGGTGGGAAGAAAAGACAAGAACATTCTCAGATAAACAAAACCTGAAAGAATTTACCAACACCAGACCAGATCTCCAAGAAGTTCTCAAGGGTGTGTTGTACCAAGAAAATTAAACACAGACACATGGAAATAAGAGTCCAAAAACTATGAAAGTGGCCAACTTAATCATAGGGACAAGTATGGAGTTGAATATTATATCCTAGAATTTAATCAGGAAAATTGAACCAGAACAGAAGATAAAAGTACATGAGACTGATAGGTTCATACACCTACCATTTGAACAGAATCCTAACTTGTTTCCTGGCTTAAAGCAAAGTTCCTTGGCACTTCTTTGAGTTAAGTTAAAACTGGTTTTCTTAGTAGTAATGAGTGAACTCAACACTGAAAGTAGTTAGATTATGTCGGAAATTGTGTGACCAATGCAACGTGGGTGGGAAGGGAATGAAGGACAATTGTAGACACCGGAGGTGGTGTGAGAGGAGGGTGGGAAGGGACAGAGGGTCAGAAAGAGGGGTGGAAGTAATTCTAGGAACTAGTAATGGAAAATTTTCTGTAATGTGCATGATTGTATCACTATACAGTGTGTACTGGATGGGAGATTGCATTTTGTATGCTGTGATGAAGCTTAGGGAAGGAATGTAAATTGAGTTACAAAAAGAAAAAAAGTTTCAGAAAAAAAAAATATATATATATATATACCTAATGACTGCAGTAGGATATGTAGCCACAGCTAGGTGCTACTTTATAGGATGCGTAAAGTAAGACTTGTGTTCATGGAAATGTGGGTATCACCTGTGTTTGCTATGAGGGTATTCCGATTGATTAGGGTCTTTGGCGATACAATAATTGTGAGGAGAAAACAGTATAGAATGCAAACATAGATACCAGAGACTGTGGGAGGAGAGTGGGAGATGGCAGAGGGTAAGAGATAGAGAATCAAGGATGGGGGGAAAAAAGCAAAACATACAGAAGACAAGATCATTTACTGACAATAACATGTTTGTTGATGTGCTTGATTGAGACAATATATAGTGTACTTTGGATGGAAAATAAATAAATAAATAAATAAAATGAGAAAAAAAAAAAAAGACCTTTTATCTAGTATTTTGTTGCTTGGTTTATGTATTTTTAATTACGTATATTATGCGGACTTCCATTTATTGTTCAGGGCCTTGGGCAAGCCTAGGATCTCTCACATATAAGTGTCCCATGATTCAATTTGATTTATTCAAAGGAATTGTCACAATCTGTCGAGTATTTTTGTTTGGCATTTTGGTCAGACTCTGAAAAACATGTGATAATAAAATGTTTACAATAATAATCCAAAGAAAATCTTTTTTTTTTTTTTTTTGAGAGATTTTTGCTATAGGGCATGTGCGCTCGCCAGAAAGACAGAGAGACAGAGAGACGGAAAGTGAGAAATCACCCCCCAGGGGGGAAGGCTACACTGCAATCCCTTCTCCTCCATTCTCCTCTTGGGATCTTGGGCACACACACACACACACACACACACACACGCACCCGGTGTGAGTTTAAGCCACTGGATCTGAGACTTGAACCACGATCAACTACGTGGAATTCCAGCGACATAGCCATTACACCAACTGCTGGTCCCTAAAAATCCAAGGAAATTCTAAGTAAATAACAAAATCCTATTCTCTTTCATAGTTTCTTCTTCATATCAGTTCAGGAAATGGGTACCTCAAGGAAAGGAGGAGATGTGTAAAATAACAGTTCTACTGTCTTCTCTAATCTCTGACGACCCAATCCTCACACTCGAGGGCATGACCGTACACACCGGCATATGGGAGGCTGAAACCTACAGATCCAGACAGAATACTCCTCATGGAAGTTAGGTGGGATAGAGCAGAGCAGCAGAAAGAGGCTGTAAATTTTGCAGCAAAATTTACACCTCACAGAATAAAACCAGTATGTGCCAGTACATATTGTAATGACTGGTTTATGATCCTCACATAATTGGATAAACATTTCTCTACATACTTTTTCTTTTATTTATTAATTTTAATTATTATTTATACATTTAATTGCTATAGATAATTTAGATTGTAAAGAGAATTTACCCAGCATGATATACACCTCAGTCCAGTCCAGTTGAGAATACTATAATAAACCATATCTGTGTCCCACGAAAGTCTTACTTCTCTATTTTTTCCCCCCAAATTTCCTTTCCTACGCTCTTTCCTTCACACATTCTTTCCACTTTGGCTCTAGTGTCCATAACAATTTTTAATGCTTCTATGTCCTCCAGTCTTTCAGTCTCTGCCATAAAGTGCGGCAAGTCAGGCTATGAAAGAAAGATACTGTATGTCTCTACTTAACATATACTGTCTACATCCTCTATGTATTTTTAAAAGAATATGAAAGCATTATTTGCTAAAGACTTCATTTAAGCAGACATTCCAGATAATGGCTATGTCGCTGAACTCCCATGTGGTCGACCGCAGTTTGAGTCCCGGACCTGGTGGCTTTAACTCACGCCGGGTGCATGTACTTGTATGCTCAGTATCCCAAGAGAAGAATGTAGGAGAAGGGATTGTGGCATGGCCATCCCCCCTGGGGGGTGATTTCTCGCTCTCTATCTGTCTCTCTGTCTTTCTGGTGGGTGCATGCACCCTATAGCAAAAACCTCTCAAAAAAAAAAATCTTTAAAACGATAAAATTGGAGGCCTAGCTTGGCAGTGCAGTTGGTAGTAAACTGAACTGCAGTGCTGAAAGTCACACGATCATTCTCAGGCCTGATCCCCAGATCAGCTTGAAAGTATTCTGGGTGGCTCTTGTGCATGGTCAAGATCCTGACAAACTGGGGGGTCCAGGAAAGGGGAATACAGTGTAACTAGGCTCTGTACCGGATGCAGCTCTTTCTTGTGCATGCCCAGCACTCTGTCTTGAATAAAAAGAATAAACTTAAAAAAAAAAAAAAAACACACAAAAACAAACGTATAGCTTTGGAAACCACATAATCTTATTGCTTAACTCCATAATTTTCAAAAGAAAGAGAAAGTAAATTCAGATGCACTAAGATATCTCTTCTCTTGCATTTATAAAATCAAGAGATAAGTACAGCTGGTCAGAGAGACATAATATCTACCATTGGTAAATTTTTAAAAACTACAGTTTCCATTTTATTAATAGAGACATTTGGCATTTCATTGGCAGATGAGCTAGTTTTAATTCAGTAGGCAAAGATTACAGAGATATTCACTAGCAAACTTCCTGGGAGTCAGTCAGCAAACACTGCAGAGATGGCATACTGGCGGTATCTTAGCTACGAAACAATCCAAACCTACTGCCTTGCTCTACCCAACCTTGCTCCCTACCTCCAGAGACCTGCATACAACCTAAGGACATAAATGTTGCTGCAGAAGAAGCACATTCAACTGTGAAAAAGAAAAACTAGTCAAGGTGGCTGCACTTTCCCCTTACCTTTTCATTTGGAAATGTTTCGCCCTTACTTGTTACCGCATGACTGGAAGTTAATTGCGATTTATGATTACCAACTACATGCGGTTGGTACAAGTTACTTCTCATGTTTAATTTCTAACACCCAACAGGCATACCTGTTTTGGAGGAATGAGAATTAAAACTAGAAAATAAAAACTTAAAAAAATACATTAGTACCTATTTACTGAATAATCAGAAAGGTAACTTACGGTTTAAAGAGGAGGGAAAGAAAATGAGATTATCTAGGAGGCACAGAAGGACTTAGTTTAGTAGGATTAGGGGAACTGTGGAGAACCTTAGAGGAGAGAGGATAACAAATCAGTTAGATGTATACAGAGAGAACGAGAAACACCAAACTTCAGGGAAAAACAAGATCACAGGAGTGAGGGGGGCCCTGAGCATGATATGCTTCTGACCAGTTCGTCCAACTTGTCCTTTTAAAGCAAAATGCTCTGACTACTTCATTTAAGACTGTCGCTGTGCTCAAACCCTACTTCAGAGCATGGAGATGTAAGTGAGAAAATTGGCAGATGAAGTAAACCACGCTAATTTGAGACTGGTCGCATGGGTGTTGGTGGTAATTTGGGGGCAAGAGTGTGCCTCTGATGAAGAATGATTCCTTGAGTGGAAAGAAAATAACTTATGTATAAAAGGGTTAATTTATACCTGTGTACTTAAGAGATTTGGGGCATTGCAAGTTGGTTGCTTCTTCATCAACTATAGATAAAATAAGTTAAATAATAAAACCCAAAGTTGAATATCCAAGGACCAAAAGAAAACATTTAGAAAATAAAAACATTTTGTGACGAAAATTAAAAATATAAGGTCTTCCATTTTCACCCCGCTGCTCATCTTTTGAAAATTAGGTGAACAAGAACTTGATAGGTGCAATATAATTAAAGTCTAAAAAGTATGTTGTGGGGCCTGCAGGTGGCGAGGTGGTTAAAGCTCTGGACTCCCACATGATGACCAACTGCAGTTTGAGTCCCAGACCTGGTGACCTGGTAGCCTGCTTTCTGTCTTTCTCTGATGAATGCACATACTCTATAGCAAATTAAAAATAGTAATAATAAATAAAAATTTTAAAAAGTGTGCTGGTGAAGGGAAAGGGTGGTGGACTAAAGTTTAACAGTCTCTCAAATGTCATTACCTGTGTCGTAGAAAGTAACAGAATTATTTCAGGCACATTACTTAATACGTCTATGGGAGAGCAAGGCATGTGCCTACCTAAGTAGATGCCTGTGTATTAATAGAGGGACACTGGGAACATGATGGTGATAGGGACCATGCATGTATGACCGATGCTAATGTGACATCCTTAGCAAAGTTAGTTGATTTCTGCCTCTCTACTTTTCAGATTTTGCTTTACACCCTCAAGGCATTGTTCTAACTTGGTTGTAAACAATGACAGTCCTGATAATTCAAGGAGTTCTGTGCTCAGCATGCAAAAATGGTTGATTCTGGCTTAGGTACTCCTCAGCAAGTAGGAACAAATAAATGTGACTAAGATTATAGAGTCGATAACTCTTCTTAAGAAGAAAAACACTCTCATCTAAACTAAAAACAAACCTGATACTTTTATTAGAGCAGGCATAAATCTGTAAGAACATTACCTTTTTCTATTGAGTGTATTCGGAGGCATGTACAATATCATAGCAGTACTAAAAATAAATACTGAATTAGAAACTACCTCTGAAAGTAAATGATAGATGAGTTAAATTGATCCATTTTAGAATTAAAAAATCTCAATTAAAAATATATAATAATATGAAAATAAATGAATAAATAAATTTTAAAAAATTTAAAAAAGAATAAAAAATATCTAAAGTTTAGCACTGATCTTTAAAAATTTAATGATTGTATACAAGTTCTTCATTTAAAGGGCATGAGGTGCAGGAAGCCTGTGGTCATTTAGTTCCTTCCTGGCAGTGAAAAATCAGAGCCTAAATATTTCCACTCCAAAGTCTTTGGCCATTAGATGAAACTTCGATTTCTATTTTGCTAAAAAACAATTAGTCTCATCAAGAAAGTATTGGACTTTGGACTATGGCCTTAATTCCAGAATGTTTGTTTCAGTAAGAATACACATTGTCACACTCCTTTGTTCACACTTTAATAGGCCAAGTCCAAGCTCCAGTAATTTTAGAATCTGTTTCAATAAATTGCTATGCAACGGTGGTACAACCTGGCTGCAGCTATATATAGTATTCCCGTAATGAATAGAAATCCAATCACTGAAGATCAGATACAGTCCAGAGAAATTCCATTTAGTTCTGTCCATCTCCTTAGAGACAGAAAGGCTTTGTTTGCAAACCTAATCTGAAGTACTATAGTAAAAAGCTCTCAATAATGTTTCTTGAAACTACCCTTAAAAAGTACAAAAGGAAGAAAATTACTGTGTGTCCCAGGTACCCTAAATTCTTGGTAAGTAAATGCTAGATGTATTTCTCTAAAAAATAGGTTCACATTTTTTGAAGGAATGTAGGCAGTCAGGTCTAAATCAATCTGTGAAAAAAGAACACTTCTGTGCATTTGAAAGCTTCATCTACCATTTGCTAAGTTAAACATAAGAAACTTTTAAAAAAACAAAAAACCCCAAATTATGGAGCCCTGGAACACATAAGCAAAAAGAATTATTTCAGGAATACATGAAATAATTCTAATGAGAAATGATGGTTGATTTTGTAAAGTTTAATTACCATGGAAGTATACACAACAATTTCAACTGTACAAAGAGATACTTCTGTACACCCTTTACATTTTCTTCTCGAGGACACTGCAATATAATATTGATATGCAAGGTCATTATCACCCACAGACATCATGGCATGTCCAACAGAGACTGTGCAGTCTGATCCAGCAACTTCAAACAGACTTCCAGAGCCACAGGGTGCTTATTTTGGAATAGCTATTAAAATTGCTGCTCTTACTTGAATAACTCCACATGCTAATGTGCTGTGGGCTTCAGCCCATCTAGACCATTTCTTGGTTCAGATGTCAACCAATAATATGGTAATTAATTCATAAAGAATTTCAATACTTGCAAAGTATTTTCAACTTGTTGATGAGGAAACCAAGTATGAGACAGGCTAAATGATGCTGCCACAACCACAGACATAGCAGTGACGGAACAACATTCAAGGGGTCTAGCTTGAATGCTTTTTCCCAAACACTTTTTGTACTTTTCTAAGAGGCGAATGTATTTACATACCCACTGGTGTGTATTATTGCCTTTTACTGCCCCTTGAATGCTGGCCAGTGTTTCAGGGTGTGTGTGTGTCTCAACACATTGCATTTCTCTTTTCTCAACCGTGGCCTTCACCTGATTCCTGACTTGCCAGCTTTCTGGTGTCCATGGGAAAGGACGGTCAACTGTTATGAGTATACTTATCGCACGTTAGATACGTACACAAACATGAGGCTGTAAAATTCAAATGTAAATGAAGTTTAAGAAAACTAAAGTCGTCATGACAGTGCTGTACTAGAAGGAAATGCAAGATGGTGTTAGTTTCATGAACCGTAGCATTATGCATGCTTCTCCAGTAGAATGCTCTTATTTGAATGTTTTAATAAAAGTTTACTACACTAATTATTCATGAGAATTTTCTAGGATGTACTAGCACCTGTGATCAACACTAGGCTAGCATATGGCTGGGGGGAAAAACACAGAGGTGAAATACCAATTAAACTCATCTGCTTAAGCACCGTCCATAATGACTCTTCACTCTCTCTCTTTCACAGTCCCCCTTCCACATAAGCGTACACACTCATGGAAGAAAAGAAGAAAGAAATGAAAGGAATAAAGCTTTCATTATTATAAACACTTTAAATGTTGTTGATCAAAGTTAATAAATATCATTTAAAAATTAAAGTTTTTCATATTAAAATAACTCATCTTTTAGGAGATAGTACATTTTTTTTCTCATATCCATTTTTTTCTTTTTCCTTTTTAACTTTCCAATGCAGATTTCTCCCATCTTTCCTTTCTTCCAAGTAAATCCTTATCTACACCAAACCTCTCCTCTTCCTTTTCCGTTTTTGTGGAACAGAAAGAGTCTATAGGGTGCTGCAAAGGAAGCATCCTATATGCTTCTCCTCCTTTTCTTCTCTGCTTTCTTCTGTTTTATTCTTAAGCCCCAGAACTCAGATTTCTCCTTCCACAAGCTGCACACACACACACACACATCTGCCTATCTTCTGCATGCCACAGTCTCATATATGAACAGAAGCACTCATACCTTCATTTCCCAAATAAATATTAGTACTTAAATGGTTTTATAAGCACCATGGAATTTAAAATTAAAAGGAGCTTACATGATGGGGGAGGAAATCATGTAAGTAGTTCTATTTAAGTAGGATCAAAAGTATAAAATATGCCTAAGTGAGTAAAGTGTCAAAGCACCAGATGAACATCTCTGGGTGAGTTAAAGAACTTCCCATAGAGAAGAGGCTTGAGTTATACATCCAAAGTTACATGAAAATTTTCTAGACAAATGAAGAAGGGAAAGGGCATTCAAGACTACGGGGCAAAGGTCCAGGAAGCCTCTCCATTCAGTAATCATAATAGTTGTACCTCTAATTTCTTCTTATCTACTATGTCTTGAAATGTTGAGTCTTTCTTACCCATCTTAATTAAATTGTACTTTCAAAGTTCACTATAAATACCACTGGCCTCTTTTCAGTGCAAATTTTGTCTGGATTTCTAGCAGCAAGATTCACAAATACAGGAGGAAAGCAAGGGGAACCCCCAGCAATGTTCCCTGCTCCATTGGAAATCTTAAAAAATTAGGAAGTCCGGCAGAGAGAAAAATGACTAAGGCTGCATACTACTGTACTATGGTTCTTTTTGTAGCTCTTCAGTCATTTTCTCCTTTTTCTTTTAGTTAACTCTTCTTTCTCTGTCTCTTACAAATGGTTTCCCTGGGAAGCTCAATCCCAGATAGCTGACCAGGGTTAGAGTCCAGGCCTGCTGGCTTCATGCCAGGCATGAATACAAGTGCCCTGGATTCTGATAGGATGGAGACCTGGAGGAGAGGAGATTGCAGCATGACTGGGTCCCGGGGTAAGGAGGATGCTTGCTCTACTTCGCTCTCTCATTCACACGTACATGCCCTCTGACATGGAAAAACAAATTTCTACAAAGAATTCATCTTTGATGCAGGCATTCCATAGTCTTCTCTAAAGAGCTCCTTCACTCACCAGACTATGTGGCCATCATCTCTAAGTGGGTAACACTCATGGTGGTATCTCCAATCTCAACAACTTTACTGAGTTTTGATTTTGAATTTTTAAAAGATTTTTGACCATTTCCACCTAGAAATCTATCAGCACCTTAGAGTTTTATAGCACTTTGGGATTTTTTGATGTGTCAACTTGACTAGGCTATAGCTCTGTTATTCAACCAAACACAAATCTAGGTGTTGCTGCAAAGGTACTTTGTAGATATGATTAAAGTCCATAATCTGCAGACTTTAAGTAAAATAAATTTTTTCAGATAATCTGCATGGACCTGATTCAATGAATTGAGAGCCTTTAAGGGCAGAGTTGAGGTTTCCTGATGAAGAAGGAATTCTACCTGTGGACTGTAGCAACAGTCAGAGTGAGACCTCTAGTCAGCCCTTCCCTAATGATCAGCCCTATGGAATTCAGACTTGCCTAGTCATTCCCCACAGTCATATAAACCATCCCCTTCCAAGAAATCTCTTAATGTGTAACTTCTACAGATTCTGCTTCTGGGGTTGAACCTAACTAACAGAGATGTAAAGACTCAAACTGGCATTCTACTATTTCCTATTTCTGTTAAGGCTATCACTATTACCAAAACATGATCGCCCTTCCTTCCTTCCTTCCTTCCTTCCTTCCTTCCTTCCTTCCTTCCTTCCTTCCTTCCTTTTTTTTCTTCCTTCCTTTTCTTTCTTTCTCTCTTCCTCTCTCTCTCTTTCTTCTTTTGCTATATGTTAGTGTGTGCTCACCAGAGAAAGAGAAGTGAAAAAGCATTCCCCAGGAGGAAGGCCACACCTCAATCCCTTCTCTTCTATTCTCCTCAGGATTTTTGGAATGCACACACACAGGCTTGGTGTGTATTTCAAGCCACCACCTCTGGGACTCGAACCACACAGTCAGTCATATGAGATCCGGCTGCCTTAATCACTGTGCCATTGGCTGGCTCCATCATTGCTATTTCACTGCTCTATTTTTTAAATCCTTCCTTCAATTGGTCTTCCCACACTCCTTTCTGGTTACTTCAGCTGACTTTGTACAGCTATTACAGATTAATTCCATAGGTGGCATGTTGGTTTTCTGCTCCAATTATACCAGCTGTCTCACAATCTAGGTCATTTACTGTATCCCCATTTTTGATCCTTCCAACTTTGTATATTTACCTCCCCTATCTCT
Source organism: Tupaia tana (assembly GCA_026018925.1). Classification (NCBI taxonomy): domain Eukaryota; kingdom Metazoa; phylum Chordata; class Mammalia; order Scandentia; family Tupaiidae; genus Tupaia; species Tupaia tana. Next base: position 94,172,122 of record JAKSZU010000002.1, read on the forward strand.
AACACCCCTCTCTTAGGTTACATCCTGTGCTCTTTCTTGTGTTTATAGGTTTTGCCTCTAAGCTTTTCATTATACTATCTCACCTACCTGAGATGAGCTTTCTGTCTTTTCCCTACCAATCCTTTAAGCCCACCTCAAAGTATCTCTTCTTACAACCTAGCCTGACCAGTCCAAGTTATAGTGATATTGTGTTCTAAAATCCTATATTATTTCCCTATAAATAATTTGGTAATTGACTATGAGCTAGTCTGTAAAAATATTTAAATACTTAGATTTATGTGATAGACTTTAAATAAAATCATTCACTTATATGTAACTTCATCTGAATACACATGCTTCGACATCACTCACATCACCACTCTCCTGTCAGGGTGCTTTGTGAAAGTGGTGCTAAGCAAATATTTATTGAGTGAGTTGGCGACTAAATTTTACAAACTAAAACATAGAGTATTAACTGTGTATATATGTCTTCATAGGAGCCCCAAACAGTTCCTATTAACTGGTCAAAGAATTAAAAGAAAAATCCAGACCACACTCATTCTGTACTGTTGACCTTATACCAAACTTATCATGTCAGGGAGTAAAAATGAGCTCTTACTTAGGTAAAAATAAAATTTCTTGCTGTCTATTAATAAGTACAGATAAGAAGCAAAAGGACATTTCACTTAGCTGGATAATCACAAAGATGGCATGAAACCAAACAGATATTAAGATTTTTTTCCTAGGACAAATAGTAGAAACTAAATTGGGAGTTAGAGGAGGGAAAGATAAATGAGAAATGTAAAACAGGATTGTAAGTGCATCTATGCCTTCAGCCACAGATAATGAGATTCTGAAGTTAGATATTAAATGAAACAAACAAAAAAAACCCCAGGAGTTAATTCCATACATGTATTACTCAGAATGTAAAATAAAAATATAAACCAACACAAGCAATATGCAAAAATCTCTTCTTTGATTAGTTATAAAGCCCTTCATATACAAAGGTGTCCTCCATTGGATTTTGATTTGGAGTTTTTCTAGAATAAGCCAAGAAAAAAGAAGTTACTGATAAATGTTGGCATTGCCCTGAAGGTTATATGTTTAGTGTTTGGAGAAAAACAGTGCTCTTGAAAAAGAAAAAAAAAATATGTACATGTATGTGTGTGTGTGTGTGTGTGTGTGTGTGTGTGTGTGTATATATATATATATATATATATATATATATATATATATTAATCTGTTCTTTTCCAGAGGTTCTCAGTATGGCTTTAGTACAAACTTCAGTGATGACAGTAACTAACTCACTCACTTCAACTTCAGCCAGATTGTGATATCAGTATATGAGTGAAGAGCAGAATAAATTAGGTTAAAAAAAATCAGATTACACTTTTCCCCATAAATGATCTGAAAGCACAAAATAAATTCATTTTTTAAACTGTCAGTTTATTTATATGCATGTTTTCCTCTGATCTAAAAAAGTTAGATTTCTCTGGTCCTTGCCTAAACCTAACAAAAAGCCAAAATTTTTGAAACCTAAATAGAAAATGTGATTTATAATTTCAAAATGCAAAGTAATTATATTTTTCAATTCCCAGAATATCCAGCCCATGAGACATCTAGCAGCCCTGTAGCATTTGCATTTAATTGATGTACAAAAAATGGTTGTATTGTATATAATATTGTTGACACGATTTTAAATAGAAATGAAATTGCTTTAAAGAAAAATATGATTTTGTAGTAACAGTAAGATATATGTTTTGGTACTAATGAGTTTAGGTACAGCTCTATTTCAAATCCAGCTTTAAAATCCTATAAGTGTAGCTATAAAGTAAATCATACATAGACATTACAATTTTATAAGTATACCTAAAATTATGACAGCTTCCTCTAAGTACTTCATCAACAGCATAACAATTTTTACATGTTTTTCTTCTTCATTCAATTATTGGTAATTTTCTTATAACATTACTCTTGTTTGAAAAATGAAAATGCAGACCAATACAGAAATTTGGTTTTTGGTTTCAGTTTTATGAAAAGTGATACATTAAGTAGTAAACTCCCCTTAGAACTTTGTAAATACAAACATGCAACATAGACTTACCTTGTGTATCTTGAAATAATCAAGAATCAGAGTTAAATTGTTCTCAGGGGAAAACTGAACCCCAGAGACGCTCTGACCCGGCTTAAATAACTGGTGCTGTCTCTGGGTAGAATATCCATTGTAGCTCTCTGGGAAGTCTTTCCTCTCATTCTCTCTCTCTCCTACCCTTCCTGCCTCCCTCCCTTTCTTGCTCCTTCTCCCACCTCTCTCTCTCAGATACACACAGTATGATTAAATTGCTTCTGTCAAGGGTGTTTTCTTTCCTACAGATGATAAGACCATGAAGTGCAAAATCACCAAGCAAATTTACCATGTGTCATCTCATAAATTTAAAAACTGTTATGTAGGCACGATACGCAAACTGCTGCAAAGTCACAGCATTTTAAACTATTGTACATAACAAACATATACTTAAATCAAAAGAAAATTTTGTTGCTTGCTTTATTAACTACTATATCACTTCTTTGATTATGTGAGAAATATCAGAGAAGTAAAGCTTAGTACTAATACATAATTTCTAGAATAGACCTGTTTAAAGAGTTTTCACATGTGTAAGAGGAAGCATCCATATCTATTTCTCGCATGGGACCCACCGGGCACACAGATGTACATTTAATACACTTAAGTCGTCAAAAATTTTCCCTTTTAAGATGCACAAACCAAACACTCACAGGTTTCAGCTGTTTTCCTTGCACTCTCTCACATGGCTGTCTTCCTGCCAAGAGACAGCACTAGAGCAAGGGGATGCTAAGGAGAAGGACCCCACTGTGGTTGAACAATTGTACATACCTTGCCCTATGCTGAGTGCATTGTACACATTTCCATTAACCCTCATCATCAACCTCCAGTACTGGTATCACCGCAAGTTAAAGCAAAGTCCAAGGACCATCTCCTCTAAAACCTATTCTCTGACACAACATTGACGAAAGGAAAATGGGGCAATAGGGCCATTTTACCGTAACAGCATTTTCCCCTAGGGCTGCTCCTCATTCTGTAATATCTCTGAGGAATGAAAAACGTTAGAGTCCAGAGCACTCTTGCCTTCGTCCTCTTTGCTCCAGGGCTGTGTCAACAGCATGGACTGGTAAAAGGCAGTGTAGTGACAGGTCAGTCCTGATTCATTCCTGCTTTCCTGGTGTATTAGTAAGAGAGTCTCCTTTTCACTCTCAAAGGTACTCCAGTTTGGGTAATAAATTATTAGTCAATATGTACATCATGGATAGAACAATAAGAGTTCAAATAAATTTGCCTCAGAACAGAGGTAACATTTTAAAATTTCAATCAGACTGTTATTAAAATTGAAAATGGCAGAACCAGCAGGTGGCATGGTGGTTAAGTCACTGAACTCCCATGTGGCTGATCACAGTTCAACTCCTAGACCTGGTGGCTTGCTTGTCTCATTTTCCCCCCTCTATCTCTCTGTGGAGTGTATGAGACATATAGCAAAATTAATAATAATAATAATAATAATAATAAATAAAATATTTTTTAAAAATGGTGGGGTCAGCAGGTCACATGATGGTTAAGGCATAAGATTCCAACATGGCTGACTGTGATTCAAGTCCAAGACCCAGTGGCTTGAAAAATCACACCAGGTGGAGGTGTGTGCATGCCCAAAATCCTGAGAGGAGAATGGAGGAGAAGGGATTGTGGCGTGGCCATCCCTCCAGGGAGTGTGTGGGGGTGACTTCTCACTACCGCCCCCCTCTTTCTCATTAGCACACATGCCCTATGGCAGAAACCCAAACCCAAACCAAAACAAATAACAAAAATGAAAATGGCAAGTAATGAAAGTAACTCAAAAGTTTTGTCTAGAGCTACCATGACAAAGTATCTGCCTCTGAGAATGTGGGGGTATTTATCTGGGCTTATCATCCATGTGGAATAACATGGTGGAGCACCCTGGACAAAGATGGACTCTCACCAAAGTTGAAGTAAGTCCGCCGAGGATTCAACAAGGATTAGAAGGCACAGAGATACAAATTACAAATGCCTTCCATCAGCACATATTGCAAATTTGGGCAAGTTAGGAGAAACAGAAATAACCTGTAGAACTTGGGGTTGGCAGAAAGCGTCTTTTTCCTATAGAGCCCCTCACTGGCTGGGTTCTGCTCTTCAGACCCCAAACAGCAGAGCTCTAGGGGAACACTACGGGTCCCAGGTGCAGGAGTAAATGCTATTGGCACACTGGCCATACCCCGTGGCACTCATTGCTCCCAAATGCAGGCACTTGCATCTCTTGCTGAAGGCTTCTTCCAGTCTCTGTGGTCTCCGGGGCCCACACAGAAAGTGAGCCTGGAGAATCAGGAAACTAATGACCTGGAAATGGCCCTCTGCTGATGATGAATGGGACATACAGGATTAATACTACGGCTTCCTCACCCTCAGAAGAAGCCCTTCTACACAGCCTCCCATTTGCTCAAAACAGTGATCTCATAATATACCTTATATTAACTTCCTTTCCCTGTCTCATTTCCCCATGATCCATACTGGTGCTGCATTAGGATGTATTGCAAATAAACTGCTTTCACTTAAATCTTTGTCTTAGGGTCAACTTCTATGGGAGGCCAAACAACCCAGCACCTCAGCCAGTACATCACCTACTGGTCCTGCCACTGGCAATCTTAAGGCCCAAACCCAGAAGAACCAGAATAGACTTCTATTACTAGAAAGGGCTTAGTCTTTGGGCAGGCTGGAAAGGGCAGAAGGAAAGGCCTGAAGTGAAGGAGTTGATGCCAGCTATCTGGTCTAAAGACGAAGTTAGACAGAAGCTGGTGAAGAAGGTGCCTCCATGATCAGCAAGCCTTAGAAGAGGAATAAGGAGCTGTGGGGATGAGGGTGCCTCTTCCCCATACCGTCAATAAGTATTAAATCAGATAACCTTCAAAATCAGCTAAGGAAGGCCTGATGTAATTTGAGAAGAGCTTTCTTACTTCCCTGTTATCCCATTAACCAGCTTATTGATGCCTAAAATGCCTGTTTTTAGAGAAGCTACGTTCATTACACAGTCAAAAATAAAACGCAAACACCTGGCCAAAGAAACAGTACAAACGGGTCTCAGCATAAAAGCAACCAATCTTTCTACCTTTTTTGTACGTCTTTAACGCTGCTTAATGAATAACCTTTCTAAAGAAGGAGCTGTCAATGAAAAAGCATATATACCAGGATCCTTTTGAGGAAAAGAAGGTAGTTAATAACTTAAAGTCATTATATTTAAACTCCAAATATTTTTCTTAATCTGAACTCATTTCCTTGTATCTCCTCTTGTCTTTTTTCCCTTCTCCAGCCTCATTTTCCAAAATAGGACAAATTCTAAACTTCCTAATCAAATCACACTATATATTTGGTCAAAACCCTTCAATGGCATCCACTACACTTAAGATGAAACCAAAATCATAAACAGTCACCAGACCTTCTGGGACCTGGCCCCAACTTGCTTTCAGGAGTGTTCTTGCACCACTTTCTCCCTTTCTCCAGAGAGTCTACTGCCCTGATCTGCTTGTACTGCCCCAAAATTACTATCAGCTTTCCTACCACGGGCATATCTGTAGTATTTCTGTTGCCTGAAATTGCCTCCTTTTTCTGCACTGTGCCCCTCTGCCCAGCTCAGTCGGCCTCATCCCTCAGTCCTGGGGTAAACCTCATGCCACGAGGCTGAGTTGACTCCCCCTGTAAAATCCTCCTGGGGCCTGGCACTCTTTATTACATTCAATGTGCTTGAGATGACTGTCCTGAACCCGTCTTTTTGTTATAATACATGACCTTGAGGCTAAGGGCTAAGTCTGTACCATCTATTACTTTATTTCCCAAGCTCAGCATAGTACTTGGCATTTACCACATTTTTCATAAATATATTTTGAACTAATAAATGAGCAGGAACATTACCAAAGGTCTTCTGGCCCCAAACCCCATGTTTGAGTTACATCCCAGAACACAAGGAATTGGATAGTTGATTTGGTGGAGAAAATGACACACAGAACGATGAATAAAGAGTTGGTTGTATGGTGGCACAGTGGTAAAATGCAACACTCTTCCCTAAAAGTCTACATGGGAAGGTTGCTGTTCACATCTAGACTCCTCTCTGAATACCCAGGGCATACATGAGAGTGTGATATGGACTGTCTAGAGTTGGGGTGGATTATGGCATCAGGACCTTGTTGGGGGTGTTGTAACTCTCTTGTAGAATAAGTAAATACATTTTTAAAAAATTTTAAACAAGTATTGGTGAGAAACCAAATTTTAAAGACATGATTTTGGCCAAGGAGTCTACTTATTTATATTTAATTCAGTCAACAGTTACGGGAGTGTTGAATGATACATTTTTATCACGCAGTTGTTTTATTAGATACATATGTATATCAAAGACTCAGGGATAAAATTGCTGGGTAATCATTAAAGTTATGACACATTTTTGCATAGAAACATGTAGAAAAATACACCATGACTTTTCTGATGACCCAATAGTGGGGTATATTTTTGCAGCTTGCTTTTGTAAAGTTTTATTTTGTGGATTTGTTTCCTCATTATATCTAAGCATATATATTAGTGTCTAATTTTATATTCCTGTTAATAATGAGTGCATTCTGGGGCCAGCAGATGGCATAGCAGTTAGGCTGCAGAACTCTCACATAGTTCAAGTCCCAGATCCAGTGGTTTCAGAATCACACCAGTGGCATCTGAGTGCGTGCCAAAGATCTCAGGAGGATAATGGAGAAGGAATTGTGGTGTGGCCATCCTGCCTGGGGGGTGATTTCTCATTTCTCTCTCACTGTCTCTGTGTCTCTCCAGCAAGTGTACTCACCCGAAGGTAAAAACCTCTAAATAAAAAATGCATTCCATAAATACCCGAATTTATCAAAACTAAATCTATCTGTGGTAAGTAAAAACAATGTTGCCCCTTCTAATCCCAAAGATGTTCAAGTCCTAATATTTACAACCTGGGAATATATTATACTAGATTACATGGCCAAGGGGAATTGTGCTTGTAGATGGAATTAAGCTTGCTTAATTCAGTTGACTTTAAAATAAGGACATTATCCAGGATTACCTAGAGGGTGGAGAGCAGTAAAATCCCAAAGGTTCATGTAAGAGGGAGAGAGAGGTGGAAGAGTCAGAGCGATGTGATGTGAGAAAGATGCCATCAGCCATTACTGCCTTTGAAGATGGGGAAGGCAGTGGCCAAGGAATGTGGGCAGCCTCTAGAGGCTGGAAGGCCAGAAAAGGAACTCTTTCCTAGAGCCTCCTGCAGGAACAATGCCTTGCTCAACACTTTAACCCATTCTGGCCTTCTGACCTCCAGAGCTTTAAGATCATAAATCTCTGCTGTTTTAAGCAATTTTGTTTATGCTAATTCATTACAGTATTAATAAGAAACTAATAAGAGTGCTCCAATAAGAGATTATTTAAAAAGTCACCACTTTACAAAAAGGACCTCCCTTAAAATTCACTTTTACTTATGAGATAATCGTATGATCCAATTATAAAAATATTATGGCAGGTGTCCAAATAATTCTGAAAACTGCCATTTAAATGGAGACTTTCTATGGCTGGCTAAGAAACTTCTCTACTATATACATTAGTATGTTCATCTTTATAGAACATAATCATTTGTAATTACAATTAATTTAGTTAAACATTAAGTAGTTCAGAAGAACTATAAACAAAATAGAATATTGTCAATAAGCAGATGAGGGAATGGTTGTCACTGGACTCCCACATAGTCAACAGTGGTTCAAGACCCAGACCTGACGGCTTGAAACTCATGTTGGGTGCTTATGCATGCATGCCCAAAATCCTGAGAGAAGAATGGAGGAGAAGGGATTGCAGCATGGCCATCCATCCGGGGGGTGATTTCTTCCATTCTGACTCTGTCTCTCGGGCCAGTTCATGCATACTATAGAAAAAAAACTCTCTAAAAAAATAAAACATTGCCTTTATTACGATCTCATTTAAATACTTATTACTATACACATGTGTGTATATGTACACACAGACACACATGCATGCACACACACACACATATACACACACACGAGGGATCTCCAAAACGTTCATGGGTAATATGTAATCTGAGAAAACTATGCATGAATTTCAAAAATGTTTTGCACCAAAATAATCTTGTACTCTGCATTTTCAGTTCTTTAAAAAAAAAACTTATTTATTTATTTATTTTTCTATCTTAGGGCATGTGCACTCACCAAAGAGGTGGAAAGTGAAAAATCACCCCCCAGTGGATGGCCATAACACAATCCCTTCTCCTCCATTCCATCTTGGGACTTTGGGCATGCACACATATGTTACCAGCATGCTTTTCTTTTCTTTTCTTTTCTTTTGAGAGTTTTTTGCTATATTGCACGTGTACTTGCCAGAAAGACAGAGAAAGATAGAGAGACAGAAAGCGAGAAATCACCCCCAAAAGGGGATGGACATGTTGCAATCCCCTCTCTTCCATTCTCCTCTCAGGATCTTGGGCATGCATGCACATGCACCCAGCATGAGTTTAAGACACCGGGTCCAGGACTCCAACTCCGGTTGGCTACATGGAGTCCAGGAACATAGCCATTACGCCAATTGCTGGTCCTACCAGCCCATTTTTCAAGCTGCTGGGTCCAGGACCTGAACCTCAAAGCTAGCCATGTGTTATTCAGGACCTTAAACACTACGCCACCTGATGGCACCTTTGAAGATATTTTTGTATATATAAATGCATATAGTTTCAAAAGAGTATGCACATAAGTGTGTGTGTGTGTGTGTGTGTAGAGAGAGAGAGGGAGAGAGAGAGAATAGGTATGTATGTTATGTGTGTATGTTATGTCTATATACACACATAGAAAGAAGGCAGTGATTGTACTGGGTTTCTTCCTGTGATCTGTTTGAACCATGTTTTCTTTCCTTCTTCACTTGCTCATTAGCTTGGGCTTCCATTCTAATTCTTTTACCAAGATTTCTATGACCAAGCCAAACTTCCGTTATCCTGATTATCCTCTTGGGTTTCCTTCTGAAAACACTCTTAACATAGCTTTGGGTGACATCCTTTCACAATCTTATTTCTTTAAAAAGAGTGATGGGGACCAGCAGTTAGCGTAATGGCTAAGTCGCTGGACTCCCACGTAGTCGACCGCGGTTCAAGTCCTGGACCCAGTGGCTTAAACTCACACCAGGTGCATGTGCGTGCATGCCCAAGATCCTGAGAGGAGAATGGAGGAGAAGGGATTGCGGCGTGGCCACCCCTCCTGGGGGGTGATTTCTCACTTTCTGTCTCTCTGTCTCTGTCTGGTGAGCGCACGCATCCTATAGCAAAAACCTCTCCAAAAAATAAAAATTAAAAAAAAATAAAAGAGTGATGGATCTGACACCTCCTAAAAGCGACCTTTGAACTGTAGCTAATTCACAAAGAAAATTTCATTCTAGACTATTAAAGTATTTGTGCTCAAAAATATACTTATATATATCTACATATACACATATTTATATGTATGTTTGTGTATATATAGCTACATTTATTTATATGTATGTAAATTATATGTATATAATCTATATGTATATAAATTACATATATATGTAGACACATACACACAGAAATACATATATTTTCTCCCTCAGTAAGACTTTACACACACCTATGCTGAAATCCGAACACCAGCACTGATATTATCTTTGGTAAATGGTTATTTTCTCTTATGTAAAGAGGAAATTGCTCAGTTTGCTGGGAGAAATGAAAACGATACATGTAGAGTAACCAGACTAGGATCTGACACCTACAAGGGTGGTAGCTATGACATAAATATCATGTTAACTTGATTTTTATAAGCTTAGACATAAAATAATACTGTGCTACCGAGTCTCTGACTAATAACATTTCCATATATGCTGGAAAACAGTTGCTAATAGAAAGACTATTTCAAATAAAGACATGGTGCTTTCGCCAGAAAGTATGTGATAAATATTACATAAAACTCTTTTATGCAAATGGAAACTTGAAATTAGCATTAAACATGACCATTGAGAGGGTATTTATAATCAACTATTTGGCAGAATTAGAAACACTAGAAAAGCTAGATGCTACTTGTTGCATTTCAAGGACGGCTTGCGGAGGAATAAAGGTAGGACAGGTCTCAGTGAGTATGAGGAAACTAACCGTCTCCTCCTTGGGAATTGGAGATAACTAAGATATCTGAATACGGAGGGTGAACAAAGCACTGACTTGTCATTTGTCCTGTTTAATACTAGTTTCTCTAGGAAAGCACACAAACTTTATACAAATTATGTTAGACATCTGTGAAAACTACTACACATTTAAGTTTTTGTTTTTTGGGTTTTTTTTTTTTTTTTTTTTTTTGAGAGGTTTTTACTATAGGGCACATGTGCTCATCAGAAAGAAAGAAAGTGAGAAATCACCCCTGAGGGGGGATGGCCACACTGCAATCCCTTATCCTCCATTCTTCTCTCAGGATCGTGGGCACACACACACACATGTGCCCAGCATGAGTTTAAGCCACCAGGTCTGGGACTCGAACTGCGGTTGGCTACATGAGGGTCCAGAGACACAGCCATTATGCAACTGCTGCACATTAAGTTTTAATGTAAAGGCTTATATAGTTTAAAGAATACAGGATGCTTCCAGAAAGTTGGGTACCTTAGATGAGTATTTTATATGTTGTGTCATTTTCATGATTTTAGCAGTAATCCTTCAGATATTCTCTTATGGTAAAAAAGTTACTTTAAAACATAAACCCAATCTTGAAAGGTCTTTGCAATTTAAGTATTTGTTGTTTAGCTATATAGCCCTTACAGGAAAGTTCCTGTGAACTGGGCAGAGAACCTTGCTATTTTACTATTTAAAAACAAACAAACAAAACAAAACAAAACAAAACAAAAAACCGCATGTCCAGGGGCCAGCAAGTGGTGTAGTGGTTGAGACACTGACAAGGGTTCGAGTCTTAGACACGGTGGTTTGAAACTCACACTGTCTGCATGTGCAGGCATGCCTAAAATGCCAAGAGGAGAATGGAGGAGAAGGGATTGTGGAGTGGCCACCTGCCTGGGGGGTGATTTCTCTCTTTCTGTCTTTCTCTATCTTTCTGGTGAGTTCATGTACCCTATAGCAAAAACCTCTAAAAAAAAAAAACAAAAAGAAAGACAAAAAGAAAAAAAATACATGTCAAAATTGAATAGTCAGTTAATTTCCTTGTCGTAGGGAAGTTCGGTGACTATAGTTGCTGGATGGTAATTGAATCAACTTTGCTGTTTCTGCTCTGACCTAAAATGCTCAATATTAAGAAGGGCCATTGAAGATGTGCATAATGGGCTATGTGGTATTTGGGAATAAAGGTAATTGGTTTTTAATGAAGTAACTTAAAGTGGAGATTAATTTACATGAATGAGCAGTGAGAATGACCCTTAGTGGCTTCTCTTAGGCTTAAGATGTCTCGTGTGATTTGACATTCATGGCCTAGGCTCTGTTATGCACCTGAGGGCAGTCACTGTGGCCCTACCTATGGATTTAGTAGCACGCAGACAGCTAGAACCTGATGTACCAAAAGACGCTGTGTCCCAAAACTTGCCACATTCATCCTTTCACTCCTTCTCTCCTGTCACAATGCAAATGGTACCTCCCTGTTCCTGAATGTGATTCCTTATGCCTTATCAAGGACCAAGCTCTTTTGATTACATTCTCTTTTCGTCTTCTTACTTTAAAATCTTCCTTTCACTAGAATACAAGATTTCAAAACCTAGTCTCCTAGTCTTCCCTTACAAACTTCACAGCCTCCTCTTCTGTGTTTAAATCTCTAAGAATAATGCTTAAATACACTTGTTCTTTACTGTCCTCACATCTTCTCCAGTAAGTTTAATATTGTGCCAACAAGAATTTCTCTAGGATTTATTATACAAGACTCTGCTAATCAGAAAGTCTGGAATTTCAACAGCCACTTATAAATGTTTCTTCCACTTCCCACATGAAAAACAAAACAAAAAAACACAACTCACTGAAACATTTTAGAGATAATAATCTTCACGTCAGAATTATAAGATTGCTACATCACTTTTATTGTTCTATTTCGCCTCTTAACACATAACCTTCAACTGCATTTTGTTGAATTATATTTTATGAGGCCTATGTTTCTTATTTCAGTATGAGTATCTTTTTTTTTCTTCCTTTCTGATTTTTCTCTCTCTTCTATGAAGGAAAAAAGAACAGAACAAAATCATGAAATTGTCCAAATCCAGCAACTGTCTTGGTATCATGCAGTTCACATGAAGTGGTGAGACTGCTGTAAAAAAACACTTTTTAACAGGCAGAAGCTGTCTTTTAGGGAAATCAATGTGCAAGGTGTGAAAGGTCGGGCTGCATGAAAATGAAGCCTGAAAGAGTTGGGCATTATTCTTAAATAAAAACTGTTGTTTTTCTTTTGATATTTCAATCTCTACAAATAATCAGACCCAATATATTTTTTGTATTTATAAAAAAATTAAAAAGCTAAATGATGCTTTCAGCCTGATTATCAACTACCAGTTTCAGAAAAGTGGGATTATGACTTTGATACAGTTATTAGCAAATTTAGTTCCAAGTTTACATAAATGCTAAATGTTGACTACTACATATATGCAAAAACCAAGTAAAGAAGGTTTCTATTAAAACCTCGCTGTTGTACAAAACAAGCTACAGAATCATGAACTGTAGCCCATGGAAATACTAGCAACCACATCTGCACACTGTGATCCTATCATCCTGCTGCTGAGAAACAGACTGAAAGGCCAGAACCTTGTGAAGTCACATAGCTAGCTACTGGCAGAGAAAGGTTAAAACCTCAAGCCTGCTGACTCTTAGTGCAGTTTATATTCTAATATTGGTAAACACATACTTAAAGAACAATCCCATAAGTCTGTTGTATATATTTTAAAATATTCTGCCCAGTGAGTTAGCTGGCAGTCTAGGGAAGGTGGCTGGACTCCACGTGGCTAACTGCAGTTTGAGTCCCCATGGCTTGAAAACCTTGCTGAGTGTGCGCATGCGCCAAAATCAAAAGGATAATGGAGAAGGGACTGTAGAATGACTGTCACATCTAGGGTATGCCTTCTCTTGCTGTCTCTCTCTGTCTCTGGTGAGAGCATGTGTCCCATAATACAATACATTAATAAATTAATTAGAAAGAAAATTCTTCCTAGAACGTACTTTTGAGCCGAACACAGGCTGCTGTAGCTCTCTGTGCATGCACCACTCAGCAGTGCACTGGTCCTTCATCGGAGCAGAGGGAGGGGTTGCTTTGCAGGTTGCCCTGGGGCTGCCATGAGAACATCTCAGCTCAAAGTGTTGGCCCCACTCACCTTACAACTGAGCCCAATTGAGGATTAAACATCAAAGCAAAACCTGTAAGGCTAAAGAGAAGTCTTTTCTCTAGAGAATTCATGGAAAAGAATCTTTATTCTTTAGCCTACAGGCTAAAAGGAACTCTGTATGAATTATTGAATTTGTTCAGTCTGATTTTGGTGCTAGATGAAAAGTTTGACATCTCTTTTTTCCAATTAGCTGTGTTTCACTCTACAGTCACCTACTGACTTTTTATCTCTGCTATTTAACACACAGTGTATATGTCTGACCTTAAAATGCTGAATCTGTTCACGGAAGCAACTAAGTAGTGTTTTAGATGGTATGTGAGGAAAGTAATGTGGAATGTAGAGAGGTATGTGCTTTTATACTTACTGGAATTCTCTGGAGAATTTAATACAAAAAGAAACACGAGTATATGATAAGCAAAAGGTTAAATGTCTCAAAATAGTGGGCTGGGATCACCTTCTAGATCATGTGTAATAGTTATGTTGATGATATCCAAACTCTTTTATATTTTTTGACATGTCTAAGTGAAAGAAGTATCTAGTACATATCAACATTATCTTCTGATAATCAATACCAGGCATTATCATGTGTAAAACATAAATATCAAAATTTTCCTTTATCATCAGTAAATCTGATATTATGCTCATTATAGTTCAAATTTTTGGGGGGAGGAGGAAAATTGATATAAATTATGGGCATAGAACTAGAGAGCTAAGAAAACTATGAACAGAGCCCAAAACAATGTAATTGGAAATCACAGGCCAGCAGGTGGCATAGTGGTTATGTTGCTGGACTCCCACATGACTGACTGTGGTTCAAGTCCTGGGCAGGTGGCTTGAAATTCATGCCAGCACGTGTGCCCATCCTCCCCCTACCCCCGGGGTGGTGATTCTTCACTTTCCCGCTCAGTGTCTGTCTCTCTCTCTCTCCAGTGAACACACACGTCCGAAGGCAAAAACCTTTGAAAAAAAATATTATCTAGTCTAAGAGGTGGAAATATCCAATGTCTCTTGATGTAGCACTTTTTAATCTGAGTGATAAAATGCTACACATTTTATCAGTGTAAAAAATTAATTGCTTTTATTATAAGAGTGTTTTCAGCCATCTTTTGCACACATAAAGAGAATACTATTGAGGCTCTTGTATGTAAAATTAAAAGGAACAATTAAGGGACCAGCAGATGGTGTAATGGTTCCATTGCTGGACTCATACAAAGTAGGCTGTGGTTTGAGTACTGGACCGTGGAGCCTAAACTCACGCAGGATGTGTGTGTGTGGGTGCCCAAAATCCCAAGAGGAGAATGAAGACTGTGGCATGCCCAAAAAGTGGCCGTGATTTCTCACTTTTTGGCTTTCTCTGTGTCTCTAGTGAGTGCATGTGCCCTATAGCAAAAATCTCTCTAAAAAAGACAATAACTTTATGAATAAAAATAATCTTTTCAAGCCTAAATATATTGTAATGTATTACTTCTTGGGTTATTTTTGCTTTATTAACTTAGAGTATAAATACTTATATTTTCTTGTCTTGAAAAGTTAAAATTTAATATTGGTATTAGGTAAATCCTTTATAATAAACTAATTTTAAAATATTTTTTAAAATGCTAAAGTGTAATACTTAAAGGAATTTGTTTATACTGAACTATGTAAACTTTATAGACACATAAAATACAGTTTAGATTGACTAGAAAATAATTGTGTGTCCCTTTACCCCATATTTACATTTGTCAAAAATTATAAGGTGATTCAACTATGGTTAAAAAAAAAAAAAGAAAAAGAAAAAAAAAAAAAAAACAGGAGACCAGTAGGTGGCTCTGTGATTACTGCACTGAATTCCCACATGGCCCACTGAGATTCAAGTCCTAGACCTGGTGACTTGAAACTTAAGCCAGGTGCTTATGAATGAGTGTTCAAAATCCTGAAAGGAGAATGGAGGAGAAGGGATTTCAGCATGGCCATCCTCCCTGGGGTGGAGGGATGATATTTCACTTTCTTTCTGTCTCTCTCTGTTTCTCTCCAGAGAGCACACATACCCTATGAAAGAAATAAATAATAAAAAACAAGCCCACTGGTGGCATGGTGGCTAATGTGGCTGGATACCACACGGCCAACTTTTGTGGTTCATGCCCAGACACGGCAGCTTGAAAAACGTGTCAGGCATGTATGTATGCATTCCCAGGATCATGAGAGAATAGTGGAGAATGGACTGCAGCATGGTCATCCCCCGGGGGTGTTTCTTTCTTACTTTTCCTCTTTCTCTCTATCTCTGTGTGTGTGTGTGTGTGTGTGTGTGTGTGTGTGTGTGTGTGTCTTTGATGAGTCCACAGGCCCTGGAGAGTTAAAACAAAAAAATTCATCTATGTATAAGAAATGGAAGTATTCATTCTTCTTTCATATTATATTGTCTATCTCATCAGTGGTGGCACTTTGGGTACACAAGCACATTATGTAATAGTGTCCCTCATTCCCAATTTCACTACATGGGTCTTTGAAATTTCCTTGGATGTCATATATTAAACATGCCATATCATGCTTGCACTCACCAGAGAGACAGAGACAGAGAGACAGAAAGTGAGAACTCAGCCCCCAGGAGGGATGGTCAGGCCATAGTCCCTTCTCCATTCTTCTCTTGGGATTTGGGGCACATTTCCACATGGGCCCGGCGTGAGTTTTTAGCTGCTCTCATGTAGTTGAACAGTGATCAACTACATGAGAGTCTATCCAGATATATAACCATATGCCATCTGCTGGCTCCAAATAAAGTAAATTTTTCAAAAGAGAGAGAGAACATCAGCTGAGCGCTATGCACAAAGGAGCTGCAAGCCAGATTCAGGGAATGTTTGCAATTGCTCCTTGGCCCGTATTTGTATAACTAGTCCAAAAATGGTCTAAAGAACCAAAGAAGTTGCAAGTACTTGGGATGTGACTACATAGTTTATGGGTATATAAATACCAGGTGAATAAAACTAAAATATCCATTAAAATTTTTATTTTCCAGGTGGCCAGAGAATATTAGAAAATATTGTAAGTAAATAAAATCATCTAGAATTAAAAGTCAACAGCAACTCTCTCATTTTTAAAGACTTACAATGAACATGGCATAATGAGATACAGTTTCTCAAAAAATAAAAGGTAAAAAAAATCTAACATTAGATTGCATTACCCATTTTACTTTTCTGTTAAAGAAATGCTATGGAGTCATTATAATTATTTTAACTACAAAAAATACTTAAGCATTTGATTAGAAACTGACTAGTGTCAAAAATAAACTTTTAAAAACTAAACTCTAGCTCAAAATCTGGCAGAAAAATTTTTCTCAGTGAGAAAATTGTCCCTTTTGAATGACAGGATAAATTAAAGACTAAGCGGATAGACTTGGGGGACCAGCAGTTAGTGTAATGGGTATGTTGCTGAACTCCCATGTAGTTGACTGTGGTTTGAGTCCCGGACACGGTGGCTTAAACTCATGCTGAGCGCATGTGCGTGCATGCCCAAGATCCCAAGAGGAGAATGGAGGAGAAGGGATTACGGCGTGGCCATCCCCCCTGGGGGGGTGATTTCTCGCTTTCTGTCTCTCTGTCTCTCTCTGTCTTTCTGGTGAGTGCATGTGCCCTATAGCAAAAACCTCTCCAATAATAATAATAATAATAATAATAATAATAATAATTAAAAAAAAAAAGAAGACAGACTCGGTAGACCAGCAGTCTGGGCTTAAATCCTAGTTCTTCTGACCAGTTGTTAATCTTTGTATCTTAGTTTCCTCATTAGTGAACAGGAAAAATGACAGGTTTGTTTTAGAGATTGAATAAATTATTAACTTTAAGATTAATTTGTTAATTTAAAGACTGAAAAAAATTAACATTAATAATCTAGAAGCCTATAATATACAAGTATGTGTCTATTATTTACAGATATAGAAAAGTCAGGAGAGGGACCAGCAGTTAGTGTAATGGCTATGTCGCTGGACTCCCATGTAGTAGACTGCAGTTCAAGTCCTGGACCCAGTGGCTTAAATTCACGCCGGGCGCGTGTGCGTGCGTGCCCAAGATCCCGAGAGGAGAATGGAGGAGAAGGGATTGTGGCGTGGCCATCCCCCCTGGGGGGTGATTTCTCGCTCTCTGTCTCTCTCTGTCTGTCTGGCGAGCACATGTGCCCTATAGCAAAAACCTCTCAAAAAAAAAAAGAAAAAAGAAAAGTCAGGAGAAGTAACTGAGGAGCAGTGGGGAGAGAAACCGAAGAGGGCAAAAAAGAGCTAGCAGAACATTGCATGTTTGGTGATATCTACGCTTCTCAATCACCTGTTTCCCCCAGCCCCCCATTGCTATCTGAATTTGCATCAAGGTCTGATAAACTCGTTGATTTTCTGAGCACGAGAAAATAATTTTGTTTGGCGTTGAAAAGCAAGTAAATTTGAGCTTTATGCAGTTTACGCAGCATGGAACAGGAAGCTGGACTTTAAGCCAGAATAGGGTAGAATCATTTAAAACTGAGGGATCAATAGAAATTGTAGGTCAGTTTTGGGATGTGATAGGCTTTGAAACCAGGATAAAGAGGTTTTTAGAGTGCCAGTGTGAAAATTTCACAGGAATATAAGACAGCACCAGTATTTTCAGACTCTTCTTTAGAAAATAATTTGAACTCATAATGATGGCATCAATTATCATGAGATACTTTTTTAAGTCACTTGTGTGAGAGCCAGAGGTTGGCTTTTCTCTGTTGTCCAGAATAGACAGTAGGTGGCTGGTAAGCCTGGGATGGTATTTCCTAGCCCCAAGCCCTAGCATCAGGGCAGGCCATGTGGCTTGATCTCACTAACAGCACATTAACGGAAATGATGTGTGGCACTTCAGAACATGGCTCTTAAGTATATCATGTACCTTTCCTCGTCTCCTTTTATCCTGCTACCACATGGATTCAGATGAAAACAAAACAAGACAAAACAACAAAACCCCATAAAATGTGAAGCGCCTGGGTACCTAAGCTACTGCACAGAGGAGAGCTGATTGCCACCCACAAGCACTTGCCTCAGACTGTTACACAAACAATACATAGAGTTTTACTGAATTTGAGCCTTTATACATTTTGGGGTCAATTTTTATAGCAACTAGAATTATGTTAATCCATACAGAAAACTACTAGAGGATAACAGAACAGTACGATGACTAAAATTCAAATTCTAGCACTCAAATACTGTCAGTTATTAGTTCTGTGACTATGGGCAAAATCTTTCTCAGGTTAAGTTTCCTTATCTAGAAATTATGATAATAGTGGTACCTGCTTTTTAAAATTATTTAATTAATTTTATTTATCATTATTGTTCATTTGAGCAGAGAGAGATAAGTAGGGTGTGAGAAAGCAAGTTGACAGATCCAGGACTCAACCCTTGGTCAGCCATGTGGGGGTTTGGCACCGTAATCACCACGCCACCTGCTGGCCCCTATGATACCTGTCTTAAAGCATCAGAACTGTGCCAATCTGGCTCATAGTAAGTACCCAATAAACTCAGCCTTTATCGATATCTACATTTAGGCTTATTTCTGATAAGAGAATCAATTAAATAAGCAGAACAAGTGAATATAATTTCCTTGTACGTATACAGAGCCATTTTTCAAGATATGGATTACTTACTGTATTTCCCATCTCCTCTCCAACACAACAAATTTGTTCTTGGCTTGCCAGTGTTAGGTGACCATGGTGGGTAATTTGCCTGACGCTTTCCTTATATTAACACTACCTTCTACACATAGGAACATGACTCTCTTCTGGAGCCTTTCTACATGCAGTTCAGGAATCTCTCACATGTCTGTATACACAGTCTTTAACTATCTTCGTCCTTTATTTTCCTTTCCAACTCCATCCCACCGACTCCAGAGAAATCTTTTCTTCTTTTGACATTACCCTCAGTCCTCAGAAAGTAGCAATATGATAAAAGAAAAACCAGTACCATTCTGAATATCACTTACTATTTTGAGATAAGACTCAATAATAATACATAGCTACATACAAAATATATAGTAGCAAAATAATTTGATATTTTATTTAAGTAGTCCCTTTCCTAATAGAATTTATTAAACTCAGACATGTCTAACAAACTCATTTATGTTATATGAACAAACTCATTTTTGCTATATGAATAAGAAATAAAATTCTATTCTGTTTGAGCTTTTGAACATTCTTTTTTCTTTTCTTTTTTTTTTTCTTTTGTTAATTTGCTATAGGGTAGTATGTGCACTCACCAGAGGAAGAGAGAGAGAGAGAGAGAGAGAGAGAGAGAGAGAGAGAGAGAGAGAGAGAGAGAGAGGACCACACCCTTCAGGTGGGTGGCCACACCCCAACTCCTTCTCCATTTTCCTCTCGGGATTTTGGGCATGTATGCACATGTGCTGCCACGCTTTTCAAGCCACCCGTCTGGGACTTGAACTGCACAGTCGGCTATGTGGGATTCAGCTGCCTTAACCACCGCAACAATGGCTGGCCCAGCTTCTGCACATTTTATAATAGCACTAGTGAACTCGGGCATCAGGTTGTTGGGGTGACAGACAGTAATAGAGGCCCTTGAGTCAAACAGCCGGCTAACGCATCAATTCCTGGGCCAACTTGATGACGAGGCTCACCTGGAGCACAGACTCTAGCCTGATTCCGGATTCAAATTCCACCTTTCCTGTGTGAACTCAGGCAACATTATTTAACCTATATGTCATTTTCCTGATGAGTACAATGGGACTGATAAAGTGAGGAATGCCACTGAAGAATAAAAAATAAGGGTGTTGTAGGTTAGTATTAGGGTGTAAACAATGTGGATATACATTTTATAATTTTCTCTGTGTGAATAAAAATGAAGTTCAAATTAAATATTTTCTAGTAATACAAACTTCTGTAAGAAATGACAAAATGGTAACCATTGCCACGGGGTACTCTGTATATTTATAGATAGTTATACACATAACTAGCATGTAACAACACTTTAAACATAGTCATTGGTTTAGAAGTTAAATGAGGCTCTGGGCACAGGCAAAGATTCAAATTCTATCACTTACTAGCTGTGCGACCTTGGCCAAGTGACATAATTTCTCTGTTTCTGTTTTTCCCTGAAAAAATCCAATGCAGAGATTATCACGGTCCTTTTAGGTCACTGGAAAAGTCATGACATATTTTTCTATGCAAAAATGCCCCATGACTTCCCCATGACCCTTTATGTTATAATCTCCCAGAGCAACTTTATGAGTTTGCTGAAAAGGTTGAATGTAATAATGCACATCATGTACTTTACATAGGACCAGACTGAACAAGCATTAGTCGTTCTTACTTGCTATTGTTAACTGCTTGATAAATATCTGTGGAGTGAATGGTGTAAATGTTTGCCATTGCATAAACATTACTGCCAATGAAGAGTGGGAATAAAAATAGTAGTTGTTTACATTCAGTGGGGGAATAACTTCTGGTTTCAGTTCCTACTGACCTAAAGATAATGGTGGTGGGGGGGGGGGGAGGTAACGCTTAAGACAGAAATAATAGCTTTTATTGTATAATTTGGGGAAGTGAATAGGGCATAACTAAGAATGCGCAAGACAATGGACATATTATTTTTAAGAATGTTATGCTACATATATATGCTACTAAAAGCAGATTATTTAAAAAATTAGATTTTCAGGTTCTATGTTTATAAAAATTTTAAATATTTGTACTCCTTTAATATATTTAAGTCTCACAATTATTTTCTGGATAGGAAGAAAGAAAATTATTAGAAGTACAGAATATATCATTAGTTATATAAAATAATAATTTCAATAGGTTATGGAAGGTTTGAGAAATACAGAGCAAACATTTATATTTAACTTAAAAAGCTGTTTTATTTATGAAGCCTTTCTCAGTTAATGCGTTTCTAACCTTTCCTAATCTGACCAGGCGCTTATTTTAAAAGCTTTCAATAATTTTGCATTTGATGTACTAAGCATTGAAAAGGCTTTATAAACTGTAAAGTTCTATAAAAAGAGAATTGCTCTTGGCCTGTTGATACACTGTTCAGTAAATGAGCTTGCAAACAAATCCAGGGCAATAAAAAAATGTTTTCTATTTCTCATGTACCATGAAGAGTACTCAGTTCCCAGCTCCAAAGGGCATGGACTTTTCTCAAATGCTTGGCTAAAGGGTATGCAGTGAGCGGCACTATGAAAATATAAAGGCAGAACAAAAGAACAGACAACTGGCATTACTTTGAACAACGTTACCAAGTCATTTAGTGTAAAAAGACGTGAGCTGAATTGTGCTATCTGGGCCAGTGAATCTAGGCCATGCAGACTATGAAGAGAAAAGCACAGGCAGAGGTCTGGAGGAACATGCTCCTGCCTCCAGTACCATTAGCAGAAGGGAGCCAACAGAGCCCAGCTATTATGGATCCACTTTCATTTGGGCACTCACCCAGGGACTATCATTCAAGACACGTACTCCTTGGAAGCTAAAATCAATACTTGTAGTTGCACTCGGATCAAATTCAAGCATTTCTGGAAAAATATGCTGTAACATCCTGGTCAACGAATTTTCTGAAACATCAAAATATTTAAATTCTGCCTCCCCCCATTGTTTCTTCTTGTATATGAGAATTAGAGTTTTTTCCCTAAATTAAATTTCAGAATTATAAAAATGATTTTTCCCATAAACATTCGTAAGTTCTTCAAATATATGTTTGTGTAAATGTGTTTTTAACTGTGCATAACTGTACTCTGTGTGTATATGTGTGATTAAACACTTGAAAATAATTAAAAGTGCACAGAAGTAGCAGGGAAAAAAGTGCATGAAAGGCAGTCTACTTTGAAAGAGACAATATAGAACAAGCCAGGAGAAGGCAGACTTACTGAGTACTGCAGACCTAAAGATAATGGTGGGGGCAAAGAACTGTGCTGACAGTAAACGCGTATTACTGTGAAGGTAGATTTTTCTTACTCTGATCTTGCTACCCACACCACCATTTTCAGTAAGTCTCTAGCACGTGCACCAATTAGCATGTTTTATTCATGGACAAGCTAGTATGCTACTCTGTAATCTCCATGAACTTTCTTAAAATGAGAGCTTCTGGTTCTTAGAAAGAAAGAAAGAGGAAATTGGATGAATTTCCTGAGATACAACTGCAAAGAAGAACTGGCTTTTTCAGCAGCAAGCTCAATCACCTAGACAGATGAAGTACCTCTTGACTTTATTTTTCCTGTGGATTTCTGATCAATATCTTTTCCTTTAAAGAATCCTTCCTCATTAAAGGCTCTGAATCTATTATCATTTTCTACAACACAGGTAGACAGATCAAAGATTTTGTTTTTTATGCAGTCTCAGAATCATAGTGAAAAAATATTGAAGGAAGATGTTAATTGATTTTTTTAATATTACACCATTAGATAACAGCAAAGTATTTCAATTCAAATACATGTAGATATAAGTATAAAATGTATTTAGCTATTACACATAACTGCTAATCTTTTGCATTTGAATCATTCCTAACTAATAGGATTACTTAATATTTTATTACTTGTCAAGTGTTTTAAAGTTTTAAGAGCAAAAGAAATGTGGTATTTCCATTTATAATAAAGTCCCTGGGTACTGAATTTGAGTCTAGAACACTAAATACTTTTATGTCTTTTGAGTCCTAGAACATAAATTCTGTCGAGTGTCACTAAAACCATAACTAATCATCATCTATAGCACATACTTTGGTTATAACAAAAGAATCTTTACAATGTACATGGTTTTATAATAAGTATTACAATGCACTGGCCCAATATTGGAAATGTATTTCCCAAATAAGAATTTGCTAGTTTACTTGAAAAGCAGTTACAGTTGTAGCAGTCATCCACAGAGAGCCTATCTCTGTCCACCAAGAAAAGATGGATCTTCAAAATATCTTGTCATTTTTATTATTATTATTATTTTTTAATTAATTTCTTGAGGAAGAGAGAGACACCATTAACAGAGTTTCATGCCACAATCCTCCCCCTGGCCTTCCTGGCCAGCCAGGATGAGGGCTGTACAAAAGTGTGTCTAAAGTCTTATAAACTTAACCCTTATCTTCCACATGGTACCAGCATCCTGGAGTGGTGTGTTACCACTGAGCCACTGCAGCTGGCCACATTTCCTTCTTTTTTTTCTTTAAAAAAAAAAAAACAACTGTTCTTCATTCATGATAGACCATGTGCATGCATATGTGAAAGTGAGAAAGAGAAATAAAGACAAACACCTTCCTCAGGGCCTGGTCATGCCACAATCCTTTCCTTCAGTTCTCCCTCCATCCAGCTGAATCCTGGGCTCTCACACATATGCTCAATGTGTTGAGGCATGTCTGGGCTGAGGATCTGAACCATGGTCACCATATGGGATCCAGCTTCTTTTGAGCAAGGAATTACCACTGTGCCATAGAGCCAGCTTTCTTACTCTCTCTTTTTAAACTCATAATTAATTTTTTTGCATTTCTTATTTATTTTCATAAATTTAATAGGCACACTTTCATTAAATATAGTAATGTCACAAAAAGGATGTTGCAAATTTTAATATAATTTTTCTTTTTAAAAGTTGATTTACTTGGGACCAACAGTTAGCGTAATGGCTATGTCGCTGGACTCCCACGTAGTCGACCGCGGTTCGAGTCCCGGACCTGGCGGCTTAAACTCACTCCGGGCGCGTGTGCGTGCGTGCCCAAGATCCCGAGAGGAGAATGGAGGAGAAGGGATTGTGGCGTGGCCATCCCCCCTGGGGGGTGATTTTCTGCTTTCTGTCTCTCTGTCTCTCTCTGTCTGTCTGGCGAGCGCACGCGCCCTAAAGCAAAAACCTCTCCAAAAAAAAGAAAAAAAAAAAAGTTGATTTACTTGATGGGACCAGCAGTTAGCTTAGTGGCTATGTCGCTGGACTCCCATGTAATCGACTGCGGTTCGCGTCCCAGACCTGGTGGCTTAAAACTCACGCTGGGCGCATGTGCGTGCGTGCCCAACATCCCAAGAGGAGAATGAAGGAGAAGGGATTGAGTTTGACCGTCCCCCCTGGGGGGTGATTTCTGGCTTTCTGTCTCTCTGTCTCTCTGTGTCTGGTGAGCGCACGCACCCTATAGCAAACACCTCTCCAAAAAAAAAAAGTTTATTTACTTGAATAATCAATGAGTGAGAGAGAGAGACAAAAGGGTCTTGGTTTCCAAATCTATCTCTAACCTTCAGCCACCCCAGATCATGGGCAAGTGTGCACCCAGCATACTGGGGTGGGGGGCGTCTCCTGACTTGAATCGGGAACCTTCCCATGTGACACTGCCTCACAGAGCATTGTTTTACCACTGTGCCCCCATCTGGCATCCTGGAACTGTATTATTTCTAGTAATAATTATCCATTATTGCAGATAAACACGACTTTCTATTTTTCAGTAATTTTCTAATAACACGGGGAAAACTGGTTGGGTACAATTCAGATTGGAGTGAGAGCAGGACTGAGAGCTTCTGAAGAAAGAGAGATAATATAAAAAACACTTTTGGAAGTTTCTTTCATTCAAGCAAACCTGTGGGCCTGTTAGGAGCACTATGCCCAATACTGGGGACATAACTGTTAATGAAAAAACAGACACAGTTCCTGAGACCCCCGCATTGGCAGGTTTAGAGCGGAGAAAGTCCTTTTACTATTTTATGGAAGCAGTTAAGTCAGGGATCAAAATTTAGGGCAACGTTAAAGATCTGAAAAGTCATTTCTGGTGGAATAAGCATTCACTTGGAGAATCACTGTGTCTAATAAGAGATGATATCAGTAGATACATAGTGTAAATGTAGGAATATGGGGGAAACCGAAAGTCATGATAGTAGGGTAAATTAACTTCTAACTCTGAGAAGCAGAAACAGTGGTCAGGGTCCCTGTTTGCTAATTCTGTCTGTACTGCAGATCACCAACCTCTTGGCCTAGAGCAGGGATTATGAAATTAAACTTTTCTTTATAGCACTTGAGTAGGGGATATTTTTGGTTTTGTGAACCAAGCTGTCTCTGACTTTGTAGCATGAAAGCAGCCACAGACTACGTACAAATGAAAGCACAAGGCTGTATTTCACCAAGACTGTGTTAACGGGCTTCACAATTGGATTTCATGTAATTTTCATGAGTCACAAAATACTACTCATGTTTTGTTTCTTACAGCCATTTTAAAAAATAAAAAAATCATTCTTAGTTCATAGCCATTTGGGGGGGACAAGCAACATGGTATTTTAGCCCTCAAGAGAAACCAGAGCCCAGAGGGTGATCTCAGTTCTACTTCCTGGTTCAGTCACCCTGCAACACTCAGGACGTGTGCACAGGTGCCCAGGAGCCACCGAGCTGAGCATGGAGGAGCGCGGTCACTAGGTCACCAGGCCCTGTGGAGGGCTGCTCCCTTTCTCTCACTTTTATGTGTACACACACATGAGCTATCAGTAAGAAAAAAAATAGAAATTGGAAAACCAAACCAAACCATATTTTGAGCCAGAGTTTGCAGACCCCTGAGGTAATAAGGTACAGGCTAAGTAATAGGGCAGAAGGAAGGGGACCGGTGAAGAGGGAACCTGGATCATCCTCATGCTGATTAGGCTTCATTTTGGGTGAACTGACTTCAGGCAGTCAATAACACCTTTTAAGCAGATGCACAAAATGATATTACGAACAAGTATAATTTACCGAGGAAGGGTCTCACCTGATCCTCATAGTGGACTTGATAGAAGGAACTCTAAGAATCACTGATTTAGAAAAACTCAAGTGTTACACACTAAGAAATTTTTATTCCATCAATACTTTACCTGACAAAAAAATAAAAACATTGGCTGGATTAATCTGCTCCTGACTGTCATACATGCACGATGTCGGTGATATCTATCCTTCACCTATTGCCCTTTCATTTGGTTCCTCAGAATTATTAAAATTTCTAATTATTATTATTGGTGTTGTTTTGTTGCTTCCTTGCTATGTGTCAGATACTTTGCCAAACAATTTAATTTAATATTCACAATAGTCTTCTGAAATAGGTACCATGTATCATTCTACTTTACAGTCAGGGTAATGAGGCTCTTAGTTTTTTGTTTTCTTCAGTAGTCTCTTCTGAATCCTGTTTCCTTAACATTTTACATTTCTTTCCTAAGCAACTTTATCATTTATATATTCATGATTCTCAAGTTGCCTAAAAAGAATTTTCCAATGACTGGCCCAAGCTCAACATAAGCTATTTGCCAGATCTGGTAAATGTGGTCCATTCTTAGGAATCACCGTGCTATGAAACAACAATATTAAGCATCCTTATCTCTGATATTCATCTGCTCCTATGGCCTACAAACTCTCAGATACAAAAGACTGTATATTCTAACACCAAACTCTCTCTAGCCTGTCCAGCTCAGTCCAAATCCATGCTGGTAGAAGCCTCCTAGAAAGATTGGGGCCAGTGTGGTAGTTGAGGTGCTGGACTCCCACATGGCTGACAGCAGTGGGTGCTGGACTTGGCAGCTTGAAAATCACACCTGGCACATGTGCATGCATGCCAGAATCCCAGGAAGAGAGTAGAGGAAAAGGGACTAAGGCATAGTCATTCCCTCTGGAGTGATTTCTCACTTTCCCCCTCTCACTGTCTCTCTCCAGTAAGTGCACACACATTATGGCAAAAATCTTAAGAGAAAAAAAAAAACAATAAAGAAAAGGTAAGATTACAGAACAAAAATATATATTGAAAACTATAACTGTTTAAAAAACTATATTAAAAAGATATCTTGGGACCAGCAGATAGCAGATGGAGGAATAGCTACATAGCTGAACTCCCATGTAGTCAAATGCAGTTCAAGTCCCAGACCTGCGGCTTAAACTCACGCTGGGGGCATTTGTGTGTGTGCCCAAAATCCCAAGAAGAGAATGGAGGAGAAGGGATTGCAGCATGGCCATCCCTCCTGGGGAGTGATTTCTCGCTTTCTGTCTCTCTATCTCTCTCTGTCTTTCTGGCGAGCACACACGCCCTATAGCAAAAACCTCTCCGGAAAAAAAAAAAAAAAAAAAAAAAAAAAAAAGATCTCTCTCCTTGTGTAGATGTAGTTCGATGGGAATAAGTGAAGTGGTTAAGAACACAAACTCTGCTTAAATGTCTAAGAGTTATATGGCCTCAGACAAGTCAAGGAGCATCTAAAATGGAAATAACAATGGCACCCATGGCTGTGTTTGGTTGATTGAAGAAACTAATACATGGAAAGTAACTGCAATACTGGCTGGCATGTGGTAACTGATCACTAAATTGTAGTAGTTGCCATTTAAAGTTTTTAATTATTGTTAATAACATAAATGTATAAAAAGATTAGCGAATAATACATGAACACTGAATTTGCAATCAGTCATGCTATTGTAGGAATTTAATATATAGCCTTTTTGCTTTTCTGTGCTTAAAATGTAAAAATCATTAATAAAATAATCAACAAAAAAAAAAATCTCTATTGAAAACTACTTGGGACAGCTCTATGGCCTGGTGGTTAAGGCAGCCAGATTTCCACAAAGCCAACCAAAAGGTCTCAGTTCTGGATTCAGTGGCTTGGGAAACAACAGGCGCATGTGTGCCCCATATCCTAAAAGGAGGTAGAGAGGGAGGAAAATAAATTAAAGCATGGCCATTTCCCATGGAGGTACTTTCTCCATCTCTCTCTCTCTCTCTCTCTCTCTCTCTCTCTCTCTCTGGCAAGTGCACATGCTCTCTCTTCAAAAAAAAAAAAAAAAAAAAAGGAGATAGCATTAGGATTGGCAGTCTGCTTAAAAATAATCAGACATGGGGCCAGCAGGTGGTGTGGTGGTTAAGGGTGCTAGACTCCTGCATGGCTGACTGCGGTTCAGTCTTGGATCTGGTGGTTTGCTTTATTACTTTCCTTCTCTCTCTCTCTCTCTGTCCCTCTCTGATCAAACTGGAAGACAGTAATAATAAAAAGTTACATAAAATAATTATCTTAAAAAATTACAGTTTTTGTTATATTTTCAGCTACCCCAAATATTTTTCAATACCAATAATGGGTATTACTTGTTAAAGTTTATTTATTTCCAGAGAGAGAGAGAGAGAATGCACCTTCAACAGAGTCTTCCTGCTACAATCCTCCCCAGCCCTGCAGCCAGCCAGGGTCACAGATGTACCTAGCACATTTAGGTAGATCCAAAGATGCAAACTTGGATCCCTATATGACCTCCAGCACGGCACAACAGCACTCCTACCATCTGTGCCACAGTAGCTGGGCCTTCATACCCATTTAAAAATTGATATCATGCTTAAAAATTAGAACAGTTGAAAATAATTGCCACCATATTTAGTTACTTGAGTATATATTATTGCACCTGAAGACACTTAATGAACTTAGTTCTCTTTCCTTCTCTAAAACCCAAAATACAAATCAATGATGAAAATTAATTGCACTCAAATTGATTTTTCCTCCTGCCACATTAACCTAAAAAGTATATGTACATATTAGCCAAACTCAAAATTTATGTTTCAGAGCCAAGGAAAAGAACAAAAATAGAGCAACTGGAGTATGTTTGAAAATCCTAGTCCTTATTTGGGCAACTCTTCAGAGATGTGTTACTATGATAGCCGAGCTGGATCTCTGCTCGCACAGTAGTGAATTCCTAAGCCAGACAGAAATGGTAAATAAAAGAACTCGTGCTTACATTCACTTGGTGGTTTTGCAGACTTGAGAATCATTTCTGGCACCATGATTTGCATTCAGGAAACAAAGGACATGAAACATTATGTTCCCCACAGTGTTTTTCTTGTGCCGTCAAATGAATAAAATAAATGAGACGATGGGGCTCAGATAAGGAGTTCAGATTTCAGCAAGATTTTGTTCCACGGGAGTTTTCAGTTTCTGAAACTTTTGGTGGTGGTGGTGGGAGGGGGGGGGCACATCCTTTATTGAAATTTTTGGCTTCCACTGTTAGTCATCATCACAGCCAAGACATTGTTTCTCAGAACATTCAAAGAGACTATCTTAGCCTTCCTTCTCTGCTGCCGTAAGCTTATTTTTGTAAAGGAAAAGGTAGAGAATCTTCACAAAGCAATATTAGGCTTAAAATACAGAGAATGCTTTAGCAAAATCAGATTGGCTAGGAGAAAAAAAATAAGTATTTGCTGAACTGTAAGATTTTCCCCAGGTCAGTAAAGAACTCTCCAGTAATGTGCTCATTTGATTTATGTATTTTGTCTTGCTTTACCCTATGTGACTTTTGGGAAGATTAGCAGAAGGGGATTTACAATTTTGGATACGTTCTTGGCATAAAAGTTGTCTCATGACAATGAGAACATTTATTAATTTATTTAATGCCAGAAGATGTGTTTGCCAAAGGGAGAGAGAGAAAGCACCACACCATGGGATGTGGTCACACCAGAATCTCTTTTCCTCCTTTTCTCCATCCCATCAGTATTCTGGGTATGGGGACACACATGCATGCGCGCACACACACACACACACACACACACACACACTTGGTTTGTTTCTCAAACCTCCAGTACTGGAATTGAAATTGTAGTTGGCTATGTGGAACCCAGTTTCCAATGTACAGCACTTACTACTGTACTACAAGGACAGCCTCGGAGAAGTTTTACATAATGCCTTGAACTCATGGGAAATTGTTGGGTTGCTGGAGAAGCCATGACATATTTTTCTATGCAAAAATGTGTCATGACTTTTCTGATGACCTAATACCTTATTCAAAAACTATCCCTGAGTGTAAGTGGGTTACAGTTACAGTTTCATCTCTGAGAATTTAGATATGCCTTGCAATTTGAAAACTATTATTAATCTATTTGAAATCAAACATCCATAAATCCACTGAAAATTTCATGGAACACTTACATTTTGCCTATGTAATTCTGAAAAATAATGAAGTCTGCGTAGATTTTAACTCCACTATGACATCCTGAATGCTTCATTCCTTTCTGTACAATGAAAGATTCATTTAATTTCATTGAGATAAATTGCTAAGAGGGGGGAAATAAGCTTTCAGAATCATATTCAAAATAATAAGAAAGAAATTTGTTCATTGCTTTGGGAAGAGGTAATATTAACAGGTAAGAAAGAGAGAGCAATTTTTTCCAAGTAAGGAGAAAAATCATCATTAGAAAGAAACTAAATAGAAAATGACAGCCTAACATAAGTGAACTTCTAAAATGAGTTCAAGAATCTATTTAATAAGCCTGATCAGATTTTGCCCCACAATCTGAAAGAACATGGCAATATGATCTCAAAAAATCTTCTGGTGATCTCAGAAATCTCGGCAAAGACACCAGAGATGCACAGAAACAGGGGACGGCAGTCTTAAAAGACAAAATATAACCAAAATGAGTTAGATATCTGTAAAGGTGGCCTTGAATCCTGGTAAATCTGTTTTAAAAGCTACTTTTTACTCACTGGAATTAGGTTCTGCTTAGCAGTACTTTCACTTGTACCAGTTAACTTCTTTTTTTTTTTAAGAGGTTTTTTTTTTTTTTTTGCTATAGGGCCTGTGCGCTCGCCAGAAAGACAAGAGACAGACAGAAAGACGGAAAGCGAGAAATCACCCCCCAGGGTGGATGGCCATGCCGCAATCCCTTCTGCTCCATTCTCCTCTCGGGATACTGGGAATGAACGCACATGCGCCCGGCTGAGTTTAAGCCACCCGGTCTGGGACTTGAACAGAGGTTGACTAGATGGGAGTCCAGCGACATAGCCATTATGCTAACTGCTGGTCCCTCTTGTACCAGTTAACTTCTTAGACCATCTTTCACTCTGCTCTCTCTCTCTCCATTTGCTTTTAGCTCATTTTCCCTGAGACAATCAAGGGCTTCTGACTGATGCCCCTCCAGCTTTCGATACTCCCAATGGAATAGTCCTCTATATTTCAACTGTTTCTACTTCTTTTATTTTTATTTTAAATCACACTCAGAAAATAAATTATCCTTTTCTCTCTCTAAGAATAAACTTGTGAGAAATTACCCCCTTTGCTCTCTGGAGCTGTGCACCATTAATTAAATTTTGTTGTATTCTAGCTTTCTGTGTTTATATCTATAATTATTCTTTCTATATTTCATTCCAGAAAAATACTCAGATTCCCTTTACTTTCACACACACACACACACACACACACACACACACTTATTTACTCCTAATACTCCCTCACATACAGGACTGGGTATTAAAATGTTTAAAAGTGCTGGTAGGATGAAAGAAAGAAAGAAAGAAAGAAAGAAAGAAAGAAAGAAAGAAAGAAAGAAAGAAAGAAAGAAAGAAAGAAAGAAAGACAGACTCACATTTGCTCTCTTCTTCCTAATACTAATAAACTTCCTAAAGAGAAGTTCATAATTGCCTTTATTTCGCCATCTTTCCGTTCCCAGCTCCATCCATCTGAACAACCTTTAGGGATAGTGGGGACAGTCTCACTCCATCCCATGGTAGACCTTCCAGTCCCATCCCCTTGGGCTCCCAACTATAGGGTCCATTATTCACCCCTTTAAGCCTTGACAGGAACCACAACCTGAATCCAACTAGAGAGGTGTCATTAAAGTGGAGAAGGATGAGATGATAGCTGGAGAGAGGAAGCTGAAACAAATGACAAGGTGGAGAGTGGAATGGGCTCCAGCCCATGCTGAATCCTCGCCCATGCTTGAGCCGAGGCACTCTCTAGGCTCACCCCTCCCTTACTAGTCTGTCCAAACTTAAGGTTAAGAATAGCCATTCAATCCCTAAACCCAATGATCTATTCTTAATCCCTAGCTCTTCAATATTTCTAGAGGATTACCCACTCTTTCCTTAAAATTCTTGCCTCCTGGGTCAGCCCCAAGGCAGCCAAATCCTATATGCTCCATCTCATGGTTCAAGTCTCAGACCCTGAAGCTTGAGGAACACAGTAGGTGTAAGCGTGTATGTGCCCATACAAATACAGTATTTTTTTTCCAAAAAAAAAAAAAAGGAGAAAGAAATGAAGGAAAAGAGATGGAGGTGTGATCATTCTTCTTAGGGATGCTTTCTCCTCTCCCTGTCTCTCTGGAGAATGCATGTATCCTCTAGCAAAATGAAACAAAATCTCTCTACTCTTGGTCATTCATATTTTATGGATATAACTCCCCAACCCTTTCTCCACATTCAGCCTGAATAAACTTGCTTCTGTCCATTTCTACAGCTATTTCTCTTGCTTGCTAAATCACAATCTTTTGTTTAATCAGTGAGTCTCCACTTGACCTTGCTTCCAAACTGATTTTTCTACAGCTTCTCCCAGTTTATGCTTCTAGGAGCATGGTTGTTTATCTTCTTTTCTCTTTATTAAAAGTTCGCCATCAAATAATGAGTACAATTTTTAAAAAGTTTTCAAGTCTGACCTCAAACTTTTTTTCTAAACCTGTTTCTCACCATAGTCCTTTCATATACCATTGTTATGGTCAAACTCTGTTCATGGATTCAGATAATTTATTAAAATATACATTTGTGGTTTTCTCCCAGTACTTTCCTGTTTCCACAAAATTATTAGTTTCTTAACAATTTACACAAAATCATTTTATGTTTTCTTGCCTTAGGGATTTTTGTAGAAAAACGGAGGCAGCTACTAGGCAGTGACTTCTACCTTTCGTAAATGGCTAAGCTCTAAAATATATCATGCTAAATGTGGCAGAACAGGAGAATGTGAGAAAGAGAAGGCTTCGCAGGGCATCTATTGGAGATGAAGAAGCCGGTGGAGCTGGTGGGGACCTACTCTGCTGCAATACAAAACCGCTGCAGTACAAAATGAGAGAAAGACTACATCAGGAGCTTAATGTGACTGAAAGGTATTTTAAAAATACATATTTAGATTATTTTACCAAGAGGGAGTGTAGGTCATTTTGATGTCACTGAAATTTTTCTTTTTATCCACGTCCATGTGAAATTATTTTTACAAATATAGTGTATACTTGTTGTTTTGTTCCTGAAAGTAGCCCAAAATTTGGGGCTTGCAGCATGTTGACAATAAAGGCTCAGAGTTTAGGCTACAGGAATTCAAAGAGAAAAAGAGTTAGTGGAGAATAATAAAATAATAAAGGACAACTTATGGAGTTAGAGCATTTTGAAAGAAAGAAAAAAATGTGAAAAATTGTGATGGTAGGAAATATTGAAAAGGCACATATCTATTATTGAAGAAGCATAGATGTGGTTTTTTTTTTTTTTTTTTTTGTATGTTCATAGTGTATTATGGATGGTTCCTAATCATTTGAAAATTGTAACGTAGTCCTGCAACATTTTCCATTATTAGAGTACAACTACCTAAATGCCAGGAGTATTTAGAAAAAGTATTGCCATTAATCTAATAAAGTAATCTAATAAATAATAATTATAGTAAAAGGTTAGAAGACCATCATCTCCCAATTCTGCATGTGACCTCACTCTGGGAGACTCAGATCCTTGTCCAGTTCGTCCTACCACTTTCTTTGGTAATGTACATAAACAACACTGGATTTTTGTTATGTTTGACAGTTTACTTTACATTTTCTTTTTCATTTCCTTTTTTTTTTTTTGAGAGGTTTTTGTTATAGGGTGCGTGCGTGCTCCAGAAGGACAGAGACAGAAGAAGAGACAGAAAGCCAGAAATCACCCCCAGGGGGCATGGCCACATCGCATGAAAGAATAAATCACATTCTTTTCTGCACTCCTGTGTACTTCTCCTTCATTCTCCTCTTGGGATCATGGGCACAAATGCACACATGCCTGGAGTGAGTTTAAGCCACCTGGTCCCTTTATATTTTCTTCTTCAGTTCTTTGGTTTATGTTTATCTTAAGTGTGACTAATTTTCTTCCATTGGGGATGGTACTTCTATTTCTGAAATATCCTTGACTCTGGTATAGTACTGCAAATAGAGTTACTGAATAATATAAGATAAAGTAATTTGAATCATTTCTAGTGTGTAAAGCTTATGATATTTCACATTTGTAGGTGTTTACTTACAGTTTAAATAAGAAATCAAGGTCCCTGTTGTATAGAGCTTATCTGACCTAAGATCTGTCCTGAGATGAGCTATCTCTTGCATTGAGGAGGGACATACATTAGAATTAAAGAAATCTTTTATGTAGTTTTATGATCAACACACATTAATGTCCCAGATAAACACTCGACATTGTCAACATTTAATGAGTGTCCTGCTCTCTCTGTCCTGGAAAATCCTTCCATGTGTAATATTACTAATTTAAATGCTTGTGCTCAGGCCCCACTTCTTCCAGGAAGCCCCTCAAAACTGCATGAAAGACTAAATCACATTCTTTTCTGCACTCCTGTGTACTTTTCTGGCACTTGCCTTTTCTGAGATGATCTCTTTTCTGAGATTGATATGTAGTTTTCTCGACAATACTGTGATATCTCTGAGGGCAAGGGAAGTATCTCATTTCTCTCTTTAACCCTAGCTCACAGTCTAGTGTCTGGATGGAGCCTAGTAGGTAGTAAGAATGTAACTGTTCAATAAATATTTGTTGAACTTATTTCAAACTCTTCTTTTTTAGCACAGCTGTTAAGAGTTTGGGCTCTGGCACCAGGCAACCTGGGTTGTTGCCTGATCCCTCTGTGACTTAGTCACTTTACCTTAAAAATGGGAATAATGGCACCACCCCCAAGGTCCAGTGGTTAAGGGGGCCATATTCCACATGGCTGGCCACATGGTTTTACTCCTGGCCCTGGTGGCTTGAAAAGCACACCAGGCATGTGTGTGAGCATGTTTCAAATACTGACAAGGTAGAGAAATAGAAGAGAAGGGATTGCAACATCACTATGTACCATTGAGGGATGCTTTCTCCCTCTCTCTTTGTGTTTGTTTCTTTCTGGTGAGCACACATACCATCTGGCCATTAAAAAATAGTAATAATAATATCAGTATTTCATAAATTCATTGTGAGACCAATAACAACCGAATTTACACATATATACACTCATGAACATACATACACACCCTTGGGTACATGGAAAAAGCTCTAAAAATGTATTGGGTCAGGGACCACCAGTTAGCATAATGGCTATGTCACTGGACTCCCACGTAGTCGACTGCGGTTCGAGTCCCAGACCCGGTGGCTTAAACTTACGCCAGGCGTGAGTGTGTGCGTGCCCATGATCCCAAGAGGAGAATGGAGGAGAAGGGATTGCGGCGTGGCCATCCCCCCTGGGGGGTGATTTTCTGCTTTCTGTCTCTCTGTCTCTCTCTGTCTGTCTGGTGAGCGCACGCGCCCTATAGCGAAAACCTCTCCAGAAAAAGAAAAGAAAAAAAAATGTATTGGGTCATTGGAAAAGTCATGACATATTTTTCAATGTTTTTCTATGCAAAAAAATTCATCATGACTTTTCTGACAATCCAATAGATACAAGCTATTATAAATTTTATTCACTTACTGCACAGGAATATTTGTCATTCCTACGATACTTAATACCATATCAAGGGTGTACTCATAGATGCCTTTTTACAGATATATGGACTCTCAATAATGCTTTCACTTACAAAGGAGGGGAGCATTACTACAGGTGGAATCACATATCAGCAGCACACGAGTGAGGGACCAAATATACTACCTATGTTGGGTTACTAAACCAACATAGGCTTACAATCTTTACACTTTCAACCCAGTCTTAAATTTACTAGAGCTTCAATTTAACTTCAAAATATTTCTGGCTCAGGGGCTCTTTTTCTTAAAATTTCCCTTCTTTTCACTACTTCATATCCTTTTAATTTAATTCAGCTACTGTTTGCTAAATAGGATTTTAGCTAGGTGCTTGATTGGCTGGGCATTTACAAATAGCAGCAGGCAGACTGATTGCTTGGAAACCTTCCTGTTTATGCCACCCTCCTGGATAATTATTCTTTAAAGTTATTTCCACTTTTATTCTAAATAAATAGTGTGGCTGAAGTGATTTAAAATAATGTAATTTATAATTAAAATACTAAAATACTCTATAAGATTATACATATACACATATATATATATAATTTAAGAACATAGTAAATTATAAATATATATGAGAACAATAAATTATATATACCATCTTACATAATTTACTTATATGTAAATTGCATATTTGTATAAATAACTTCTTATGCTCTTTATTAAACTAAAAATTTTACTTGATTCTGAACAAAATCAAATATACTTTTGAGCACAGTTGTGCTTATAAAAACAGAAACAGATAACTATGTGCTCAAAATCTTTCCATCTAGAAAGAGCTACTTAAACTTTCTTTCTTTCTTTTTTAGGTTTTTGCTATAGGGTGTGTGCGCTCACTGGAGAAACAGACAGTGAGAAGGAAAGTGAGAAATCACTCCCCAGTGGGAATGGCCACATTGCAATCCTTTCTCTCCCACTCTCCTTCTGGGATTTTGGCCATGCACTCACACATGCCTGGTGTAAATTTCAAGCTGCCAGGTCAAGGACTCCAATCTTGGTCAGTCATGTGGGAGTCTGGTGCCTTCACCACCACACCACCTGGTGGCCCTGTTACACTTTATTTGTAAGTGCTTTGCATTTTCCTGAGTATCTGTCATCTCCAACAGCAGAGGAAAGAGAACTTATCACCTAGGATATCAAAGAATGGGTCTCAAAGAGACTCACTACAAGAGAAACCCTTAATTAAAGCATTGTTTTTAAATTAAATGTAAACGAACATTTACATTAAATGTAATATATCCCAGGTCAGTGGAGGGCGTGGTGGTAAAGGCAGCTGGATCCCACACGATTGCGTAGTTTCAGTACTGAACCAAATGGTTTGAAAAAGACTCCAAGTGTGTGTCTGTGTGCATGCCCAAAATCCCAAGAAAAGAATGGAAGAGAAGGAACTGCAGTACGACCATCCTCTTTGGGGGGTGCTATCTTTCACTCTCTTTCTTTCTGGTGAGCACATGTATCCTATAGCAAAATTAAAAACAAAACATAGCAAAAAAAAAAAAAAAAAAAAAAGTCCTAACTCACAGACTATCCAGTTTTAATATATACGTGATGCTGTTTGCTTCCTTCAAATCTTTGATCAATTGACACTATGAGAATGTCAATCATAATTAGTCCTTCCTTTGGAGGGCCCCCTGAAATGTCTCACCAGTCTGATATTAATGGCTTTATTTCATAACATTCAAAAATTATAGTAGGGTTTTATAAAAGTGAATACATACTAAATACTTTTTCTGAGGTGATAGGTCTCCAGAAGACAGTTTTGGGAAAATTAAGAAAGAGAAAATTATCTTACAGGGTTTAACTGTCAAAGCCATGATATTATTGCAAGAAAGAGCTGGGAATTGGAGTTATGATAATACCATACTTGTTTAAAGTGAGACAACCAAGAGGGATTTTCTTATGGGAAATTAAAATTAAGGAACACTTTTCAAGTGAGGAGAAATGCAGATTGGAAGGACACAAGCAGAAGCTGAAGCAATGAAAAATAAGATTTCTCAGCTTAAGAAATTCTGAATTTTGATGAGTCTTTAGTAGAGAGACAAAATATAATCACTGATGAAAGAAAAAATAATTACTAATAGAAGGTATCAAAAGCATAAAAGTTAGAGGAGAGATTACTGAGGGTTATCATTTGTCACTTGTCTTAGAGAAATGAAGAGGGACCAAAAGGTGATGAGATAGTTAAGGTGCTGGACTCCTACATGGCTGACCATGGTCTTAGTCCCAAACCTGTCCACTTGAAAATCATGCTTGGCATGTGTGTGTGCATGTACAAAATCCCAAGAGAAGAGGAAATTGTGGTATGGCCCCTCCCCTGGAGGGTAATTTCTCACTTTTCTGCTCATTGCCTCTCTGTGTCTCTCTCTGGAAAGCACATACACCTTATGGCTAAAACCTTAAAAAGAAAAGGAAAAAAAAATAAAATAAAAATAAGACCTAGGGATGAGACCAAGGAGAGGTTATCAAACAAAAGAAAAATTATGATGTAGAAAGGGAAACATAAGATTTTACACCTGTAACATCCACAGGAGGACAAATAGTTCAACTCACCATACTAAACAGATTCCTAAGAATTCAAATTTCATTCATTGAGTGACTCTGGGATAGAGCTATTTTGCTATTTTGGCTTCATAATCCAATATCCTTTCTATAATCTCTTAAGGTAGAGTATTTCACAGATGTTCTTAACAATGTCTCTACTGGGAAGGTAGACATGATTTGAAAGTCAATACATGACCATAACCGGGGTAAAATTTAGATCGATAAAACAAAGGTGCTCAATATTTCAACAGCTATCATTTGAATCTGTTACAAACAGAGGTGTACTGTAAGTACAGTTCTTGTGCAAAATTAACTGTTGTGCTTTGTTCTAAGAACACTTTAGAACTCTTTAGGATATGAAGAGAGAGAAAGAGAGAGAGAGAGAGAAAGAGATTGGAAAGCTGAGGGAAGAAGTTAAGACAGTTCCAAATATCTAGCTGCTTACATAGAAAACCTGGTTTCCTTAAGTGATATCAAAGACCATTTTCGTGTAATTTAAATGATGAAATATTTTGAAAGTTCACCCCACACACTGCAAAGCACAATTACATTGAGACCAGTAATAATAAGCACCATCATAAGAAAACAAGGCCCAGCTTTGGCATGTGCTGGTGAGATGCTGTTGTTTTCAAGCTGGGGCCACACGGGAAGCATGGATTCCATTCCCTGCCCAACCT
This sequence comes from Tupaia tana, assembly GCA_026018925.1. Lineage (NCBI taxonomy): Eukaryota > Metazoa > Chordata > Mammalia > Scandentia > Tupaiidae > Tupaia > Tupaia tana. The sequence goes on from JAKSZU010000002.1 coordinate 94,211,154, forward strand.
ACAGAGCCAGGCACGGTGGCACAGGCCATAGTACCAGCTACTGGGAGATGAAGCAGGGGAATGGCAACATAGTGAAATCCTGTCCAAAACAAAAACAAAACAACAAAATAAGCCAACAACATCGATGAAAAATATCTCCTAGTGTTACTCTAAAGAAACCCTACTCTTTAGGGAGACAAATGATTCTCCTTCAAAATAAAAAGAACAGCTTATTTTACTGGGACGACAAAAAGGCACATCCATCATTGGGATGCTAATTAATCTAGTTTCATTCTCATCTCATGATTTTAAGACTATCCTCTGTTTAGATAAATATTAGGTCATTGGAAAAGTCATGATGCATTTCTACATAGAAGAACATGAAAAAACACATCATGACTCTCCCAACAACCCAATAGCTGTATGGCCCACTTCACTTTCTGAATGGCTCAAAACTTCCTACTTCACATTCATTTGTCAAATATATCCAGTAGAATGAATAATTTCAAACAAGTACTTTCCAGTATGCTGAGTTATAAAAAAGATTTCATGAAAGATGCAAGACTTTGTGGTATAAACAAATTTTGCAACAACAAGGTTCTTCACAAAGGAGCAGAAAAAAGAACTGATGGTTACAAGATGAAAAATAGGAGTTGACAATTTAAATTGGTATATTATTTTACTTACCTTTTTTTTTTTTTATAGCATTGGGGATAGTAACGAGTTATCTAGTGTGTTTGACCAAATACTATATAATTTTAAGCAGAGTTTCATTATGTTTTACAATACAAAAATAACCACTTTGCCTTCTACATTGCTTTTTTCCCCCTATATACCTTTAGGACATAAAGCTTTTATGTTTTATAAACAATAGAAAATACTTGAAACACAAATTTGTATTAAAACATTATTCTTTGCATGAATCCACTGACCCATTTTTTCTAAAATCAAAATTAAATTATTGCTAGGTTTTTATTTACATTGAAACTGTAATGAGTGCAGTTCACAGACTATATTCATACAGTACCTTGAAGACTCTATTTCAAGTTGCACAACTGATCTTTTTTTCCCATAAAAAAATATAGTCTACATTATAAGTAATTGAATTATGGAACATTTTGAAAAGGAGAATCCTGTTGCTGTTCTTGCATATAATCAATTTGGATGTCTAATACTTCTTTGCATTTCCTTGAATATTTGTAATCATGGCCTTCATTTTTTTAAAAATTAACTTAACAAAAAAATACCTCACCGTTTTATAGATTAACAAATGATACCTTGTTAAGAGAGCTGCACAGGAAAAAAAGAAACATTTAACAGATATTCAGAAACAGAAAATAAGCTCTTTTTTTTTGCGAAGAGGAGCCAAACTCATGCTATAAACCCATCCCAAGCCACGGTACAAAGATCAATCTTTGTCTTTCCATCAAGACTGTGAGATGTGTCAGCTGAATTCAGTTCACTCACCTGTTTGGCTCAGTTGAGATGTGCTTCTACTCCTTCGAGACACGATGGCCACCACCTTGGCACTCAGGCTGGATCTCCGTTTCTTCCCACCTGCTCCGACTGTGCCCACAGCCGTGTCTGACTGGCTGCCGTCATTATGCTCCAGTGTGTACATCTCTCCACTCACACTGGTGCTCTTCGTGATGGCTCTTCCTGAGGTCCCCATCCGTCTGCCTTGCATTTTGGGGGTAAATGAACTATATTTACAAAGTAAAAACATATATGCATCCATAAATTACAGGTCAGCATAATTGAAACTCTTAATCTAATTTATTTTTGAATTAATCCAGGCACATGTTCAGGGGGAAAAGCCAGCTGAGAATCTACGAATACTTTAACATCCTATCACCACCCCCAAAATATTTACTAACGTAGCTTAAAATAAGGCCATATGAACACAGTAATCTATGGGCTTTTTCGAGATAGTAAAATGAAATGTAATCTGTGTTTTCCTTGGTGAACTGAGTGTTACTAACATTGTAAATTGCTACTCTCTTATTTTCAGAGAAAAACTAAAATGCTTAATAAGTTCATATACATTCTCAAGAGAACAGCACTGTAAAAAAATGATACTCTATTTACCACATAAGCTTTAAGAAATGAAAATCAGTTTGTTTTAATTTCTTTTTAGGATTCCAACAACAGACATATCTTTTGTGCTTAATGAGTCCAGAAGACTGCTAAGGAGGAGAAAATCTCTTTTGAATGAAGGTTTCCATCCTCCTTCCTTGTCCCCTCATGCTCTCTTCCACCCTAACTTTTTAATTTAATTTTTCTCCTTCAGAGCTTCAGATTTGTATGTTGTAGGCTGAGATTTAACTTTTCTGCTCTTTTCTATTAAAACTTACTTGTGTATGTTTCCAGATTACACCAGTTTATCTGAATAGTTTCATTCTCTCCCTAATAAATACATTAAGAATTTTAGGCACCATGGGAAGGTTGGCAGGGTGACTGACTTTGGCCCACCAATGTGTCTGTGAGCTGGGAGGGAGGGGCAGGTAGTGGGGATGGGGGAGAAGCACTGCTGTTAATATTTTTAGATTTGTTTAAATGACATTGCAATGCAGCTATATCACTCATCTAGACTAGCCCTTATTGACCCAGTAAAGAGCTGGTTTTCTGTATCTGAAATGACAATTTTAGGTTTCCTCAAAATGTTTGCAAAAAGTGACTTACTATATGGTTCTTACTACTATCTTAATCTTCTTTGTTTTCTATTTCTTGTTTTGATCTGCAAAATACACATCTTTTAACAGCGATGGCACTTAACGCACAAGTTAGAATAAATCTTAGTATGTTAAAAATGATAAAACATAAAATCCTGAGATTCTACAACATATTTGTGATCACATGTAGTCACTGTTCTAGTTGAAAGAGAAATTGGAATGAGGCAAATTCAGAAAAGTAGGAGTACAAGATCAGAGGGCTTATAAACTATAGAGGAAAGGCAAGACTGGTTTTTAGGATCCTTTATGGATTTGAATTGAAACCGAGATCTCTGTTTGATTGGATTAATTTAGAGTTTTTTTAATTCATAGATGCAGTACTTGAATTGATCTGCATCAACATTCTGATAAAAAGGTATTCTTATTCTTTCAATTTATTCCAATCTGATCTTCATTAGCTCAAAGTTTTAAAGGTTATTTGCAAATCTGATAATCAAGCTATACATTTTCAGTCTCTTCTTTTAAAACATTAATGAGTATCACTTAAGACCAGCCCCAAACTGATTTCTATGCGATTTACATTCTCAACTCCCATAGACTTTATTTTCTGATAAATATTACAGTCAACTACATCTGTGTCCTCACCAACTTATTGGAATGTATTATCTAAATCTGCTACTCCTCAAGTCTAGTCTTACTATTTGCTCTTTCTCTTTCTTTACAGAAATTCTGCTGGAAGTAGCTAAGAAATGTCAGGATTTGTCCAACTTTACAGTTATAACAATGTCCATCCTCATTCAACATCTGCAACTGAAAAAAAATCAGTAGTTTTTCATATATTATCAATCTTTTTTAGTACATTCTCCACAATAGTTAATGAAAATAAAACTTTTATAATGATATTTTTATCTTCATAGTAGAGACTAATTAGCATGTATCATTTTCTATAAAAATGGAATTCTATTACAGTTCTCAATTTGCATTTTAAAAATCATTCCACAAAAATAACTACTGTGAAATTCTAGACAATGTTCTTTAGGTTACAGGGAAAGTATGAATGTATAGGAAAATGTCTTTTGTCATAATCCATCATCAAACTGTATATATGATAAGCTGGAAAGATTAAAAAGTGTTCACAGATATGTAATTATAGCAGTAAAATGTTCTATGATGTTGACAAATAATAGCTTTTGTATTTATTTTTTAAAAGAGTTTTCTACCTTACAGCACATGTGCTCACCAAAGAGAGAGAGAGACAGACAGACACAGTAAGAGGGAAAGTGAGAAATTGCCCCCCAGGGAAGGATGGCCACATTGCAATCCCTTCTCCTCCATTCTCCTCCTGGGATCTTGGACATGCATCCACACATGCCCAGCATGATTTTAGACCCTCAAGGTCCAGGACTTGAACCTTGGTAGACCATGTGGGAGTTCAGCAACATATCCTCTATGCCATCTCCTGGTATCCATTTTTTTTTTTTTTAAATAGTTGAATCTGTATAGTATTATCATTTGGGGGTATCGAGTTAAGTTATATTAAAAATGATTTTGTGAATAAATTATGAGATGATTTTTTCCTTAGAAATGAAACATTTATTTAGATGCTAAAAACATTCTTACTTGCTATGAGGATGTGTATAGCTTCCTAAAGGACCGGTGATACCATAATGTTGAATGGGAATGCATTGAAGTATTTTCAATTCTTTGACTACCTAATTCAGGGAGGACATTTGGGAATCTAATCCATCAGATTAATCTAATCAATTCAAGGCTCTTTTTTTCAGTACAAACATGCTTTCTACTCTGTCTCTCAGCTTTTTACTTGCTCTACTTCCATTGCTTGAAAAATAAATCCTCTCATGTACTTGTACCTGAATCCTTTAATATGTAACTTAAGGCTTTGTGCTTTATAAAGCTTTTCAAAGTCACTCTAGCATCATGACCTGTCTCTCAATTCTTCCTTTTCAACTTTGTACTGGTTATATTAAGATTCTGACATTTTACACTAGCATGCATTTTATGCATCACTAACTTTGCTACAGCAACCTTCCCATTGCTGAAAGAATGAGAAGGTTTTTGTTTGTTTGTTTTGAGTAAGAATTAGAAAAAGTGAACTATCAGTACACAAAGAGAGTGCAAGATAATCCAACTTTATAAAGGAAATAAACAAAGACCTTTCTTTTTTGACCCTCCTCTTTTTCTAGCTACTGAATTTCTACAGGAAAATCTCTTCAAGGGGTTGCCTATATATCTCCTCATAGTCTTCTGAACTCAGTCAGGCTTTGTCTGCACCACTTCACTACAACTGCCTTATATCCAAGTCACCAGTCAACATAGTAAAATCCTGTTTATTTTCATGCCTTCTGATCTCTTAATAACTCATGACAAAGCATTTGATTTTGCCTTGAAATATTTTATTTCCATGGATTTCACAAACTGGTGCTTCACTTGTAGGATAGTAATCCTCTTTCATCACTAAATATTGGAGTTCTTAAAGTCCAGCCCTCTGACCCATACTCTTTTACACAAAACTAACTGCTTAGAGGTCTCACTGTGAGGTGGGAGACAGAGACCCTAAGAATAGTTAGGATATAGGCCCAAAATGGAATCACACAATGGCTAAGTTTTACAATGGAAACACAACAGCTCAGCTGTCACTGAAGTGGTTGCTCACCAAAACACAAAAACAAAAACAAAAACAAAACAGCTTGCAGTAGTGACTCAATGATTAACCTAGGCAGTATGACATAAAACAAAGGCTTTTCTCCAGGCCCTACCACATTCCAAGAAGAAGATAATGGTTTTTAGGGCCCACAGCTGCTAGACAAAGAAAATCTCCTGACCTTCATATCTGCTCCAAAATTAGGAGAATGCCTGACCAAACCCATGCAGCAGGTGATTCTCACTGTGCAGGGTGGTGTGGGGACAGGAAATATATGCACAAGCCCCACCTAGAATGAGTCTGGACAAATCCCTTCCTGACCAAAATAAAAATCCTCCATCCCAGATCTTCTTTGGAAACCCATTTTCTGGGACCTGCTCCCTGCTTGTGGGCTCCGTTCTTCTGTTCCTTTCTTCATAAACTCTTTGCTTTACTACCCCTTCCCTATATCTGTGTTTCTAATTCTTCAAGAGCATGAGACAAGAACCTGGCAAGCTTGTGGCTCAGGATTCTGCACTGATGTTGGGTCTGATCACCCCACCTTCCCATGTCAACTTGTCACAAGCTCTACATACTATTTACTTGCCATGGATTACTTTGATTTTTCTCCACATGGTACTTAGTACTGAACTCTAGAATTATATATCTAGCTGTCTACTGATATCCCTGATACCTTAAGTTCAACAGAGCTCTGGTTGACTTATCTATATACAATAGATAGATAATTACTAAAATTTGGGATCAGCAGCTGGCACAATGGCTATGTCGCTGGACTCCAATGGAGTTGACTGTGGTTCAAGTCCCAGACCCAGCGGCTTAAACTCATGCCGGGTGCACGTGCGTGCATGCCCAAGATTCTGAGAGGAGAATGGAGAAGGGATTGTGGCATGGCCATCCCTCCTGGATGGTGATTTCTTGCTTTCTGTCTCTGTCTTTCTCGTGAATGCACGTGCCCTATTACAAAAACCTCTCAAAAAAAAAAAAGTACTATAATTCTAACATAAGAAGTAAAGAATCACCAAGAAGAATATAAATTTCTAATACATTGAATATTTTGGGCATGTAAGAAAAATCCATTATCAAAGAATTGCTAATTGGGAAGAATTTTAGTACTAGAAATCTAAATTTACAACCAAAGTAGTTTGCTGTTTTTGGCTTAGTGGCAGCTGTATAAAAACCACACTGAGATTCTACTTCACATGCACTTGTATGGCTTAGTAAGAAAGATTAAATAACAAGAGAGACAAGAATATGGAGAAACTGGAACCCTCAACACTGCTGTTGGTAATGCACAAGGATGTGACCACACTGGAAAACAGTTTAGTAGTTAAACTCGAATATAGTTATACCTAGAGTTGCCATATGATCCTGAAATTTCATTCAAAAGTTAAACACGAAGTAGTACTGTAGACTCAGCAATTACATTTTTAGGTGTATGCTCCAGAAAACATACGAAAACATATACCCACACAGTTTTATATTACTATTCATATCAACATTATTCATAATAGTATAAAAATGAAAAACCCAAAATGCCCTTTATCTGATAAGGGGAGAAACAAAGTATGGTATATCCATACAATAAAATATTATTAACCATTAAAAAATTTGATTGATGTTTTAACATGGATAGACTTGTAAAAACTACTATGTAGAAAAAGTCAGATACAAAAGTCTACACTTAAATGAAATGTTTAATAGTCAAATCTGTAAAGATAGAACCTATATTAGTGTTGTCAGGGTCTAGATGAGAGGGAATCAGAAATGGCTGCTGAAGGGTATGGTTTTTTGGGGAATAAAAGAAACTGCTCTGGAATGATAAAGTGGTGATGATTACATATCTTTGTGACTATCCTAAATAAAATTGAACATTTAAAAGGAGTGAACTTCATGGTATATGAATTATATGTTAAAAAACTTTTTATGTTTTCTCCCAGATTTTAGCAGTGTGGTGCATAATTTTATTTGTATTATTTATTATTTAGATTGGTCTTTTTTCATAGACACATTAATTAACAGAAATTTCCCATACTAATTTTACCTAATGGGTAAGCTAAAATTTCTTCTGATATGTTTAAGATTATGAAAATATAAAATAATATAATAATTTGAAAAAATCCTTATATCAACAGTTGGTCAGTGGGAGTCCAGTGCCCCTAACCACCATTCCTACCACCTGCTGGTCCCAAAATAATGATATTTTTAATTAAGGCCCAGTTTTTACAGTATTTATTTATTCACTTTATTTGCTATATCATCATCCCTCCAGGTCACCCACTACTTTGAATAATGTTAAAGAGAAGTTGTAGGAGTGGCCTCTATGAACTTGGGGGGGGGAAAGTGTTTAGTAGTTCACTATTTAATATGATGTTTGTTGTGGGTTGTTTTAGATAAACCTTATCATGTTAAGTTCTTTTCTTAGTTTTCAAAGATTCTTCGATCATAAATGTGCTGATTTTTATCAATGTTATTTTCTGTACCTATTAACATATTTTTCACTTTATAATGAATTACACACACAGCACACTAAACTAATCTTGCATGTGTGGAACAAAAACAAACTGTTTTGTTCATAATGTATTCATTTTCTCTCTCCTACACATGCTTTTCTCCTTCTCTCATCTATCAGCTCAGTCCTTCTGTTTATTTACCTACATATCTATCTATTTGGATTAAATTTGATGAAATTTTGTTCTGGATTTCTTTGCGTGTTGTTGCTGTTAGGTTTTTACCATAGGGTTTTGTGCTGGCCAGAGAGAGACAGAAAAAAAAGTGAAAACTAACCCTCTAGGAGGGAATGACCACACCCCAGTCCTTTCTCCTCCATTCTTCTTTTGGGATTTTGGGTACACGTGCACACATACCTGGTGTGTATTTCATTTAAGTAGGGGTTATGCAAATTTAATTTGTAAAGGGCCACACTGGACCACATTTTCTCTGTTGTAACTACTCAACTTCTCTATAGTGGTGGGAAAACAGTCATAGACAATATAGAAGCAAATGGACACAGAGGTGTTCCAATAAACCTTCATTCACCAAAAGAAAGGGCAATGGGTCAGATTTAGCCTGTTGCTCTCATCTGCACATCCTGATCTGAGAGGTACAACTTATTGGTAAAACGCCATTTGTAACATCATGTAAATATCTATAGTGATATCTTCTTTTTCACTCTATATTGGTAATTCATATTTAGTTCATTTACTTTTGAAGCAATTATTGACCTAGGAGGACCAAATCCTGATATTTTTCTCTCTCTCTCTCTCTTTTTTTTTTTTTTTGGATAGGTTTTTGCAATAGGGCACGTGCGCTCGCCAGTCAGAGAGAGACAGAGAAACAGAAAGCGAGAAATCACCCCCTGGGGGGATGGCCACGCCGCAATCCCTTCTCCTCCATTCTCCTCTGGGGATCGTGGGCACGCATGCACATGCGCCCAGCGTGAGTTTTAAGCCACTGGGTCCAGGACATGAGCCGTGGTCGACTATGTGGGAGTCCAGCGACATAGCCATTACGCTAACTGCTGGTCCCTCTTTTTTTTTTTTTTTTTTTTTCTTCAGGTTTTTGCTATAGTACACATGCGCTCGCTGGAAAGAAAAACAGAGACAGTGAGAGGGAAAGTGAGAAATTATCCTCAGGAGAGATGGTCATGACACAACCCCCTTTTCTCCATTCTCTTCCTGGATTTTGAGCTTGCACTCACATGTGCCCAGCATTTTTAAGCGTCCAGGTCTGGGACTCAAACCTTAGTTGGCCATGTGGAAGTCCAGAATCTTAACCATTTTATCATCTGCTGGCCCTTTGCTGTTCATTTTTTTTTTTTTTTTTCGGAGAGGTTTTTGCTATAGGGCGCATGCACTCGCCAGGCAGACAGAGACAGAGAGAGAGAGACAGAGAGATAGAAAGTGAGAAATCACCCCCCCCCCCCCCAAGGGGGATGACCACGCCGCAATCCATTCTCCTCTCAGGATCTTGGGCACGCACGCACACGCGCCTGGCATGAGTTTTAAGCCACTGGGTCCAGGACGCGAACCGCAGCCAACTATGTGGGAGTCCAGTGACACAGCCATTATGCTAACTGCTGGTCCTGCTGTTCATTTTTAATACATCTGCTTGCTCTTTCATTTCTTATTGACTACTTAGGTTACTAGGTATTTTTATTATTTCAAATTTTCTACAGTATTAGTATCTGAATTGTACATTCTTATATTATTCTATTAGCAACTACCCTAAAGATTAAAATAAGTAACTTGACTTATTAAAATCTTTCTTAAATAAGAAGTTTTACCAGTTTCAGAAGAATATAAAGAACCGTATAAGGGCGTAATACTGACTTTCCTTTCACTTTTCATCCATGTTTGTAAATGTTCTCACTTCTATACATGTTATAATTAATGTAAGATGCTACTGTTATCATTATTACTTTCTAATATTATTCAGTCTTTCCTCAAGCTCAGTGCTTCCAAATGGAGACATCTTTCTTCAATATGAAGAACATGTAGTAGTGGTTTTTAGAGTGTAGGTCTGTTGGTAGATAACTTAGGTGTTTTACATATCTATTTAAGCCCTTGCTATTTATTTTCGAAAAGATGCTTTTGCTAGGTAAGACTGAGCATAAAATTATAAGCTGGAAGTTTCTATTTTTTCATTTTAGGATTCTTATTTTTGGTCAATCCACTAATTTTTGGGTTTTATATCTGTTGATAGTTCAGCCCAAGTCTTTACTTTTGATTCCTGGAAGAAAACGTTTATTTTTTTTTTCTTTAGTTTTTTATATTTTGATTATATTTCTTTTTTATTTTATTATTATTTTTTTTTGCTATAGGACACATGCACTTGCCAGAAAGACATAGAGAGACAGAGAGATAGAAAGTGAGAAATCACCTCCCAGGAGGGATGGCCTTGCCACAATCCCTTCTCCTCCATTGTCCTCTCAGGATCTTGAGCATGAACGCACATATATGCACTCGGTGTGAGTTTAAGTCACTGCATCTGGGACTTGAACCGTGGTCGACTACATGGGAGTCTGGCGACATAGCCATTATGCCAAATGCTGGTCCCTAATTATATTTCTATATTTTTTCTCTTCTTAAATTGTGAGCTTTGTGAAGTTTTGGATAGCAATTTGTGGGGTTTTTTTTTGTAAATTTTAGGGAATTTTCTGCCAGTATCTCAGTATTAAAGTATTGCTCCTGTCAGTTCCTCCCACTCAAGGGCCTCAATGACAAGTGACATGCATAGACCTTTTTCCCCCAAAATTCTCTCTCTTCTTTTCTGTATATTGATGATATACATCTATTTCTACTGATCAGCTCAGTAACTGTTTTGCTACTTCTATTATGTAGTTAAACACACATATTAAATTTAAAAAATATTTTTATAGATGTAGAATTATTCTTTAATTTTAAAAAATGAATTCTAGATCTCTGCTGAACACATCCATCCTCCCTTTTTTTCTTGAACATATTAATCAAAGCTATTTTAAAGCCCCTATTTGGTAACTTGTTAATTTTTAGACAGTTATTCCTTTTTTTTCTTTCTTAAGCATGACTCATGAATTTTAATTAGATGCCGAACATTGTGAACAAATATCTGTGGAGGCTCTGGAGAATATTATTTTATTTTAAAACAGGCAAAAATTTATTTTAGTTGACAGATTTTTATCTTGCTCTGATTTAAAGCTTTGCCATTACATGAAGTGTAATATTTCCCAGCATTTGGCTCTTCTTTGATTGGTACAGGAATCAAAAGAAGTTTATCAAGCCCCTCTGATTTTGTGGGACTTGAAATCCAGTCTGTGTCTTTCCAGTACTGGCAGCTGCTTAAATCTGTGCCTGGCTCTTGAGCCAGCTGCTGCTTAATGTTTAGTTTCTTGGAATTTTTCCCTGTACATGCACCACTTGCCAGTCAACCAATTCCTGTAGGAGAATTTGCAGCCAATTGTGAAGACTTTCACCCATAATTTTCAGCTTCTCTGTCAATTCCTAAACCGTGACATCCATTTCTTCAGTCCAGTAAGATCACTACTATCTGCCCAGGTCCTGTTATTCCATGTCACAAAACTGGAATGCCTCTTCAGAGGAAATGGATGAATTTGGCCCTTACATTACATTCTTTCCTTTTTTCAAAGATAAGAGCTCCTCACATTTCTGCCTGCTTTGTTGCTTCTAAATGCCTTCCAACAATTTTCTGGAAATTGATGATCCTTATTTTGCTTTTGTTGTCCTATATGTAGGAAATTTGTTAAGATGTAAGCTACACTGTCAAACCTGGAACCATGACTGTGTCATATTATTGCTTATTTTTGAATAAATGGGTAAGTATCCAAACCAGTAAAGTCATCAAAATCCTCATAAGGTTAGTAAAGAAGATGTTTGCATAGATTTCTGCTATTCCAATTTATTTCTTTGCAAACTACACTGAACAGTGATTCCTCTACGCAGTTCCCCAACATCCCATGTCTGCCACAGAATAGCAGACCCAAGGTGCTTTTCTTCTCGATCACTGTCGACTGCTACTTTAAGCTAAAAACACTATTTCAAGGTATTCAAAGGTTATAACTTTCCCTAGTTCTCACAGGTTCTAGATGGAAACTTTGGGTTGCGTTTTGTTAAGGCTGTCACATTAATTTTTATAGAACTTTATAGTCCATTCAATAGCTGGGTAAGTCAGACTCTACTCCTGGCATTTCCCCTCACCTTGGTGTAGATTTTACTGACTTTGAAAACTGTTTTCCATAGTTATAGTTTAGGAATGTTGATTTCCAGTTAATATTAGATGGAGCTTTTAATCTGTTAAAATTAAAATGAGAAGGAATAAAATACAGTAGGGTAAGTATAGTCAATAACAATGTACTATACATCGCAGAGTAAATAAAAAAGAGGATTTTTGAATGTTCCTAACACCAAATAACGGCAACTGTTGGGTATATTAACTACCCTGACTCAATCACTACACACCATATTCTCATGCTGAAAAATCACATTGTACCCCATGAACTTGTGCAACTATTATATGCTAATTAAAAAAACCCACAAAGAATCTGCTATCTGTGACCTTAAAAACATGATCATGAAAATCTATTTGGAAAGTAACATCAATAAGACGTGATGGCTTAATGAACATGGATTCTCAATGGGAGCAGTACTGCCCCCAAAGGTGTTAAATTGGTTCATGGTGTGAGAAGGGAGACAGAAAAAATCTTGAATACTACTACAGTTAGTGGTCACCCAGAAAGTCACATTATAAAAGCTTATACACTGTATGTGTGTGTGGTGTTGAAATTTCATGTGAGAAGGACAGTTAGGAAAAGAACATCTAAAAGGTTCTTTAGAAGGTTAATGAGAGAGAGAGAGAGACAGAGAGAGAGAGAGAGAGAGAGAGAGAGAGAGGGAAACACTGAATTCAATGAGAACTGAGGAGACTTAAAAATTAGGGTGGTTTTGAAGTTGTTAATTTGGGAACCTGGTGGATAATTCTTGGAAAAAATATAATTATTCTGCCCAGATTCTAAACAAGTAATATTATTTTTAATATTTGTTCTAAGAAATGTTTTAGAAGTCTTAATGACTATGAATAGCCAGTTGAAAATATATATATATATATAGTCATGAATGCACACACAGTTTATTTACAATATTCTGTGCGTACCAAAATATGAGAAAATAATTTCTTACATCATGCATGAACCATAAAATTAAATAAATGAGACACAAACGATAAAGTTATAAAATTGGAGATAAACATTCACAAATGCTTAACACAGCTGTTGCTTTAGTTTACAAAGGGAAAAAGAAGATAATTATTTTAGATGATCTAGATAACTTTGAAAATATTTCTACTAACTTTGAAAACATTTCTATTAATTGTAAGAAACTGGAATATGACAGATATTTTAAAAGTTTATAGAAAATGTGTGTTATGAATAACACACATTGGTTTCAAATATTTTACATCAAAATAACCTCATACTTTAATTCTATCTCCCCACGGACTTTTTGAAGTCCTGTCCTATGTGTCCTCTAGTGGAAACTTCAGGGTCTATCCTTTCTTGATTCATTATGCTGCTTAAAAAGTATGCATTCAATTAGCATATATTAACCATTTCAGATTTGCTTGTTATGTCTATACTCTAAGATAGCTTAGTTTGATGCCAGCAGTCTGTGTAGTGGTTATGACATTGGACTACCACATGGCTGATCCAGTTCTGGATCTGATGGCTGGAAAATCACACAGGGTGCATGTGCGGGCATGCCCCAAATCCCAGGAGGGCAATAGAAAAGAAGGGATTACGGTGTGACCCTCCACTTGGGGGGTGAGTTCTCACTTTCCTTCTCACTGTTTCTCTCTAGAAAGTGCATGTACCCTATGGCAAAAATCATTAAAGAAAGACAAAAAAATTAAATAAATAAAAAAGAGTCTAGCTGACATCAGGTAATCATATGTTGAAATGAATAAAAAAGCATTAAATGATTTTATATATAAGTAAAAATGGCAAAGTGAAAAATTATTTTAAAAGTTTACCATATTGCTTTAAATTTAACAGATATCAAGAGTACCATGGAGTCTGTGAACTATTTTATCTGAAGCAATGAACGTGGAAATAAAATATGTTCTGCTGGATAACCTATGCTGGTAAATCTAAAATGTTAAACAGTAAATAGAATTTCATCTACTTCACACATCAAGTATATAATTTATAAACAAAATATACCAGGAAAACAGACCAGCCAAGACCAATATAGACCAATCTGCTAGCTTTAGTTTTCCTTAGAATTACAGGTTTTTTTTTTCCTATACTGAAGACTCAATACATATTTTATAATCCTTCAGCCAAATTATGGTATTACCTAAATTCAAAACAAGTTCATAACTACAGAATTAAATAAGATCTCATATTGTAAGTGTTTTCCTTAGAAAAAAATAGCACTAGATTTTATTGTTTCATGTTTGTTCACAATATGTTTTTTGTTTTGTTTTATTTTTTTAGAGAGATTTTTGCTATATGGCATGTGCACCCACTGGAGACACAGGGCAAGACAAAGAGAAAGTGAGAAACTACCCTGCAGAGCGGATGGCCAGGCAGCAGTTGCTTCTCCTCCATTCTCCTCTAGCAATTTTGGGCATTCAAGCACATGTGCCCAGCATGAGTTTCAAGCCACCAGGTCAAGGACATGAACTGTGGTCAACCATGTTAAAGTCCAGAGCCTTAATCATTACACCTCTTGTTGGCCCTGTGTTGTATGTTTTTAAAGTAGCAGTATTTTCCCCATTCCTTTTTAAAAATAAGCTAGTCCATAGACCATAAATATATTATACAAATAATAGTATAACTGCTCTGGCTGGATAGGTAAGCCTATGGAGTTCCACAATCTAAGCATTTTCCTCACCCTTTTTTGTTTTTGTTTTTGTTTTCCTGCTACAGAGATAGGCCCCCAGTTCTATGAGGCAACGTTTGGAGACAATAAGGTTCATTAGGACACCATCACTCCATAGATATAATTTCGAAAACTCCCACTCTAATCAATCTGATCTCCTCAGTACTCAAAGCCAATGCTTAAATTCACCCAGATTACCATAAAGCACAATTAAGTAGAACAATTAAATACTATTAATAGTAATAAAAATCTGAATTCTGAAAACTGTTATACCATACTGTATGGTAACCATTTTGGCCCTTATGACATTTAAGGATGTCTTTTAAGAATATAGAGTGACTGGGACCAGCAGTTAGTGTAATGGCTATGTTGCTGGACTCCCACGTAGTCGACTGTGGTTCGTGTTCCGGACCCGGTTGGATTAAAACTCATGCCGGGCGCGTGTGCGTGCGTGCCCAAGATCCTGAGAGGAGTACAGAGGAGAAGGGATTGCGGCGTGGCCATCCTCCCTGGGGGGGTGATTTCTCACTTTCTGTCTCTCTATCTCTCTCTGTCTGGCGAGCGCACGCACCCTATAGCAAAAACCTCTCAAAAAAATAATATACAGTGACTTATTTAATTATCATAAATACAGAAACTGAGTAAATAGTTACATAGCTTAATGCTATACTTTCAAAGCATTATGATGTACATGACAAAACAGAAAAACAAATCAAGGTCTACAGAAGTTGTGTGCCTCCTGAAGCACAACTCTAACGGCCCTGTCACTTCTGGAGCTCCCTTCACCCTCCTTCGATGTGCCTGTTTACTATTTTCTCAAGCACTTCAGGTCTCCCATTCAGTTCAAAATCTAATCCTCTATGCATCTCTGACATCTGGCCTCTAACTTGGACTGACGTCTTTGAGGCTACAGTTCTTTTCACTTTTCATACCTACAAGTTTTTTTTTTTTTTCCCTTTATTAATTGACTTCCTTTTTAAATGCTATCCTTTTTAAAAGATTATATTTAAAGAGAAATCAGGAAAATAGTCACACATCAAGCATAAACCTCTGTTTCTGGAACTGTTATAGATGATATATTCTGAAAAATCCTTTCACTTCCAAATGTCTATAAATGATGGGAATTACAACAAATAGCTGTTAAAATACAAACCTACATGCACTGTAAGGAAGGCATATCCCCTTAGCCAAAAGACAAAAAGGGAAGTGAAAACAGGTTAGTAAATGGATAATCTAGGTCTTGGAAGAGTCTGCAGATGAGAAATTATAAGTGTTAGGTCAGGCCAAGTGTGGAGCTAGAACTAAAACTTTGCATGAGCCAAGACCCTTAAAGAACAAGGGGGGATGAGCAGATGGCATAATGGCTGTGTAGCTGGACTCCCACATGGTCGACCATGGTTTTACTTTCGAACCCGGTTGCTTAAAACATGTATGGCGTGTGTGCATGCATGTCCAAAATCCCAAAATGGGAATGAAGGAGAAGGGATTGCAGTGTGACTATCCCTCCTGGGAAGTGATCAGTCACTTTCTATTTCTCTGTCCTCTGTCTCTTTGGTGAGTGCATGTGCCCTATAGAAAAAATCTCTCTTAAAAAAAAAATTCTTGATCTAAGCTCTAATGGGCCCTCATCAGTGGCATTGCTCATGTATATTTTTCAGGAAGAAAGAGAATGCCCCAGAATGAAAGCCTAAGATACATAAAAAATAGTTGGAGGAAAGCAACAGCAACAGAACTACAAAAACTAGATAAGATGCAGGTCAAATATAGCTTTAAAAAAAAAGATGGGGCCAACAAGTGGCATGATGGTTAAGGGCACTGTACTCCACATGGCTGACCGTGGTTCGAGTCCCGGACCTGACAGCTTGCTTTCTCACTTTCTCTCTCTCCCCCCTCTGATCAAATTACAATACATAAATGGATAAATAAATTTAAATAGAATAAATCTGAAAAAAATAACATTCAATAATGGGAGAAAGAAACCAACAACGATTAAAACAAAACACATGTAAATGGTGGAGGGACAGTAGAAGAGCTGAAAGTGTATGACATTTCTTTTTTCTTTTCTAGGAGGAAGTACAGATAATCAGGGTTCAGACTAACTACTAAACTAAATAGTGCACTTGAGGCCCTAAATTAACCTGAAAAAATAATATAAGTAGGGATCAGCTAGTGGTATGATGGTTAAGGCAGATGAAGCCCACATGGCCATCTGTAAGGTTCAAGTCCCAGACTCAGTGGCTTGAAAAACATGTAGGGTGGGTGGGTGGGTGTGCCGAAAATCCTGAGAGGAGAATGGAGAAGAAGGGACTGTGGTGTAGCTATCCTCTTGGGAGTGCTTTCTCACTTTCTCTTTCTTTCTCTCTCTCTCTCTCCCTCCCTCCCTTTCCCTCTCACTCCAGCGAGTTTGTGTACCTTATAGTGAATAAAATAAATATTAAAAATAAGAAAGAAAGAAACCTATAGCCTAGTGGTTAAGGGAGATGTAACCCACATGGTCAAGTGCAGTTCAAATCCCAACCCTGGCAGTTTAAAAGAAAATCCAGGCATGTGCACATGTCCCAAATCCTGGCACAATAAAGAAATGTAGACGGTGTTAACTTAGCTTACATGCTTTCTGTCATAATTTAAAATATAAATAATTTAATCTGTACTGTTATAGAATCTTTCCAAAATAAAAGAACATTTCCCTCAGTATATGCTTCTTGTACATTGAATTTGCTCTTCAAGCGTATTCTTTAAAACCCACCTTGCTATAGAATATCAGTTTCCATAAAGTCAGGAGAACATATGCTACAAATTTAAATATTGTTGAAAAACTGCTAGTTTTCACAATGCCTCTAAAATTACATGAAAAGACCTTACAATATTTGTGGAAAAACAAAATATGAGTTTATTTTACTTAAAAAAATGTTTTGAAATCCATGCTGGTTTTTCATATATATTTGCCATGGACTTTCTGAAGACTACTTTCATAACATCTGAGAGCAATTACAGGATTATTAAATGCTTGCATTTGCTTTCAAAGCTTTATATTGTATAGAACACCTCAAATATGCTTGCCTGGAAAGAAGTAGATATATTATAAAAGTGAAAAAAGTTTAGACCTATTTCATAAAATTTCAGCTCCTTTAATGGAGCAAACATGTTTTTTAGATGTAAACGTAAACATGAAGTCTGGAACACAGTTTAATTCTTCCTGGCTTCTATCATACATACATTTTTTTAAACTATCGATTAGGCTACCTCTACTAATATCTAATATGAATATTTTGTATTTTGATGCAAAAACATTTTTTTAGGCCAACACTAAACTCTAATTGTAAAGCACATGAACCATGAATGTGAGAAACTAAACGCCTTGGCCTGGCTATGGTACCAAGATAGGAGAGTATCACTTTACAAAACTGAAGCCATGCAAAATCTCAGGTTGGGATGCTGGGTTGACATGAACACTCTGTGTGCCCCTGTGAGGGCGTGTGTGCACCTGTGATCCGGGGTGACTGGCAGGCTGGGGAAGAATCATGGCACAGAGACCCCATCAAAGGTCTCACTGTCTTTCTCTTCTCAAGAAATACCTAAAATTAATTTTTAAAAAAGTAGGAAACTCAAGTCTTTACCTATGCTTATCATTTTTAAGTATTAAATGTTGATTTTATATTTTAAGACTCATCCTTAAATTTGTGAATATTTTTTAACTCATAAAAACGTTTTAGAGTAGCTTTTAATTCATTATATTTACAAAAGGTTATTTATCCTAATCCAGACATTATAGACTGTGTTCTTTTTCTACAATGGTATTCCTGTTTACTAAAACAACTTTAAAAACACGGGATACATTTTCCCATTTTGATTGAGCTATTTAGTCAATTCAGTGGGAAAAATAGTTGAACCACTTCAGACTGAGCAGCTCACCTTGAATGGCTGTATACAGGGGAAGGGATGCCATTTTTCTTTCTTTTTTAAATTTAATTTTAATTTATTTTATACATTCAATCATTATCTATCACTTAGCTTACAAAGTGAGTTTACCCAATATGAAATATACTTCACTCTAGTCCCCAATTCACATAGAACTGCCATAGGTTTGTTAGTGGCAGTCCTAAGTTGGTATTTTTTATATCATCACTATCCCAAATACAATATCTTCAAGATGTAGGCCTTTGGAAATCATCTTTTTTAGAGACTGATGGTGTATTCATTTATTCCTTCATATGACACACACACACATGCAGAGAAGGGCACCCACAACAGAGTCTTCATGCCATGATCCACCTCTAGTCCCAGCTGGCCCAGATCACAGGCATGATGCACATCTCATGTAGGCAGGGAGGTCTTACGATGCAAACTGGGGAAATTCCCACGTGGACCCAGTTGTGCTACTGCTGTGCCAACCATCTGTGACACCAACAAATAAACTTCTTAAAGAACATTTGATAACTTTCTCTCTTTTAGGCAGAAGAGTGCTGATTAAAAAAAAAATTCCCCACATGCATTCGAGAACTCTGCTGAGTACTAATAGATATCTCTGATTAAAAAAAAATAGAATCAAATAAATTTTCTATCTATTAGAATAAACAAAGGTCAGTTGCTTCATGAGAGAACTTTTGAATTTTATATATTAAGAAGAAAATGTACAAAGCAATGTGTGGAAAACACTGGTATTTTAAGCACTTATATGCTATAAATTGATTGACTTTTAGGCATTAAACATTGTCTTTATGGAATGATAATTTTATTTTATTATTTTATTTTCCAGAGGCTGTATGCACTTGCCAGAGACAGAGGGAGCAAACACTCTCCAATGGGGCGTGATCACAGCACAATCCCTTCTCTATTTATCCATCCTCTTGGGATTGGCAGCATGAACACAGACATGCCCTGAGTGTTTCTCAAGCTACTGGGGCTGAGATTTGAACTGTGTGGTTAATCATGGGGAATATGGTTCCCTTAACCATTAGGCTATAAGGCCAGCCCATGGTAAGTTTCTAAATTGTCATTTAATCCAAAACAAAGTTCATCCAAGACAATGTGTTTGAAGATATTTCATGTATCATGGAATGATTAAAGACATACATAGGGAACTCAAACATGAAAATAGGTGTTAAACCCTTAAGTAGATGAAAATCTCCATATGTGGCCTAAATATTATACTAGTATGTAGTTCCAGAAAATAATACTTTCATAGAGAGAAACTCAAAAACTTGCTGTTACTTACTATGGCTTATAAATATATTCTAGCATCATAATTGATTAATTTTGTTCACTTTTTATTTTTAAATTTTATTAGAGGACACATGATTCACCTGAGAGAGACAGAAGGAAATTAAGAGAGTACCCTCCATGGGAGTTGGTCATGCTACCTTTCTCCTCTTTTTCTCCTTTTGAGATTTTGGGAACACTCACACACTTGCTTGGCATGTTTTCAAGCCTCTGGGTTCAGGACTTAAATAGCATATTTGGCCATGTGGGATTTAGCACCTTAACCACCATGCTACTGGGTGACCTCAACCTTGTTGACATTTTATTTAAAATTTATTTAAATTTATTTATTTATTTTAAGTCGACCAGAGATGGGGGAGAGAGAGAGAGAGAGAGAGAGTAAGCCTCCAGGTTCAGGACTTGAACCTTGGTCGGCCTTGTGGGAGTCTAGCGCCCTTAACCACCACACCAACTGCCAGCACCAACCTTGTTGACATTTTAACCATTAACTTGAATAAATAAGAACTGCAATACTTACACAGATGTTAGGTACAAAAAAAAGAAAGAAAGAAAAAAGTAAAGGGAAAAAAGAAAGAAAAACACAAAACAGTAATATATTGAGAACAATCATTCTTCACAGTATTATCTATGAAAGCAGGACATATTTACAACTGAAAAGCCAATAATCCTTCTTCTACATCAGGGAGACACAGCATTTTGACAGTTTTTTTATGAAATCATTTCAAAAAGTTCATGAAGAAATAAAATTAGAGCATTATTTAAAGTATTATTTGGTACAAAAATTTTGAAACCTATGCATAGTTTTCTTTTCTTTTTTCTTTTTTTTTTTTTTTTTTTTTTGGAGAGGTTTTTGCTATAGGGTGCGTGTGCTTGCCAGACAGACAGAGAGAGACAGAGAGACAGAAAGTGAGAAATCACCCACCAGGGGGCATGGCCACGATGCAATCCCTTCTCCCCTTCTCCTCTCCTTTCTCCTCTCGGGGTCTTGGGCACACACACACACATGCGTCCAGCGTGAGTTTTAAGCCACCGGGTCCGGGATGCAAACCGCAGTCGACTACATGGGAGTCCAGCGACATAGCCATTACGCTAACTATTGGTCCTGCATAGTTTTCTCATAATACATATGTCTGTGAAGTTTTTGAAGACCCTTATACATTTTCATCTTGGTCTATTTTACTTTCTTTTCTTTCTGTTTTGTTATTCCAAGACATTGTCTCTTATGTTTTCACCATGGGTGATGGCAGCAGTGTGCTGTGATGTAGGTATCTAGTTGTGCATGCGTGCACGTTTGCATATGTGCACCTAGGAAGATACATGGTTAGACGGTCTATGAAAGGGCAACCAGCTTCTGAATGTTAGAGAGCAAACTTGTCCTTTATCATATCTCATCTTTGTTCTCTTTGTTCCTCCAAATTATTCTAAGGTCAAATCTGTACCACTTATGGATAATCACCAACATAAATCGAGGACTCACAAGAAGAGTAGATCTTCATGTTAGCTTAAGGGAGAACTTGTTTAGGTATTAGCTTTAGTGCCCAAATTCACATAATCTACTCATTTAAAATAAACTCTGAGTTAATAAGGGTTTTAAACAGAAAGGCAAGAAAACTGCAAACAGAAGTGCTTAGAGAAAACTGGTTTACCATTAAAAAGTTTATTTGTAACCTTTTCAGATCTACCATTCTCTCCACCACCTTCACTGAATAAGAAAAGTCACATGAATGACAGAAGCAAGAAATCTTGATCTTTTGCTTTTTGTTATAGTATAAGCAGTGATTTGTTAAGTCGGCATTTTCTCCACAAAATAACAATGGCTTCTATACACTAATATTAAGTTT
Organism: Tupaia tana; assembly: GCA_026018925.1. Taxonomy (NCBI): domain Eukaryota; kingdom Metazoa; phylum Chordata; class Mammalia; order Scandentia; family Tupaiidae; genus Tupaia; species Tupaia tana. The sequence goes on from JAKSZU010000002.1 coordinate 94,232,899, forward strand.
CCTTCCATCCTCTTTGTAAATCATAGTTCCTTGTAGAGCTACCTAAGATTTCTTTGTTGTTTTCCTGCTAAAAAAAAAGAAAAAGAAAGTGCCCACTTTTTTATTAATTTAAAAAAAAGAAAAAAATGCCTGGGGGTGTATGTGCGTAGTGTGGAGAGAGAGAGAAAGATAGAAAGCTCCCCCATGGGAATACTCATGCCACAATCCCTTCTCCTTCCATTTATCCCTCGTCTCAGGATTTAGGGCAGACACACATGTCTGCAGTGTCTCCCCAGCCACTGGGTCTGGGACTCAGACCACACAATTGGCCACGTGAGATATAGCCACCACAACCACCAGATTACAGACCAGTCCCAGGATAAATTTTTGAAGAATCCCATTGTCTTGAAATTTTGAAAGGAGGAAATGGAATGACAGATTTGTCTATGAAATTGGTTAGTAATATAAATTATTCTATGAACTAGTAATACGTTAAGGCATAGGACTCAAGGTTCTTGGCTCTAAAGTACATAAAAATAAAAATTAACTAATGAATTTATAATTTCATAATATTTAGTAAATTGTTCATAGTGATTAAAAGTAAAAAGGGGGGCAGCAGGTGGCACACTGGTTAAGGAGCTAGACTCCCACATGCTAGCCATGGTTCAAGTACTGGATCCAGTGGCTTGAAAATCACACAGGGCATGCATGTATGCACTCCCAAAATCCCAAGAGGAGATTACAGCATGGCCATCCCTACTTGGGAGTGATTTCTCACGTGCTCGCTCTTTTTCTGTGGCAAGTGCCCATGCCTTATAGCAAAAAGCCTATAAAAAACATAGGAACCAGCAGATGGCATAGCAGTTACATGGCTGGACTCCCACATGACTGACCATAGTTCAAGTCCTAGAATCAGTGACTTCAAAATCACACTCTGTAAGTGTGTGTGCATGCCCAAAATCCCAGGAGGAGAATGGAGGAGAAGGGATTGAGGGGTGGCCATCCCCTCCCACGGGGCAGGTGATTTCTCACTCACTTTTCCGGTCACTGTGTATCAGTCTCTATGGGGAGTACTTACACCCTAAGGCAAAAACCTCTCTCAAAAAAAAGTACAAAAGGTCTTCAGTTAAGCCCTATTTGTCAATATTTTTTGCTAAAACTCGGTGGGTTGAAACATAATAATATCTTGATAAAAAGTAATATATTAGAAAACATTTTACCCTTAATCCTAAAATATTCAATATGGCTATGTTATTCAGCTTTTATCATTCTTAAATTTTAGAGAAATTTATGTTCTGTTAGAATACCAGAAGTAGAAATAAAACATTTTGTGTTAATATTTTTAGTTAGAAATTGCTCATGTAGATATCAGAGTATTAAACTGTTAAATAAGAGAATGGTTAAATAACTTTCAATTTGCATCAACAGACAAGGTAAGTGTGGGGAAATCCAGGAAGAAGAAATCTCCAAGGTATATTTATTGTACATCACCAAAATATGCAACGCTATCGTACTTTCAGATTATTAGAAAGGTATCTGTTCCTATTTTTTACATATTTAGTGGATCTTTTAATCTCAAAGTTCCTCCAAAGAAACTTCTATTTATAAAACTAGTAAGACAAAAATATAAAATACGCGTTGTCCAGAATGTGTCTGCCTTACTTTTGAGAGCATTTGTGTATCTGAGGTCTTTCCCTTTCAGCAGGGTACCTGCCTTATGAGAACACTATCAGTGATAAGTACAAACTTGATTCAAATTTCTGACAACTACATGAAAAACTAGGGAGCTGTATGTTGTTAGCACACCCACTATACCCTACCCTTGAGTAAACCAATCATTACGGTACTTAAGAAGAGAAGGACAGACTATAGCCAGTGAAGAAAATATAGTCTGCTGCCTATTTTATTTTATTTTTTGTAACATACATAAATAAAAAGATAATACTAGAATATATCTAGGTTCATTTATTTCCATAGGTTTCACACTACAATGACACTGTGAGTAGCTGCAACAGAGACTCTACCGCGAAGCCTGAATGTGTTTTATATGGCCCTTTACAAAAAAGAGTTTACTGACACTGAGTTAAAGGATGCTCTGTGGATTAAATCATATTGGAACAAATTACTAAAGATGTGACTCTGAGTAATCTCTAACGTTGTTACTGGTTGTAAGTTACGTCTGTGAGTAGACAGTTGCAAACATTTTGTTGGTGAATACTACATAGTAGCTGGTAAATGGTAGACCCATCCAGTTATTATATTGAGATACTTCTGCTTCGTGACCTATCCTGAATTCTAGAAAAAATATTCAGGACGCTAGCTGCATTTTTATACCAAGGATAAAGATCGAGTTTATATAAACAGTATTGCCAACTCACCTGATTCTACCCCTGGGGCGCTCAGATTGCTCTGACATAAAGCTTGTGCTGCTGAGGCGTGAGGCACTGCTGGTTCGGGAAATGGCGGACACATCACTCACATCACTATCTGATGATTTGGCAGAGACGTTATCACAGCTTCTGTACTGATCTTTATGTATGTTATACTAAAGATTAAAAACAAGAAAGTGTGAGCTCCATCAACGGATTGTGAAAGAAAGAGACATAGATGGTGAGGTTAATGACTATGTCAGCCGCACCACGAAAAAATCTACCTTAAAAAAAAGAAGGTATGGTATCTGAAATAATCCAAACACTAACATAATATATGATTTCCAAGAACAAAAGCTTATATCCTTTGAAAGGTAAGAAATGACTTATGAAGACTGAATTATAAACACAAAAATTAAATGCTTGAATGGAAAATTCATTGAATTATTTGTACATTCCTAGAACCTCAAAACTGTATTCATTTTTTTCCTAGTCACTGGTATCTCTTTTGCTTCTCTTTTTATTATTGCCTTAATCACTTTCTACTCTATTCATGGTGCAGACTGCTTCTATCTGTCCTTAGTTTTTTTTGTTTATTATTTTTTTAATATTCAATTTACCTACATATTTTCCTTATTTTAAGACATCACACTTTGTCTTTTAAATTTCTTCTAAAAAAACATAAATCTTCACACAAAGGACTTGTGTGAAAGTTGAATGGCTTTGCCAAAACTGACTACACAAAAGATGCGTTGGGTGGCTCGATTTCACCTTTCTTTTCAGAGTCGTTTCATTAGACATTTTTAGATTTTTAATGAGTAACTCAGTGTCAAAAGTAAAATTGGGGATTTCTTTTAAAATTTCAGTATACTCTATATTTTATATTTAAATATATCTTTTCTTTTGTCTTTGACATTCATTCTTTAGGATTTTAGGTATCATCACGTAAAAGTAAAACATGCCAAGTTTATCTACTCTCCTTTCCACTTCACTATCATTGCAATGGACCACACATTAGTTATGTTTTTTCTTATCAAGAAATTCAGAATAGTTAGTAACAGAGATATGAAAATATGGAACCACCAGATGGCATAGTGTTTACATTGCTGGACTCCCACTTAATCAACTGCAGTTCATGTCCTGGACCTGGGGGCTTAACACTTGCCAGGCGCATGTGTGTGCATGCCCAAAATCCCAAGAGAAGAATAGGGTGTAGACTACAGCGTAAAGATAGGGACTGCAGTGTGGCCATCCTCTCTGGGGGCTGATTTCTCACTTTCTGTTTCTCTGTCTCTTTCTGGCTCTCCAGGAAGTACAAGTGCCCTATGACAAAAAAGAATCTCTCCAAAAAAAAGACGTGAAAATATCAAATGTCTGTTAAACTCATAGAAAAAGTCATCCATCCTCGATTCTCCCTGTCAGAGGAGTTTTAATGAATCTGAATAGTCTTGCAAAAATATACTAAATAACTAAAACCTGGGTGTATATCCACAAAATAAATGTAAGACAATAATATTTTTAAAATAAGCGTAGGGAAGGGGCTCATATTTATTTAAAAACTTCTCAAATGAAAATAGGCCTAAACTACTTAAGTGTTCATTTTAATTCTTTCTTCTCACCTCTAAGTACATGTATAGGTCAAAGAACTTCAGATAAAAATAATTTCCAACTTTTAGATTATCTATAAAATTCTCCTTTGAAAGGATTTTTCATAATTGTGTGATGTATCTTTGAAAGCCTTATGCTAAATTATAATCCAGAAGAGATTCATATATGTTATGTTGAGAAATTAGCTGTTTCTACAAATTTATGTTTGTTTTAAAATTAATAGGATTTAAGATAACGTTTTAAAAGCAATATGATAATATGGACTACTAGCAAATTCTTCATATCTGATAGTATAATGCTGACTAATTCATTTCGATCAGAACAATTACTAATTTACAGTGTAGCTGTGATAAAAAATATGTTCACAGACAGAACTTAACACTGTTGCTGGGACATAGACACAACTCCTACAGTACTGGTTTGTGAAAGTATTATGCTAAAGGAGTTCGACAGTATTACTGGCTTGTTTTCAAATGTATGGGAATAATAACTTTTCCACGAGAAAATATGAAATAACTCAACCTAACACTCTAAGAATGATCCAGCTTTAGCGGATCTGAGAGCACTATGCAGACATCTGGAACAAATGTTCCCCTTTTGTGGTAATTGCCAGAACTAAGCAGTGTAGACTACAGCGTAAAGATACATGTGTATACATGAAAATATTTCTCCAACAAAAGAAATCGTCCCTTTTTTTTTTCCTTTTTTTTTTTTTTTTTTGAGAGGTTTTTGCTATAGGGCACATGCGCTCGCCAGCCATACAGAGAGAGACAGAGAGACAGAAAGCGAGAAATCACCCCCCAGGGGGGTTGGCCATGCTGCAATCCCCTCTCCTCCATTCTCCTCTCGGGATCCTGGGCACGCACGCACATGCGCCCGGTGTGAGTCTTAAGCCACCAGGTCTGGGACGTGAACCGCGGTCGACTACGTGGGAGTCCAGCGCCATAGCCATTACGCTAACTGCTGGTCCCAAGAAATCTTCCCTGTTTGTAAGCCATCTCTTCCTCAACATTTCTGTAATAGACCTCTGCTATTGTGGCAAAGAGACAAAACAAGGGATTAATAACAACTGAGTCATAATACATTTCTCTATATTGGGATAAAGAGCCATCTATCACCTGACAGGTCATCACTATTTTTCTTCACATTGGCTATTTGAAAGAGATAAAAGATGTGACATTTTATGCCATTTACTTTTTTTCAAAAGTATGATAAAATCTTATGTTATCACTTTGACTTCTCACATAAAGCATCATTTGTTAGATATCCTAGTCAACCCTTTAATATTCTAACAGAAATACATTAGCTATATTGTATACATAACTATATATTTTAAACAAATAATCCTAGGGAAGGGGCTCACAATTATTTATTTAGTAATTATTAAGGAACGATATTCTCAGGAGGAATTTACATCAATCCTACAGCAAAGAAATAAGCAACTGATGAGAGGAGAGGCTCTAATTATAGGGTTGCTATTTTTATAAGTAAGCATTAATAAACACCTCACAGCTGCCTACAGAACCCATCCTATCAGTCATGGCTGCTATTTCTGAGTTACAGAAACATAAGCACTTTTAAAAATGTGAATACCTAGATGTGAACTTACTCTCCAATTACGACTTTCATTCCATCATTAAGGCATGCAACTCTGTGTAATGTCAATGAAAAAATAGCACAGTGACAGGTTGTAAGAATACCACTGCAGTTTTATGTTTTCTCATAAACAGTGCCAATTCCTGACTCAGGATGGATGTCAGGGTTGTTTCACCTTTGAAAACAGGTACCGGGTTTGAAAAAGCATCTCAGGAATTATATTTGTCTAATTATATTTTGCCCTGAAAAAATATCTAGTTATGCTGGTGTTTGGTTAAAGGCACTTTGAGAATGGTTAATTAATTTTTACCTTGTCAGAATTTTCAATAAGGTGTATTGTTTCATCCAAAATGTCAAATTGACTATGACAATTAAAAAAAAAGTCACTAAAAGAACAAACTTCAAAATCTAACCTATATTAAGGTCATGGCAATACTGGCTCACAATTACAGCAATAAAATACATTTTGTAGGATAAATTGTAAAATACTCGATGTAAAGGATAAAAAATGAAAAAGTTAACTTCTCAAGTACAAGCTTTGAAGCAACTGAAATGGCTACTGAAAACAATGTAAAACTCTATGGCAAGCCTTAAATCATAATATAAATATTAGAGTTGAGGAGGGCCTTCATCTTTTACTTGACATATAAAACAAAAGAAATAATTATTTAGTTTATTTACATCTTTTCCTGTTTTATATTCTTCCAAGTTTTAAAAGCTACCATTTTTTAACCTCACAATTATTGATGTTATAATGATTTTATTTAAGTAACATAATGTCAATTTATGCCATAAGAGCAAGAGTAATCTATTTGAAAGTAATGTATTTTTTAAAATAATCAAATGCAATGAATGAGAGAAAAAAGAAAAAGAATGCCCATACAAAGAGAAGGGCAAGAAAAAACACCCCAACTTAATTTTATGTAAATCAACAGTCATGTGAGGACTACTGAATAAAGCTGGAGTAATGTGCATTTTCAGTGATACAGGAAGCAGAACAACGTGGTACCTAAGTCCCACATCAAGGGCACTAGGCCTCATCACGCCACAGAAAGGCTTTATTTTAGATAAGTCACCTCTTTTCCTATTGGCCTCAGTGTTCATAATTTTGGTAAATAAGTGAGCTAGAGTAGAGGATTATTTTTAGGTGCTTTCATGTTCTAAACTACTATGAGCCACAGAATTGGAATCTCCCACAAGATAAGCCTAATCTTGATTTATTATTACTGTTAAGTATTAGTGGCTGTTTCGACTTATAGATCACTTCATTTTATAGATTTTTTTTTTTTAATTAATGACTAGAATCCTATCTTGAGATGATCCAGAAAGGCTTTCAATATTTTACCCTGACTCTTTACTTACCACTTTCTTGCTTCCTACACCTGCCCTGCCACCCCACTGTTTCATTTGACCTCATTCTTTGACATAATGCAAAGAAACTGATAAAGTATTTCTGGTTTTAATGACACATTTCCAGTTTAATGACACACTGAATAACTGTACCCAACTGTGGAGAAAGAAAAGAAATCTAAATTACCTTGCCTTGTAATTCTTACTACATTTGTAGTAAAAGGGGGGGGGGAACAAAACAAAACAGGTGATGACATCTATGAATAAGACATACAAGTAGCTGATTAGGTGATGACACCATAAAGAATAAGCTGCAGAGAAGATAGAGCTAGCATCAGTAACTCTGAAACATCAAGATATTTTGCTGATTGATTTTCTTTCTTCTTTCTTTTTCTCTTTCTTTCTTTCATTCTTCCTTTTTCTTTACTGATTTTACTTTTTAAAACATTGTTTCAGATTAAAGGTGTTGGACATCACTGAATCAGTGACCCTCTGAGTTGTCTCAGTTGGAAACCCTCCTGCATCTAAGTAGTAGACTATATTTAACATGCATGATTCTAAGGCAGTCTGCATAAGAAATTATATTTTGTAACCACCTCTAATTTTTGTATTAGTCAATAAATATCTGGGTATATAATGAACTGCCTCCATTACTTAAAAATAAGTACTTTTATTAGGTCAATATTTCAAGCTAACAATAATGATTTAGTCTACTGTTTAATTACTTTTGATTTCTAACAGGTTATTACTTTCCAAAAGGCTACCTGATATCAAATGTAACAAAGGTTGACCTGTAATGGCTGCTGCTGTTTTGTAGTATTCTAAAAAATATAGAACTTTAGATAAACCAGCTATGTGTAAAGATATTTCATGAAGTATAAAATTCTATGCTATTTTAATTAAAATTACTACATTTTAGTTATTTAGCAGTTTATAAACTCCTTAATACTTCTTAGAAAATAATGTTGAAATATACTGGGTTGTCGAAAAAGTCATGATGTATTTTTTCATAGAAAAACAGAAAAAATATGACATGACTTTTCCAACAGCCGAATATATTATGTTTATTGGTACTTGAAATGGTATGATTTCAGCTTCTAAGAGTTTAAAATTAGTTATTTTTCTTACAAAAGACAGATAATAAGAAATCTTACGTGATTTTTACCATTCACTAATAAATCTCAATAGTCAAATTAACCAAAGATAATATATAAGACTATGAATATATACCTTACTATTTTAAATGCAATATTTAAATGATATTCAAGCTAACAAAATGACTTAAATATCTTGCTTACTTATATGAATTTAACTAATGACAATCGATTATTGACTTTAATATCAAATATGTAAGTATTTTTTAGAAAAATATTAGATACATGTTAATAAGTAATATTTCAATGAATATCAAAAGGTTAAAATTTTTTCTCAGACTTTGGTAGAAATTATAATGCAAGATTATCATTTAATAAAAACTCGACACATATAACTTGGTATTTGCTAATCTTGCCTGGTACAGCACACTATACATTTCTAAGGGAAACTATTGGTTGGATACTACTAGTTTTACCTTGGAATATTGCTCGCGATCAAGTTCTTGACTAGAACCAGACCCTGTAGTCTGTTTAAATCGATGCACTTTCATTTTCATCTGTCTTGTTCGCTCCTCCACTACTAAGCTTGCTGCAAAAACACATAATGGAAGCCTATTAAAACACTTGAAGCACTTTTTAGAAACGGAATGGTTTAAGATATTAATGTTTTTGAAATGATTTCAATTCAACAAAATTTAAAATAACACATGATCAATAAATTAAACAAAATGTGGGGTATACGATACTAGCAACTGTTAATCTAAAGATGCACATGATTCAAATTACATAGAATGGGGAATGCAAATGTTAGTAGCAGAAGCTAAGTACCCTACTTCTTCATCTGATGTGAAATATTTCAATTCTCTTCAAAATGGTTATGTGAAATCAACTTTATTTGTGAAAAAGAAAGTTTTAAATTTAATCAACTAGTTGTTGCATGTACACATAGAGAAAACAAAATGCATACTGAACACATCGCACATATATGCACATGCTCACATGTGTGCACACACCCACTTAACATCCTCTGCTAGCAGCAGTCATATAAATTTGCTTTAATTGCTAAATGTCTACTTTTTTTGAGACAGTCTTATTGAATCTTTAATTTCTACCAGTAGCTTCTCAAGAATATTTGCTGGTCCTAAAAGTGAACTTCCTATGAGAAAAAAAAAATTAGCTTTATTTTTCTTTTTTACCCTTGGTTAGAGACACTGGCATGCACTTTAAAAATAAATAAATAACTTCTACTGTGTTCAAATACAGACGAATAGCCAAAGAAATAAAAGTATAAAGTTTGAAATTATGAGTGTTTTAGTCATACTTTTAGCACCAAATCATGTTTCACTTTCTTTAATTCCAATCAATTAGACAGAAAAATCACAACCCCTAACATCACAGTTAAGTGAATTAAGCAATGACAAACACTTGCTTTGAAAACGTTGACTATTTTGGAGATAGTAAGTGGTGACTTTTATTACAGGGAGAGGATAGTTCAATGGAGAGCTTAAGTAAAGCAGTTTAAAATTTTATTAATTCGTTGACAAAATATAAGGACTCAAAAGAAGTACTACAAAGCAAAATGCTACATGAGAACAATTAGTAACTGAGGAAAGTTATTGAAAAGCATGTGAGGTTAACAGACAGACATTTACTATATAAAAAATGTACAAGCAGACGCTCTCTGCCACCTGCATGCAGTGCGGATACCTCTGGGCACATGCACAGTAATTTTTCTCTAAGCTTTGACGAAGTCTAAGAGTACACTGTTATCAGGTGTACTCTGTAACTAAAGCTTACAGTAACTGAAAGCAATCATCACTTGTAATAAAACAAGTGAAATGACACTAGCTTCATTATTCTTTGCTAAATGATATTAATATATTTTAAGACATTTTTGACACTGATCAGCCCATTTGTAACCTTTCCTTCAGTGTCGCCTAATTCTGAGGGTGGACAGTTAGCCACTGATGCCTGCTTCTAGAGCTAATGGCTTTAAGCGGTCTGAAGCAGTTGCAATGTGTGAACATTGCCAGGATAAGGCTTCACTTCTCTAATAAGATTACTTAGTTACGATACGGTCACGTGTAAATCTTTATTGTACAAAACTGAAATCCTAAGTTGACAGTAGCAAACGAGCTAAAAATAAATCAATCATCTTAGGCCTTTTTTATGTTTGATTGATTGGTTAGTGTGTGATACAATATGCTTCTTCATGGCATGTGTACAGTGTGTAATTACTAAATCGTGGGTAACACATATTCATCTTCTTCAACACTGAACACTACATTATGTGGTACATATGTGGTAATGTCAGTTCTACCAGGTTTCTCTTTTGGAATATACTGTTATATTAAATTATACACTGAATTGTTGCCATTTTTTATGTGGTTGTGGTACACTATTCCACAACCTATGTCACTTGTTTAGATGCAATCTTGTGTGTAGTCTCTTTTTTTTTTGAGATAGATTTTTGCTACAGGGCATGTGGGCTTGCCAGAGAGACAGACAGACAGACAGAAAGCGAGAAATCACACCCAGGGGGATAGCCACATTGTAATCCCTTCTCCTCCATTCTCCTCTCTGAATTTTGGGCATTCACACACTCACACCTGCCATGAGTTTTAAGCTGCTGGATCCAGAGCTTGAACCATGGTCGACTACACAGGAGTCCAGTGACATAACCATTATGCTGTCTGCTGGTCCCACAGTCTTGTGTCTGTTCTTAGAATGGCTTTAAATTACTTTACTTTTACCTTCCAAAAATGATTAATACACTAGATTTATTCCTAAAGAAGTTAAAAACTAGCATATTTTAGTATGCCACAGTAAGAAAACTCCCAGTTAATATTATGGCTACATTATGTATGTACCCCCTTGACTCTCCAGCAAAGATGCAGCTGTTATGCTGTCTTCATTGCTTACTTATGGATTCCAAGAAGCAAAATGCAAAGAGCTTGTTATTAACTTATTTATATTAAAAGATCAGATAATTATATAATATCGCACCCATTTTTGGTATTATTTCCCAATGACATTTATATGTCAATGCATACTCTAAGTAGCCATTCACAGAATTTGTTGTGTTTCAGTAAAAGTACTTCATAATCACAAAAGAACTTTCAGCGTGATGTGGAAATTCATTAAACTTTGCTAAAGATTTGCTTGTTTTGTCTTTAATTTTTAACTGTATATTGTGGAATAAAATGATATTACTTATGGATTATAGGTATTGAGCTAAATATTAATACAAATTCATGAAGGAAAATAAAATAAATTTCACCAGTTTGAACCTGAAGACATTATTCCATTAGTTTTCAAGACCTATATAGAGAATACATTAATAATTACAAATAAACTGAACCCATGCAATGTCACGATATCTTTCAAGAATTTCAGTATGAGTAAAATTAATGAATCCCAGAAAGCTAAACTACCTTACTCCAAAAAAGATTAGTGATCATCGTTTAATATTTTTATATTACTTTAACAATTTAAACCCCAAAGGCAAAATTAAAATATGAAGTAATATATTTTCCAGTTCTCCCACAAATACTAGTATTAAATTAGGCTGTTTAGGAACAGTCTATATGTTGGCAGAATTGGAAACTATCAAAATTATTAAAATACCAGTTGCTGTGGAGATATCAAAAAATGGGTGGGGGACTGTTTTTAAAAAATTAAATTACTGCTACATACTTGAGTTAAATAATGTCTTTCATTTTCTATAACAAATATAATTATCATATAATCACATTTACTCTTTTAACAAAAATTTTGTTGATATTAATATAAAATAAAATAAAAAGAAAGGACATTGGCTGGACTGCATTTCGGCTGCAATTACAGGTAATGTGACAACACATTAAACAACTCCTCCCATTCCCTAGTATGTAATTAATACTAAAATTGTATAAGAATATTTTTAGATGGAAAATTTTCACTATAAGCTACAAGCTAAATGTTGTGTTTTATGTTGAATAAATTGTGCTTTGTGAAAAGCACAACTTACTGAAAGATATTAATGGAATAAGTTTTCATTTTTTCTTAAATGCCAAATTTATTCTATATACATTGCTCTTTCTAGACCCTGATATTTTATCAAATGAGTCAACATTAAAATTAAAAAAGTATAAAACTAAATATTATTTTTAGTAGTTAAATTTAAGCCATTCTTGTGAAATCATTTCTTATTTTCTAAAAAAGTCAACAAGAATTCTGACTGAAGCACACAGGATAAGACTAATAAATATAATTTGCACGATACCATAATGTAACTTTTAAATGGAAAGTATTAATATTTAAAATACTAAGATTTTTTTTTTGTGTAATATGCTCTGCTAAGAATGTTTTGTTGTTGTTGTTTTTGTTTTGCTCTTAAAGTTTTGTCATTGGGCATGTGTGCTCAGAGAGAAAGTGAGAGAGACATAGAGAGAGAGAGAGAGAGAGAGAGAGGGAAATTACCCTCGGGGGGATGGCCACTCCACAATCCCTTCTCCTCCATTCTCCTCTTGGGATTTTGGGTGTGCATGTACATGTGCCTGAGTGATTTTCAAGCCACCGAGTCCAAGACTTGAACCATGGTGGACATGTAAAAGTAAAACACATTGACTACCATGCCAAGAATTCTTAAGAATTCTAAGAATTCTTAATGTGGTGTTATGGATGGTCTTTGATGACTCTACTAACAAGCTGAAATTATTTACAAATTTTGTGTTTGTGCCTATATGCATTTTAACAGATCCAACCCTTTCATATATCATTAGAAAAGTCTATGACAAAAAAACAAAAACAAAACCAAAAGGCCTTAATAAATATTTTCTAACCCATAACCAAAAAATTTCTATAATTTCAACACCTTCAAAGAGAACATGATTTTCTGGGAAACTTAGGTGACTTTCCAGACAGATATAACTTGCCTTAAAATATTGCAATTATTGGGAACCAGCAGTTAGCGTAATGGCTATGTCACTGGACTCCCACGTAGTCGACCGCGGTTCGCGTCTCGGACCCGGTGGTTTACAACTCACGCCGGGCGCGTGTGCGTGCGTGCCCAAGATCCCGAGAGGAGAATGGAGGAGAAGGGATTGCGGCGTGACCATCCCCCCTGGGGGGTGATTTCTCGCTTTCTGTCTCTATGTCAATCTCTGTCTGTCTGGCGAGCGCACGCGCCCTATAGCGAAAAACCTCTCCGAAAAAAAAAAAATATATTGCAATTATTATATGTAATGTAGATTCATTATAATGTAAACAAATATATATATTTAAAATGTTATTCATACATTTGCATCTGTATAAAAATACATTTGTTCTGATCTCAAAATTACTTAGATCTTGGGGACCAGCGGTTAGCGTAATGGTTATGTCGCTGGACTCCCACATAGTCGACTGCGGTTCGCGCCCCGGACCCGGTGGCTTAAAACTCACGCTGGGTACGTGTGTGTGCATGCCCAAGATCTCTAGAGGAGAATGGAGAAGGGATTGCAGCGTGCCATCCCCCCTGGGGGGTGATTTCTCGCTTTCTGTCTCTCCGTCTCTCTCTGTCTGTCTGGCGAGCGCACGTGCCCTATAGCGGAAAAAACAAAACAAACAAACAAAAAAAACCTCTCCAAAAAAAAAAAAAATTACTTAGATCTTTCACATTTCTCTCAATGCATTTAGAAATTAATATAAATTTGAAATTTTAAATATCTGTGTTTGAAGGAAAAATAATCTATTTTTACATATTATTAAACCTATAAATATTTTTCAGTGAAATATGACCATAAAATATAATCGAAATGATGTATATTTCAATATTATTAAATATATTAAAGTAAAAATAATATAATCACTTAAGTCTGTCTGATTAACTATGATGTGCTATGATATTTTAACAGAAGGATTAGTGCCTCTACTTCCTTACCATATAGCAATACAGAGAGTTTGTTAATAGTGGGGCCATACCCTTGCTTCAGTGCATCTCAGAAAGAACAATGATAAATAATGGCAGTCTGAAATTTATCAAATAGAATTGTGATAGGCAGGTAGGTAGTAATGAGCAGGCAGCCCTGAGAAAACAACAGAAGGACAAATGCCACAACAATCACAACTTATCAGGAGTTACAACCAAACCCTCCATGAAAATGCCTTCTTCCCACCCAGCTCCTCGCACCAAGAAGGTGTGGTAAATCCCATTTTTATTCCTTGGTACCTGAGGAAGACATGTAGGGATGATTGTTAAATTTCCCTCATATCATTCCTTATAAATACAAAAAGACCCGATCAGACATTTTGGTCAACATCCTGATTCCCATTGGGGCAATACACTAATCGGGCAGTTCATCCTAATTAGGATGCTCGTATCATCATGGCTCACACTGGGCATGCGCAGTTAGGTAATCAAATTCCTCTAATTCTTCACCTGTAAGAGACATGGGCAAGTACAGGAGAAAGCCCTGGAATTCAAACATAGAACATGGATAGTATGACAGACCTCCCACTGTTAAATACTCATTATCACCTCTAGTAATAAAAGTAACATCTACACCATTTCCTTCTTTTTTTGGGGGTGGGGGGAAAGGTTTATTGCTACAGAGCGCGTGCACTCGCCAGACAGACAGAGACAGAGAGACAGAAAGCGAGAAATCACCCCCCAGGGGGGATGGTCACGCCGCAATCCCTTCTCCTCCATTCTCCTCTCGGGATCTTGGGCACGCACACACACGCGCCCGGCGTGAGTTGTAAGCCACCGGGTCCGAGACGCGAACTGTGGTCGACTATGTGGGAGTCCAGCGACATAGTCATTACGCTAACTGCTGGTTCCCCCACTTAAACCATTTCTAAATGCAGTTGCTACCTAGCAACCTGCCTGCCCAAAAGTCTTTTGGGTGTACTTCTTTTCTAAAATCTTTCTTTCCTATTAAATTCTCTGTTCTTCCTACTTTTATTGTGGTTGGAGCTTTATTTTGCGCCTATGGACAGGTCTTTCATTTTAGTGATCTGAACCCAAAGAGCCAAGGATTTTACACAACGCAGCTCAACACTCTCCCATTCTATGACATTTTTGGCTCTGTGGGTTGGATCATGCTTTCAGGTGTTTTGCAGACCGATCTCTCCCCGATTCAACCACCACTGAGTGTTCCACTAGCTAAATCAGCTGAGGTCTGGGATTATAAACCGTGATGAGCTTCGCTGGACTCATTGCTATCACTAGCTCTAACTTATGGCTACTTTTTCTTCCAGGTCTTAGATTTCTGGAGCCCTAGGTTCCCCATCTCCTTCCCTGCCCTCTGTTTTTCCAGATCTACAAACTTTTGGGTACAGAGTTTACTAAGTTAAGGGTTTTTCAGACCTCCCCCACCATTAATGCATTTCTTGTAGATGGCATTTTTGCCTTTAGGTACTTTTTTATGCTGGTGAATGCAAGGATGAGGTTTGGACCCATCAGTTCTCACACAACATGGAAAATGAGTCTGGGGAAGAGGTTTTAACTTATTTTTTCAGACTTCCCAGGAGGAAGATTGGGGACACTCTCAGAGGAACTCTCTCAGAAATGGTCCCAGGCTCTTGGAACCGGGTATATAGAGGCTCACAGGCCCTCAGATAGGCATGCTAACTATGGGGATATGAGGGGGAGACGTCTCCCTCCATTCTCTTTACTCCAGTCAGCTAGCACAACCTGCTGGAGGTTTGTTACCTCAAAAGGCTCTGCAGGGACGCCTGGAGCCTTCCTAGGCTTGCCTCTAAATTCCATTCCTTTTTTTCTTTCTTCTCTCATTCCAGATGGGAAATCTGTCTTTGATTCTGAGAGACTCCTCACTGGGATGCATCCTCTCTCACTGGGACAGTCTCTCAAGGGAAGGAGGCTCTTCTTCCTTTCTAATACTGCATGCCACAATACAAGATGCCAGAGAGATTAATATGGCCATTAATGGGACCTTAGATTACCATTCCATTTTCCATTAGATAATTTATGTAGGAACCAGGCGAGGTGGGCTAAGGTGCCATACATTCAGGCTTTTATGGCCCTTAGGTATGACCCAAAGCTTTGTGTGGGCTGTTTATCACCTGCTTCTCCAACCATCCAAACTATTCCTTTTGTACCTTCCCCAGACACAACAAACCAGGACATGAACATGAGCCTAAAACTCTGACTCCAGATCCTCTCCCTCCATACCCAGGTCACTTTAAATATCCAGAACCAGTTTACCCACTTCAGGAAGTGGCCAGTCCAAATGGACACCCCATTGGAATTCATATTCCATTTACCATGAATTTGACAGAGTTGTCAAATGCAAAAGGATCTTGGAAGTTTTTCAGAAGATCCTGGTAAGTATTTGGAGGGATTTCACAGAGGGGCCCTGTCCTTTTTCTAAACATGGAGAGATGTAACTATCATTTTCAACCAAATACTCACTAAAACTGACAGGGACAAAATTGGGGAAGCTGATGTCCAGTTTGGGGACTCATTACACAGAGAGAATGAGGACTACCCTCTAGGGAATATAGCAGTCCTAGCTACAAATCCCAATTGGGACTACGACTCCCCAGAAAGGATTTGGCAAACAGATCATATGATCTTATATCTCATAGAGGGCCTAAAAGCAAGTAGAATAACACCTATAAACTATAGTAAATTGGCTACAATTGATCAAGGGTCTCAGGTAAATCCCACAGCCTTCTTTGAGCCTTTAAAGGGAACTCTTATAAAACATACTACTATTGACCCTGATTCAGAAGAGGGAAAGCTGCTTCTCAATGATAAATTTATCAACCATCTTCTCCGGATATCTCTAGGAAGCTCAGAAAACTATCGCTAGGACCCAGCACCCTTTCAGCATCTTCTGAGAGTGGTCTCTTTGGTCTTTTACAACTGAGACCGAGAGGAAGAAGACAGGGTTAAGGCAAAGGAAAAGCAGAAGGAAAAGAGGCAGGCTCAGTTAATTGCTGCTTTGGTTGGGCAAAAACCACCTCCTGGTCACACTAGGAAATCCCTACTGATCTGCAGTCACTGTCAGAAGCCTGGGCACAAGAAGGATGACTACTACATACTTAAGCCTCTACAAAAGTCTTGCCCCCAATGTGGTCAACCCGGCAACCGGTCCAGGGACTGCCCTGGGAGTTCCAGGACCCCCGGGCTGGACCCTGAAGAGGCCTAAACAGTAGCCCTCTCATGAGGACGCCTTCTGCTCTAGTAGACTCCCTCAACAGCATCAACATCATGGGATTGGAGCCCAGAGTGACCTTGGACGTGGCAGTTAGGACCCACACTTTTCTTGGGAAAACTGTGATGATGCTACCATTTCCCATAATAGTTACAGATGTTTCGATTATCTTGTTAAACAGCATAGCTTTAAAAATATGTTGTAGTGGGAACTAGCAGTTAGCGTAATGGCTATGTCGCTGGACTCCCACGTAGTCGACCGCGGTTCGCGTCCCGGACCCAGTGGCTTAAAACTCACGCCGGGCGTGTGTGCGTGCGTGCCCAAGATCCCGAGAGGAGAATGGAGGAGAAGGGATTGCGGCGTGACCATCCCCCCTGGGGGGTGATTTCTTGCTTTCTGTCTCTATGTCTCTCTCTGTCTGTCTGGCGAGCGCACACGCCCTATAGCAAAAACCCCTCCAAAAAAATATATATATATGTTGTAGTGTCCCTTAATCTATCAATGTAAGTCACAAGTCTGAGTCAACAGGTTCAATGTTGCCATACGAACAAAAACAGGGTCATAAACAGGTCATGTAAAAGGAAAAGGTGCACAGAACAATTTTGGGAAAATCATGAGGGTAAAAGTAACACCGAACCAGCAAAATTTATACGGTAGATACCAATGCGTAAGCAACAAATGTAATGTATATAATGTGCTGGAAATTTCTGTTCTGGAAGTTGGTTGTGGTTTTGTTAGCTCTCGGACACTCCCTGAGCTCCAACACAGCTAAATAAGTTGTTTCTCCCTCTTAACTTAGCCTCTCGATTATTCACAAAAGTGGTTGCTGGATTTTAGCAGGCAACAACAGGATTGTAGCAAGCAACTTTGATATAACACATATCCAAGCTCCACATCCTCACAGACATATAAATTATACACAAAGATGAAATGTTTAAAATATTTTGAATATGTAGAAATGCCCAAATTCTTAGTCACTTTACTGGAATATGATGCATTTAAATTTGCAAGTGTAGAAATGTCCCAAGTTGTTTCCCTTGTGCCTTTATACAGTTTTCCCGGATATTAAGAATTATGCTATCAATGTAATAAGATAAACAATGTAAGGAAAGACAGCATCTACCCAGGACGAGAAACACAAAATGTAACAAGTAAATAACACATGTGAAGTGAAAATATTGCATTACCTATAAGAAATTTTAAAGAAAATCACCTATATTTGGTATAGATAATTGAAGTGGAACAGCATAGATGAAGGAGCCAAATCTCACTGTGGCTAAAACCACCTAGGCCATCTTTTGCTATTTCCTCTGATATCTAAAACAAAGTCCAGGGCTTCCAAGGCGTCATTCCAAGGCGTCACTTCTGTATCACAAATGCCAAGCCCCAGAGTAACACTGAAAAGATTAGTCATTGACAGATAAGAAAGTCAGGCTCTTGATGGAAGAATTTGTTATTGACTTTACCCTTTTGTGTTATAAGGTTCAGTGGCTTTTAAAAACATATTCCGATTTTTGAGAGGGAGCACTACCTTCCTTAAGAGGTCACTCTGAATACAATCTTCATGAAGAGTAGCCCATGCAATTAAAGTTCCTCTTGGGGCGGGGGAAACAAAACCAATCACGTAGGAAGTCATGTGTATCCCGAGTGATCTCAGTTTTCATTATTCCAGTAACATTAATGAAAGGCTTGAGGTGGTATGGCTTTGCTACATTAAGCTCTGATTTTTGAAAGTCTCTTCCCATGTTGTACAGTATTTGAGAAACAACTTTAGAGAAAACACATCAAGGAACCTATTCATAAATAGATGCTGCTTGCCTCCCATTTTCTTCTGCACTTTCTCCACGAAGCTCAGAAAGAAAGGGTAATGACGTACTTTCTTCACTGAGCAGCTCTCACGTGTTCAGATTTGGTTGGTAAGTGTCAAATATTTTGAAGCTTTTTTAAAAGCCTACGATAGTATTATAAATAAACACATTTGAATCAACAGAATAGGAAATTAGGGTCAAGCTGGTAACTTCTGAATTATTATCCCACTTAGGCTGATTCCCACTCTGAGTACCCAAAGTTTCAAGAGAAAGTTAGAGTGACAGCTATATTTATGGGTGTATAGTTTAAAAAAAAATGAGTAAACTGGACATGAGTACTAATTCAATTCTAAATATTTATGAATAAGTATAAATGTTCAGGAAAAGCAGTGCCCTGGGAGATTCAGAAACTCATACCTTTGAAATCTTAATATTACAATTACAAGAAATTATTCATGTGGCCTAATATCTACTTACTAAATAATACTAAAAGTGTAAATAAAATTGGAATTATTTGCTACTGAATAATGGTTAAAATAATACCAATCCTGAAAAATGCACAAACTAGTTTATTTATTTTAGAAAAAGTCAAGATGACCTGTTTCTATGTTTCATAACCATTGTACACTATGAAAATGAGTTTTCAAACATCATTTATGCAAGAACTAATGCATAAATTATTGAAATTACAGTGCAGAAAAATAATAAAATCATGTTTGTTACTTTTTTACATAAATTGCACCTCATTAAGGTTACTGTTCACAATTCTGTAAGATTCATTTTGTATAACTTAATATTCAAACTGTTCTTGCAAATATTTAAAGAACAAAAGTATCGGTAAATTATGTGAGCGCTTATTATAGAAACCTGATACTTAAAAATACAGTTGACCAGAGATAATCCTTAAATAACTCCTATGATTTGGTTACAAAGAAACATTTTATTTGTTAAAGAGGAAAATGAATTGCTATTTACTCATTTTTTTATTACTTGAACTTAAATCACCTTTCATATGTGTCCAAATTACACATTATTCAGGATAAAGGAAATTCATAATTATAGAAAAGATAGTATACTGTAATTCTGTTATGATTCAAAATGGCTTCCAAAAGTCAAAAAGTTAATGCACTTAAGAAATACTATCTAAAGGCATTAAAAATAATAAATTTATTATGACAATAATATTTGTTCTCACCTTGAAGTCATTTAATTTCTGGTTCAGTTTTGATCTTCTTATATCACTATTTCGATGCCCCCAAACTACATTCATGGGCTCTTTAAAACTGTCCAAGAAATGTAGCAGAGAGGGAAAAATTGGCTTACTTTTAGAAGGAATCATTTAAAATAGGCCTATACAGCAATTTCTGAAGCTTAAAATGATGTTTTCTGTTTTCAATTTAAGAGAAATTGAAGATAAATGAAATAGTATGAACATTTATAGTTCCTTAAGTTAATTTTTCAAGCCTGAAGACATGTTATCTTTATTCAAATATACTGGCTTGGTTTCCTTAAATTGTGTAATTTGAGGGGCAAGTCAGATACAGAAAGTTAGCTAAGTGTCCAAAAACTGGGTCATCAGGGGAAGGTGGGAAGACTCTGCGAGTGTCTCTGACCCCTCTGTTCTGAGTGGCGGAGGTTAAGCAGCGTGCCACAGGGGACAGATCAGAGCCTGCGGAGTGGAAGTCTGGTTCTGCTTATGGCAGCTTTATTACCTTAGGCATTCTACTTACCCCCTTTGACTATTTCTATAAAAGAGGAACAATAAAAATCTCTGGAGATCTGCTCATGTTATAATTAGGTTACAATACATGCAAGGTAGTTACTCAGTAAGTGGTATTTGACTACTGGAAAGCATGTATAAAGAAGTGCTTAAGAATGAGTCTTCAGAGGGAGGCTTGTGTCTAATTCCCTATTCCATCACTTAGAAAATAAATATAAAGAGTGACGTTTTTAATCTTTCTAAGCTTCAGTGTTCTCAGTCAGACAATGAGGTCCTCATGTTATCTCACGTTGTTGTAAATATAGGGTGAGATGCATATATAACATTCAGAGTTGAGTCACTGACATAAAGCACTCAACAAATTCTAACTACCATTAATACTATTCATATTGTTTTTCCTTTCTCTGTATGTGGATTTACTAACATATGCTGGAAAACTGACAGACTGGTCCCCTATATAGTTAGGGTGACCAATTGCCTCGCTCCAGTTTGCCTAGAAGTGTCCTGGTTTTAGCCCCAAACTTGCATTTCAGGAAATCTCTCAGTCCCAAGCAAACAGGGGTCACTGATTGTCCTGCAAGGTCATCTGCAATTTATCAAAAACAAACTCTGGCTAATGAGTTCCTTAGCCTGCCTGGGAAAGGAATGGTGTGCACCAGTCCTCATTTATCTAGGTAGCATTCACAATTACCTGAATTCTCTGATATAATCCTAAAAAGAGGGACTTCAGATTATAGCAGTATAATTTCTATGCTGTGAAATTTTCTTTCCTTTGTAGTACATGAGCCTCAAATTTGCTTTAAAGAAATTTCTTGAACTTGCTTCCTTTTCTGTACCATAAGAGCCATTTTATCTACTTTTATTTTTTAAATTTGTATAGGGCACTTATGCTCATAAGAGGGGGGGAGAAAGCGAGAAAGCACCCCTCTGGGAGATGGCCACGCTACAATCCCTTCTCTATTCTCCTCTTGGGACTCTAGACAGCATGCACAGGTGTCTGGTTTTTCCAAGCCTCTGGGTTTGAGACTCAACACAGTTTTCCACATGGAATCCAGTCACCTTAACTACCATGGCCACCAGCTGGCCCAAAAGCTACATTTAGTGGCTGAGCTGTGCTATCTTAAATACCAGAAAAGAGGAACAGTATCCTCTACTGCTTAAATCCTTGATGAATGTAGTTTTGGATTTGCCCCTTTGGTTGTTTCTAATCCGTGATCTATTCTGTGAGGCATGTCTACATCCAGTGTCCAAGGAAGACTTGGCAGGGTGACCCATGTCTGTCAGGACACAATGACCTTATAAAAACCTAATAACCTGATAAACTCTGTAGAGAAATGATAAATGTGCATACTTTATGTAGACTTTATACCACCTATAGATTTTTTTTTTGGGGGGGGAGAGGTTTTTTGCTATAGGGCGCGTGCGCTCGCCAGACAGACAGAGACAGACAGAGAGACAGAGAGCGAGAAATCACCCCCCAGGGGGGATGGTCATGCCGCAATCCCTTCTCCTCCATTCTCCTCTCGGGCTCTTGGGCACGCACGCACACGCGCCCGGCGTGAGTTGTAAGCCACCGGGTCCGAGACGCGAACCGCGGTCGACTATGTGGGAGTCCAGCGACATAGCCATTACGCTAACTGCTGGTTCCCTCACTTATAGATTTTATATTGATTAGGTAATTATGGCTTTGGCCATGGAAGTGTTCTAAATGATGAATTGTATTTTTCTTTCTCTTGGAGAAAAAAAATTAGGTAATGGTTAATTTCCAGTATAGAATTCTAAGGTTTTCTTCTTCTTCTATTTTTTTTTCCCGTTTTTGCCATAGAGAATATGCTCTTGCCAGAGAAATAAGAGATATAGAGAGGGAAACCGAGAAATCACCCCCACAGGAAGATAGCTAGGCTGTAACCTTTCCTCCATTCTCCTCTCGAGATCTTGAGCACGCAGGCACAGGTGCCTGACATGATTTTTTTAAGCCACTGTGTCCTGAACCTGAACCAAGGTCAGCCATGGGAATTCAGTTGCCTTAACCGCCACACCACCTGCTAGTTCCCAAATTCTAAGGTTTTTGTCTACTAAAATTCATCTTGCATATTTGACTAAATTCTACCAAGTATGAATCCAATGGCCATTTTTATAACACTGAATCTAAAGTTGTTTCTGATATCTGCACTAAAAATGCAGGAGGGCCAGAAATCTAGTAACATCTTGATCTCATTAAATAATATTTATTTTTCATTAATATCTATTTATTGTTTAGTATGTCTGACACTATGCCAAAATATGCAAATTATTTGCCTGGATATAAATATAATCATACTTTTTAAAAATCGGACTAAAATAAGTAATTGAATATTATCTCCCATTTTTAATTAAAAATTGAGATTCATAATGCATAGCTAAATATAACAGATGTTGGGATAATTTGGAATTTGTGCTTATTAAAATAAGACATACCCACATGTAGTGGAAGGAAGTAAAAAAAAAGAGGTCAAAGGGAAAAATCTCTTGATTTTCTTGAATTTGAGGTTGCTCATTTATAAAATAGGGGAAATATGCTAGTCTCAGGACTAGCTTTGAGAGTAACTATGGTTAACAATAATTCAATCATGAATCCACTTTCAAATATCAAGTTAATGTACTTTTGATCCCCTATTTTTTGCCATAGGTGTGTGCATCTTGCCAAAGAGAACAAAGAGAGAGAGGAAAAGTGAAAAACCACCCCCCAGGGGGAGTGACCACGCCACAGTCCTTTCTCCACCATTCTCCTCTGGGGATTTTGGGCATGCGAGCACACATGCCTGGCGTATTTTTAGGTCACAAGGTCTGGGACTCAAACCAGCAGAGTCGGCCATGTGGAATCCAGAGTCTTAACCAACATATCACCTGCTGGCCCAGGTTAAATGTACTTTTATTAAACCATACAGCATTATATAATTTTAAGTATTATTCATAGTATTGATACTATTATAATTAAACTAAAAAACTCCTGTTCCAATAAGTCATTATTAAGCCAACAGTAATACTAAAAAGAAATGGTATGGGAAGCAGGGGAGTGAGGTGGAAGACCTGCCACCTGTGTGACAGTTAGTACAAAGACCAAAAGTAAAACATGATCAAAAAGACAATAAGGAGGTCAGAAACGTGCCCATATATCAAGGTGAATGGTTTTTCTTTCCTCTGTCTCTCAGAAAAGACAGAAATAGTGTATATCATAACAATACTGAGGAGTAAAATTTAGGTAGACTCTTTCAAGAGGCATGACTGCAGTAAGGTCCAGAGCATGTGCTAAGGCTATCTGGTAAGTAAAATCCAGAGTTTTCTACCCTTTATACCACATATTAACCTACATAGGAGGTATAAATTAAATCCTTTATCTAGGAGAGTGGGGGAGTGCAATAAACAAACATAAACAAATAATGTGTTATTGTTTTCTAAGGCAAATTGTCTTTTAGGAGTTAGTGTGGGTAAGTATTAAAACAAAAATAGTTTTAATTTTAAGTAATATTTCACTCTTTAATGTGAACTTCACACAATATGAAAAGTACCAAACGCCCTAAAATATCATGTCAGGGAAATGACTACCTGTTAAATAATTTTCCTCATAATTTCAATAAGTACACTTATATACCTCTTGTATACTATAAAAGTAACAGTATTAAAGGGTTAGAAAGTTATATCAATATTTACCTTTTGTGGAAGAGTTATATTTTTCTTGTTCTTCAATGAATTAAATGCACATAATGATGGAAACAAAAGAAAGAAATCAGCAAATTTATAGTTAGACATGGAAATGTGAAATAACACAATGGCATGAATAATAAAAATGCATAACATATAAAGTGGCATGATAAAATACAGAGACAAACCATGAGAAAGTCTCAAATATGGTACTAAAATTAATAAAAAGAGAATGAATATAGCAATTTAAAGATTTAAAATAAAACAAAACATTGGGATAGTAATATGTTCGGCATTTGAAAAGTATATTTCATAGTATTTTTCTTGCCTTTTACGAATTATATATTTCAGCATCAATTTTACTAAAACATTTTAACTTAAATCCATTTTTATTATGAGTGTATTTAAAAGCATGCTCAATATTCATAACAAAATTTTTATCATTTCAAAAGTGAATGTATTTCAGATTATTTTAAATTTCATGAGGAAAATTTAAAATAAATTCAATTTTTTACTACACAGTAGGAATATACTTTGCACTCAGGAAATTATTCTGTAACATTTTCTAAAAGGAAAGAATAAATTCTAATTTAAGTAATCCTTCCTTCCTTCTAATTAATTATATTAAAATACCTCTAAGTGTAATGACTTGCTTTTTATAGTCTTTGTTTCTTAGACATTTCATAAAGCCTCTGTCTACTTCCTTGTTGGTGTAGTATTTACTGAGAAGTAATGGACAACCTGGGTATATTTGAAGGGGAATATTTTTAGAGTTTTAGGTAGTAGATATAATAATGAAACACATAACACTACTGTCACACCACTAAGTGTCAGTTTAGAAATGGTCTTAACATACTTCTTTAAAAGTCTTTGCTGAGCACAAAAAAGAGAAATCATTTGATTGGTTTCAGAAAACCATACTTTTTTATACAACTAATAAGAATTATGTTAGCTTCAGCTTCACTCAACACCAGGGCTACGGTGGAATACAACTGCTGAAATATGAACAGAGAAATTTCACAGAAGTCTTTGCTCTTAATTCTGATGTATATCATCAGAATTCCCTAAAGTATGAGGCTACTTTTTCAACTACTCTCTCCCAAAATCTATATTGCAATCATTTCTTTGCTTTTCTCCAAAATGTACTTTAACATAATCAGATTCCATGTAACCAACAGAGTCATCTCAATTTTCAAAGAAAAATTTTAAAACATTTCTTCAAAAGCTAATTAACATGTCTTTTCAAATTATATGTTAATCTCCAAAATAAGAGATATTCTTTTATGATACACAGAGACAGCAGTAAATCTGATTTATAGGGGAAAAAAAACACATCCCATCAAACAATGAAATTATCCGGGTATACACCCTCAAGATAATAAAGTAGATAACTGTATCTACAAACAGCATATTAATCAAATTATTTTATAAATGTATTAAGAAGTTGTCATCATTATCCAGGCATCAAAACTATGTGACATATTTGCTCTTACCAATCTGCTTTATTTATCAACTTTATTTATCAACTCAATTATTTTTTTTTAAAAAATTAAAACCACTCTTTTAAAAATTAAAAAAAAATATTGAAAGAAAGTAAGTACAGTAGAGGCTTCCTTAATTGCAAATAACTTGAGGTCAGTATAAATTTTCATAAGAGATAGAACTAAAGTTTAACAAATAATATCAAAAATTAAAAAAAAGGAACAGGCTGAATTCTACCTAGCTCATGAACCATATTATAAATTTACTTTTAAAAATGTATTTCAGGACAAACAAAGCTGTCAGGTGAACTGCTTATTTTAAAATAGATGCATAATAAAATAATGACACAGTATCGACATTTACCAAAGTCCCAAACCACATATTATCATAAAGTACACCAGATCTATTTTATTTTTGGAACACTTAGGCAATAGTACAGGCTTTTCGCTACATTTATAAAACAGCTAAATCTACGTGACTTTTTAAATAATGTATTTCAGGAACCTCAAAAGACCAAAAGATTTTACTACTATATTTGTGACATTAAATATCAAAATAACTCCATCAATATCATTCTCAGTCATTCCCTTCTTCCCACCTCAATTCATTCCTTACAAATTGGTGATTTCTCTGAAAGACAACTGTGAATATAAATATTATAAACAGTAACATTGATATAAACAATATACGCTTTGTTAAAAATTAAAATTCAACATATTATCCAACTGGTTTAGAAATATTCTTTCTACTGAAACAATATAAATATAATCTTATAATGTAAGAGTTATATACAGTATCCTTACACGCTTTTGACCACGTAGAACGTTTTGTTTCCAATTGGAGGAAATGCAAAGAATTTTAGAAGCATGGGACCTTTGAATTATCAATCTTTAGCAAAATATGACCAGTAACATTGGTTAACCACCAGTAACACTAGTTAACCACCAAAATTTATGATTCTTTCAGTTGTGCAACAGGAATTCATGAATGGATAAATTTTAATAAACATCAATTTCCACTTTTAAAAAGTAAATCTTAAAATAATTGAATCTGGGTTACTGCCAATTAGTTTTAATAACATTAATTATGAATAATCTTCTCAAAATGTTCCCAGAAAAAAAGTCTGTTAAACATATAAATTGATATTTCCAATTAAATAACTCCTCTTTTAGAAAAGTCAAATTTTCACAAAGCATTATATTTTCCTAGTTAAGGAAACTGGATACCTGTAAAGAAAGTATGATATATCAATGGGAAGTGCAATTTAAAAAAAAATACAAATCCAAAGTTTATTATACCAGTATTACTCCCTTAGTAAATTGATACCTCTTCAAAGCTACACTAAATTTCCTATAATCGAGTATTCTGCATAGTAAATTGCTACAACAATTTCTGAAATAATATATTTATCTTCCTATTTTGGTAAATCACTTTAATTGAGAAAATCACATACCCACAACCCTCAATATAGAATGAAATGCAAGTTTTACAAAACCACAATCAACATTTGAAAAAATATTCAAAATGTTAACCTTTGACTTGTTTCATAGGGATGAAGATTTTTCAATACATGTTTAAATATAAGTCCACTGCGTTATACTACAACAGAAATTATTTCAGTAAATTGCTTAATAAATCCCTAGTAAGAAATATGCGATAACAGGTACTAATCATTTCACCTACTGACAAATGGGATAGAACTCTGTGACACATGAAGAATACTCTTTTAACCCAGCATTTATATCATGTAGCTCATGTAGTTAAGAGAATTTAGTTTCCATTACCAAATCTTTCTTTCTCTTTCCAAAAAAAAAAAAAAACCCAAAATCCACAATGTACATGTGTGTAAAATAAGAGAGTATTTAAGCAACATGAACTATTGAAAAAGATACTGATATCTGTGCTCCAAGTCCACTTTTCATCATTTAACTTAATAACAGGATATTGCCAATATTCTTTTAAAAAATTAGTAAAACATTCAACATAACCAAGTACTGGATTTTAAAGATAAAGTATTTTACACATAGAATACCGTATTGTACTGAGGTTTTAAAAATTCACTTTCTTTTTTTGTCCCTTTGGAATAATAGGTATTTCTAAGCCTCCAGTTGTCCTGCTAAATGATCATCTAAAGTTTATTCACTCATTCTCTTGGCAAAAATTGAGTGTATGCTATGAACAGATACTGGGGATAAAAATGCAAAGAAACTTAAATTTGTTGGATTCAGCAAATTGCATATTATCAAAATACTACTCATTTAATAAAAGGAATATTAAAAAAGGAGGTTCTGAATCCCGGGACTTTTGGACAATGACGTCTCTTTATAGGATACCTTGTTCTATACTGCCACTTCTCACTGGCACTTGTGGGAGCTGTCTTCCCCTGCGACTGCTGAAGGACGCATCTGCTGGAGGAGACTGGGTCGGGCTTCCTTGTCGGTGCATTCTGTGGGCAAAAAAGGGAGGGAGGAAGTGAAACAGTGAAATCCTACAGGGCCTGACCAAAATCTTTCCCTTCTTCCTGTTCCTATTAAAATAGACATAAAACCCTACGGCGGGCCGTTGAAAGTAAAATCAATACTTTGTTTATGATACATCTAAAGGGACTAGTACAAAAAGAGGCTAAAAGACACGGCAGTGTCTATCACACACATAATGAACTCCTGACTTGATCTGAATCTGATTCACTGTTTTTCATTAGCTTTCTATGAAGTGGTGCTTTCTGGGCAACATATTTCTTTCTGGTGGTGCAGATCCAAATAAATCTAGTGAGTGAAAGTTTCATGTGCTCAGGAAGGTACAAAAGAGACATCAAATATAGTCTCTGAATCTTGACCATTATCAATAGATTAGTTAAGAAAGGCTGTCACCTATATTGCTACCACTAAATCTATATATACTATAGAACTATTTATAATTTGTAAGAATAATTCTAGCTGCAGATTTTTAGACATTACCATTCCCTTGTACTTCATTTTTAAATAGGAAAAACCATGGCAGATATTTAAAATAACCTTGGACACGTGCTCTGAAAGACATGGTGCAAGGACTGAAATCAGAAACGAGAATTTAGGAAGCACGCACGTACATTTCCACTGCTCAGGATTAAGCTAATCTCCATCTACTGGCCTTTAAACTTTTTTTTTTTAACCTAAAGAACTTTAAAATATTCTAAGACTTTACTGAACACAAATTAGTAGCTATTTTTAAAATTCCTCTTATGCCACTTATATCTAGATAATTTATTATAAATAATTTCACATAATTAAAAAATTATATATGAATATGCCACAAACAGATGAAAGGACATAAAACAGCCAGATTTATTTCTCAATGATGTCTAATTGGCAGGAATTGTAGAATACCACCAGCACAGTGAAGATAGATGCAAGTAAGAGATGTGGGAGAAAGGTTTAAGTATCACAAAGAAAGGATTAAAAATTACGGTGTCATAATGAGTGAAAGCTTCAGGTGCTCAGGAAGGCACAACACCACATCAACACCTGGAGGCAGGACATGAATGCTGGGCAAGACACTGAATAGCGACCTTGTCAGAAGCGGAGAAGGCGGCGCCGACCCTCCGGGGGCAAGGTGGTGCATAGAACACAGTGTTCTGACACTAGAGTGCTCACTCGACCTTGAGCGAGTGGGATGTTTTCCCCTAATGACTGGCTGATCAGTTGCTCTTGGGGCTGCATGTCCCCTTCTAGAAAGACATGGTGGGAGAACCCTAAAACATTAGGGCCAAAAAAGATCTTCAGTCAGCAGGCACATATTAACTTTGATACCAACACATTTGTCCAAGGAAAACCTGATTATTCTTATAAGACAGTGATTTTAAAGAACCAGAAGAAAACTCATTATGCAATAACTAAAACAGAATTCAAATCAAATTGACATCTTAGTATCAAAAATATAAATGTCATGAGGTTTTAAAAGGTCTATCTAGGTTGCTCTGATGGAATAAACTTCTCATAAGTTCCAGAATAGCAGAGACTTCTTTTTTTTTTAACAGAGTTCAATCTCCAGTGCCTACACCACAACTATATAGGGAGCAAGAACTCAATGACATGATGATTGGTTGACTGAATATAATTAAATGATGAATACAGGGATACTTCAAGTATTTGACTTCAAAAAGAAACAATATACTGTATAACTCTGTGTTTTCATAATGTTCACAATTTCATTCTGCAATAAGCAAGTTTATGTCAAACAGATAATGAAAAGAGAATGACTTTGAGATGAATCTAAGCCAACCAAAAAGTTAAAGTCATATAATAACATGGAGAATGATTCATTATGTATACAATTGATTAAGTGCAAATGGCTGATACGAAAATAAAAACATGTTCTCAGCCGTAACAATGTCTAGAAAGTCATGTGTCCATATGTTGACACTTATCTTAACATGGAGTTCAAAAATGTTATAAAGCCAATTTGTGAATTAAAAATTAAAGCTAATGTTTATATATATATATATTTAAAACAGATACATGCTATTGTCCTTTGGATCATTTTCAATATATATTTTTTAAATAAAATTATGATTAAAATACCCGATATTTCTTTTGATATAAGTAACATAGAGCCCTTTGAAAGTGATGTTGTAAACTCACTGATAAAGCAATTCAATGGATGTGAGAGTATTGATCACAAAAAGCATACTGTGATCATCTTGATCACAAAAAAGTACATTCATGAGTGCTTTATTCAACTTATATTCAGACTGACAATTTTTCATTTTAGTAAAATGATCTTCAAAGCTATAGTAATTTTGATTCAGAGTTTCATCTCCAATTTGGAATAATAAAATGGGAAAAAGTGAGGTTGTAGAGAACCAAAAAAAAGACAGTGCTGGTCTTTAACAAAGGTGCAATTCATCTTCTTGAGAGATGTATTAATGCTTTTTTGGACTCTTATTTTGACCCTGAAACCTGAACTGTCATCATAATTTCTAAATTAAAATAAGTAAGTGACAGTACTCTACATTTATTAAAACTGTTCATTCATTCTGAATTGACTTTTCATAATAACTCAGCTGTATAATTTAATTCCTATGGGATCGATTTCATGATCAATTTCTTCCCAATGATAAAAGAATGAGTTTTATCTGTTACTCTTTAAAAGCCAGCATCATGAAAATAGATTTCAAGCAATCTTTGTTGAAAATATACTTTGTAAATGTGGCTTAAAAATTAAATCAAACAGTTTTCACCCTAGTGCAGAGAAATTTCATGGATATTGCAATTTCACCAATATCTTGCTTCATTTCTTAATGTATTTCGTAAGTACTGAAGTCAAAGAGACACTTGGATGTGACTTAAAATGTGAATAATTTAGGGGACCTTTATGTGGCACCACACAAAATGGCAAAAGTATAAAAAGCAATTTCAGGGCAAATAAATGGCTTCCTGGGTAAATATTGTCTAGCTCCAAGATATGTGACTTAGTGTTCTCTCTCTCTCGAGTCATGAGGTTGCAAACTCCCTGGGGTGTTTGAAGTTAATTGTCTAGCACACGATCTATTTCTTTTAGACATGAGTTAAAAAACCCTCAATAACAAAATGGTTCCTGCCACCAGCCAACCTGTACGAAGCATGAAAGCACAGAGAAGCACAGAAAACCACTCTGTTGGGGGCAGAGAGAGGAGTGTGGTAGTAAAGTTGAGTTATAGGAATGGAAATTGGGAAGAGGCAAAGTACAGAACTTGAAGAGAGAAAAGGTTTTGCAGAGGAGAAATAATGGAACCAAGTAGAGCCTGTTTTAGGCAACAGGAAAGGAGAAAT
Organism: Tupaia tana; assembly: GCA_026018925.1. Taxonomy (NCBI): domain Eukaryota; kingdom Metazoa; phylum Chordata; class Mammalia; order Scandentia; family Tupaiidae; genus Tupaia; species Tupaia tana. The sequence continues at coordinate 94,264,518 of JAKSZU010000002.1, forward strand.
AACCAGGAAATGTTGAGGTACAGGGGTGTAAAGTTGAGATACTCTAGTGTGCTGAGTTAATCTTTTCAATGAAATGGGATGTACTAAGAATGTAAGGATATAAAAAGAGAAAATATTTAGAACAGCCATGTTAAAGAATGCAACAGGGAATGAGTGACAGATAAGTAAAATAATAGTAATAGCTATTCTTTTTGTTTTTCTTGTTGTAGAGAGATTTTTGCATAAGGTGCATGTGCTCATTGGAGAAGAGAGACAGAAATTGAGAAATCATCCCCTCCCTCAGGGGGATGGCCATGCTACAATCCCTTCTCCTCCATTCTCCTCTTAGGAATTTGGGCACACAGGCACACGCACCCAGCATGAGTTTTAAGCCACCAGGTCTGGGCCTTGAACCACAGCTGACTGCGTGGGAGACCAGCAACGTAAACATTAACCCATCTGCTGGTCTCAGTAAAAGTGAGCATGGACACGGAGCTGTCTACACATGCCAAGCTCTGAATGTACATGTGCATGCATACATATAAGTATATGTTATGTGTATATGTGTGAGGCACTTCAAAAAGATCATTGAGGGAAGCAATTAAAGTACAAGTTTATGGGGGCCAGATGGTTGGCACAGTGGTAAAATGTGATGCTCTATGAGGCTGACCTACAAGGAGGTTTCTGAGTTTGCATCCAGAAACTTCCCTGAACATTCTGGGCATGCACATAACCATGATTTGGGGCTGGCTAAAGCTTGAGGTGGGTCACAGTATCCATTGAGGATACTGTCTGTGTTTTGCTCTCTCTCATGGATGAAATTAACAAACTTTAATAAAATAATAGTTTATTTTGATGCAAAACCATTTTTGAAATCCACACATAGGTTTTTCATAATGCATGTTTTCCATGAATTTTTTGAAGGCCCCTGGTACGTATACACATGTATGTATAGATCGATCTATTTTTATGTATTTGCACAGCCTGGGAAGTATTATTATTACGATTTTCTAGAAAGTTAGAGTGACTTGCACAAAGACAAAAAACTAAAAATGTCATAGAGGTAGGATCCACACACGTCTATTGAGCTTCAGTGGTTCTCTATCCTATCCAGTAAAATAGTAGGTAGTCAGGAAAGTCATAATGTAGTTTTCTACGTATTTCTATGCAAAAATATGTCATCAGTTTCCCAACAACCCAGTATTTCTTTCTTTTCTTTTCTTTTCTTTTCTTTTTTTTGAGAGTTTTTTGCTATAGGGTGCACGCGCTCGCCAGAAAGACAGAGAGATAGAAAGCGAGAAATCACCCCCCCAGGAGGGATAGCCACGCCACAATCCCTTCTCTTCCATTCTCATCTCAGAATCGGGCACGTAAGCACATGCGCCCGGCATGAATTTAAGCCACCGGGTCCGGGACTCAAACAGTGGTCGACTACATGGGAGTTCAGCGACATAGCCACTACGCTAACTGCTGGTCCCACAATAGTATTTATTTCTATGTGATGAGATGAAGTATAAAAATTTCATATCACAAGATATACTTTTAATCTTGTAACTCAAAACAAATATATATTCAGCTATCAAATTATTTGGCAGAACTTAATAGAATTGTGTTCAGAGAGTTTTTAGTCAAAATATATGGAAAATCGTATTTAATGAGTATCTTTTAAATTTTTAAAGTAAAAAAATCTAAAGAAGAATTCTATTTCAAATTTAAGTATGCGTAGCTCTATTTTATCAACTACAAATGTGTATTTAAGTGTTTACCAGTGGGTTCTATCCATTCCTACTCTCTTCACAAAAAAAAAAAAAAATCCAGTGTTTTGACTTGGACTTAAGTAAAACAGGTTTCTCACCACCACTTAGGTTCTTAGTGAGACATTTCTCATGCTGCAAGTGGATTTGCAGTGAAGCTTTTTACTAAAGTCTATGAAAGGAGTTCTGGAGTTTTGTAAGTGACCAGCTAAAGGACAGTAAAGTATGTGGAATTTCAGGTCCAGTCTGCAGAAAGGTGCTTCCTGTGATGGCCCCCTCTAGGCCTGCTCAGGACCTTTCCATTTGCAACAGAAAACAAAAACTGCATATTTAGGCAATTCTAAATAGTGGTTAAAACAAAGCTTCCTCGGTCAAAATGCCGAGTGTAGGGTCCACAAGAAGAACAGTCACTAGAATGAAATGCAGAAATGATGTGTCAGTTCTCATAGCTGAATTCACATGAAGATCATGATATTTGTCTCACTAATGAGCTTGCCCCCAGAATACGAAGCGCATTTAAATAGGTAGGCACAGAAGCTGGCAGTCAGTTTTGCCTTGATCTGCAGTCGGTCACCATACATTTCACATGTTCCTACAAGGCTATTATTCCTCATGAGAACAAGTTGACTGATGGCAAAAAAGAGTCCTTTATCATTACAGTCATTACACAGTAAATGTTGCCAGAGGCCAGTGTTGTGTGCTGTGTGGTGTGACTCCTTCGGGAAGTTCAATGAGGATGGTCAAGAATCAGTGTCCAAAGCGCTCGGACTGTGGCCTTGGTTCACTTGTAGCTAGTACAAGTATTTTCCGAAGAGATGAGAGTTAGTCTAACTTAGAAAATTCAGGTCAAATACTCTTTCGTAAGTAGATACTCAACAATTCACTCAAAAACAAGATATGTAATTTATACTCCAATAAAATCAATGAAGAGCTTTCATTAAAATCAAACAAATCTAAACATCTTAATGGTCAGAGTTTTTCTGCAATGGGACTTTAAAATGTTTGTGGAAAAATGGAATTAAAGTATAAATTTACTTTGGTGAAAATAAAATTTTAAATCCATATATAAGTTTTTCATAATAGGGATTTTCCATAAACTTTTTGAAGACCCACCCCACCCTAATATCGTGTAACCTACATGTATAGACAAGAGTAGTATGAATCTGGTCCTTAAGCAGTAAACATTTAAGATATAAATCCAATCAAATCTGTTCTATTCTTATTGGAAAGAGGGAGGACTCGTGTTTATTCACACACTACTTTCAGAGTTGCAGAGGGTAAAATACCATTCACGTGGAGTTAAGCACCTTCGGCTGACTCTGGAATCATTGAACATTTTGTAAAACAGCAACCTATTGTCAAAAATACTTGGGACCAGCAGTTAGCGTAATGGCTATGTCGCTGGACTCCCACATAGTAGACCACGGTTCGAGTCCCGGACCCAGTGGCTTAAACTCACGCCGGGCGCGTGTGTGTGCGTGCCCAAGATCCCGAGAGGAGAATGGAGGAGAAGGGATTGCGGCGTGGCTATCCCCCCTGGGGGGTGATTTCCTGCTTTCTGTCTCTCTGTCTCTCTCTGTCTGTCTGGCAAACGCACGCGCCCTATAGCAAAAACCTCTCCAAAAAAAGAAAAAAATACTTCTTCACTGATATAGTCTAAACACATAACTGGTCATAGTAGTCACTCAACTAGTGTTTATTAAAGTTGCCTCAAGGGAATACAAACAACACAACTTGAAGGAAAAATTTTAATCCAGCCAAAATAACTGGGACTGTGCTTGCACATTGCGTGTAAGAATGATGGTTGAAGACTGAAAACTTGTCTAAAAAATTCAAGTCATGTAAAAAAAAGAAAGAATTCAAGTCCTTTACAATGACAGTAAATGAACTCAGCTGAGTTGAAAATAACATGAAAATAGAAACAACTGATACTGTTTCATTATAGGCTGTCTGTCTATTGGCTAAAATCTCTGTGCTTCAGCTCTTTCCTCTAAGTTCAATTTCTTTTTCTATTCAACACTTTTATGAGTCTCCTGGATCCTGCTTTGTAGCTCCAGTCTACATGTTAGGAATAAATTTCATTTCTGTTTTTTTTCTTTTATTTTAAGTTTTTTTTTTTTTTTTTCTGCCATAGTGTATATGCACTCGCTGGAAAGAGAGAGATACACAGTGAGAAGGACCATGCTGAAATTCCACCTCCTTCATTCTCCTCTTGGGATTCTGAGCACAAACACACACACGCCCAGCGTTATTTTCAAGTCCTGGTCCAGGACTCAAACTTCTGTCAGTCATACGGGGAGTCCAGTGCCTTAACCACTGTGCCACCTGCTGGCTCCTCATTTCCCTTCTGCCCACATCCCTTGACATGTCTCATATTCAATTAGTTTTCAGATCTCAATTTAGTGGTGATATCCTCTAGAAAACTGTTCTTTCTTGCTGCTCACTATTCTGTTCTTTAAACTTCCAACATAGCTTGGCATGTGCATGTCACCTGAACAAATCACTGAGTTGTAACATTCTATCTCAATCAAGCCTACTGCGACAGCCAGGCTGCTGCCCTGCATCTACCCTGGAACCTTTCTATCTATATTTCAAAAAGTCGTCAAAGTGATCTACAATTTTGGGACTCAAAACTGATCATCTGCCTCCCATGATTAATGCACAACCACAGCTCACAGAAAATAAAGACACTGGAATTCTTTACCATGTCGCTCACTTGGTACTGTTATATTATGCATTTAATTTCTCAAGACTTCTCTCTTCTCTAATTTTATTTTTAACCCTCTTTCCAAGCAACTGAATCCTATTTGTCATTCCCAAATTAATAGAAATGTACCAATTCTAGAAGACGTTTCAAGTCTCTGTGTTTTCTCTCATGCTCCCTTTCATGGACTACTCCTCACATGTACTTTTATCTATTTGGATTTATCTTTAACAACAACCATGACACCAGATTCTGCTCATTCATTTATATCAGCATCCTCACACATGCTCTCAATAATTATGCAATAAATAAATAGGTGAATGAATATATATATATTAGTTGGGCATTTTAGGCATCTTAGCAACTATATTTAAACAAAATCATAAGTGTGTCACTCAAAAGTTTGTGAAACTGGACAAATTACAAATAAAAGATCAGCAATTCTTTGTCATTTTTACAGTAACTCCACAAATATTTTTGCTATTAAAATATAATTAGAATCGTAGACAATGCATTTGCAGAGAAAAGATGCTTTTTATAGATGGTATTTTCACATAAATAACACACACTTAAAATATTTACATATTGTAGGTGCTATATTCACTAGTACCATTTAAAACTATCTCAGAAATAAACTCTTAATATCCTAATATGTATATGGGAATGAGTGTGAATTTAACCTTTGTTAGATATCAGAAAGTTCATAAAGAGACATATGAAACTTTTTGTAAACTAAGATTTAAGGGCTGCCTTCACATGACATTTCTCTTATTTCTTCAATGAGACCATTCCCATAGGATTTGTGTACACAATGCCTTTACACATCACGATTTGTGTTTAAGAACTGACTGTGTGCAGTGAGAGTCCAGGCGCCCTTGAGCGGACCAGAGAATGAGATAGGGCAGCACAGCACAACACCCAGCCTACCTTTCTGCATCGGGGGCAGTGCCTTTCCTAGTCTGTTTTTGGATGCTAGATCTTTCAGACTTTCTGGAGTGCCTGTGGAATGAAATGTTAAAGAAATACAAAATATATGATGAATAAAGCTCCATTAATTTCATACAATGATAAAAGCAATATACATGAGCAATGGCAACAATCTTAGCTAAATGGTTTGTCAGCCAATACTTTTCCAAATAAAAAAAAATAAATTAAAATCTGAATTGGTGTTATATGGAAGATACAAGTCGTCCAACGGGAGGCATGAGAAGCTGGCATTTCATTTGTCTGGGTAAATTTGTCCACAGTGGAACGTGGACCTCTGCTGGACAACTCTGCCTCCTCTAATGAGTAAACCAAATCAATGGTGAAATGGAAGATGACAGAAGTGATGACGGTAACGGTATAGGTGTGAAAAGACCGCCAAGGGGCAACAAACGCGCTTGTGCAAGTTGAAACTTGGTCCTATAAAGGTTTTGTTGTTGTTTATTCTGCCCATTACATTAGGAAAATGCCAAAGTGAAAGATGTATGACATAAGTGGAAGTGTTTACCAACCAGTAAAATTATTTTAAAATGACCATAAAGATACTTTTGTAGCATTTTAAAAAGCTAATCGTGTCCCCAAAGAAAAAATTAATTAAGCCTTCAACTTGTTCTGCTTTCCAAAAGTATATACATGGACTGAACATCTGCAATGTTTAAAGCATTTTATAATGGAAAGAATGTGAATATATAGCACTTACTACCCCAGGTTATATGCACATATTTTAACTAAAATGTGTGAACTACTATACATTTGAAATAAATAATATAAAACATTGTGGTATAAAGAAACTCATACTTATAAAAAATCCAGAGAAACCATAACAATGTGTATTTTCATATTGCTTATGGATTCGCTACAATTTATGCTTACTTATTTTTCCTGATATATCTTTCTTCCAATGATGGTGAGATAAATGTCTGTCTTTACTTATTAATATCAGAATTTTTGTTTTTTTTCTGCAATAGGGCACGTGTGCTCACCAGAGAGACAGAGAGAGAATGAGAGAGAGGAACGGAAAGTGAGAAATCACTCCCTCAGGGGGATGGCCAAACGGGATTTTGGGCACGCACATACACACACACACACACACACACACACACACACACACACACAGTGTGCCTGGTGTGATTTTCAAGCCTCTGGGTCCAGAACTCAAACCACGGTGAACCATATGGGAATCCAGTGCCTTAACCAATGCCACCTTCCGTTCTCCTCTCGGGATCTTGGGCACACACGCACACGTGGCCGGTGTGAGTTTTAAGCCACCGGGTCCGGGACGCAAACTGCAGCTGACTACATGGGAGTTCAGCGACATAGCCATTACACTAACTGCTGGTCCCCAGATACTAATTAACTTTTAAGTATAGGCCAAGTTGTCCTGGCACTAGAAACTCCTATCAAAGCACCAAGTCTGTCTTTACAAAGTGCAGAGACTTCTGAGGATGCTCATCTCTCCTCATCTCCTCTGCTTGGCCAGAAACTGGGTTTACACTAGCTTACCCCTACAATTCATGGTTTCTGTGCTGTGCTCTCTATCCTATTGTTATCCTCTCATCTCAGTTCTGAGATGAAAAAAGGGAGGACAAACAGGAGAGAGACATCTCTGACCATGTCCCCTTACTAGCTGGAAAAGAGAGTATCAATATACTGAAGGGTAACTCCATACCAGGTACTGAAGGAGGCATGGATTTAATGTCCACCTCCATTCAGGAAAGTGCTCTCTCTCCTTTACAGGTAAGAAAACAGATGAAGGCCACTCAGAAAGTAGCAAAGCTGGGATTAGAATATAGGTCGGTCTGGCTCCTAAGGTGTTTCCATCACACACTATCCAGCAGAGTGGAAGAGATACATTCTGACATGAGATACCTGGCTGCATCCTTGTTTAAGAGGAAGAAACTGTGAAAGCTCGTACAGGCCTGAGATAGAGAGATGACTCTCTAACATTAAAGTTCTCCTTCACTTTATTATCCCTAAAGTGGGCAGGGGATTATGGGAGAGAAGGAGAGTACAGAATTTCATAGCAGATGCTCCAAGTCAATGCGAGATGGTAGGTATGGTTGTTGGGAAAGGAAGCTTACTCCTGAAGCAGAGAAAGGAAGGCACAAGAATAGCAAGAAGAAAGTAAAGGGGAAAAAAAGAGAGAGAGAGAAGAAATAGGTATGCAGGCCCCGGGGCCAAAATAAAAAGTGGTACTGTAAATGACTATTGAACATGCAAGCTTGGCTCCAACAGTGCTCAGGACAATCCCTGGGAGAACACACATTCTTTTCTCATCTTCTTCAGCACAGGTAGAGCAGATGAAGGCACAGTTTCAGAAAAACCCATGACATTTATTGTCATTAAGGGTTTTCACTGGGCCGTTTACTTATTCAAGAAAAACTTGTTGAGCACGTGTATGTATTGGGCACTCTTCTAGGTGGAGTAAGTCTGTGAACCAAACTGACAGATCTCTGTCTTCAAGGGATTTACACTAGTGGAAGACCAAAATTAAATACCAAAAGAACTTCAAAGAAGTACATTATATAGTATGGGAGAGAGGGATGAATACTAACAACCACGAAAGGTAAGGCAGGGCAAAGAGGGCCAGAGCACGGAAGTGATGAGGGGTATTGAGGGACAGGTGCTGACTGCAGTTTTAAACAGGGTGGTCAAGGAAGGACTCATTGCAATGGTGACATTTTAGTAAAGACTTCTTCAGGTGAAGGAGTTGGTCATCTGTGTATCTAGGGACAGACTATCTCAGGAAAAGAGAACAGCAAGTGCACAGGGTGTCTGGTATGTTCAAGGAAGAATATAAAGAGGCCAGCACAGCAGGAGTCAGAGGAGAAGAGTCTGGGGAAGCAGCGAGAGGAACCGTGTCGAATCTGGTAGGCCTTTGTACCAATTTGCTACCTACGCACAAGGAAAGAGTAACAGCCTTCTTCTAAACTTGCCTGTTTTTCTTCCTATTTCCAGCGATTTCTATGAACCTTTCTAAACACAACTGAGATTTTACTTTTTCTGTGAAACTTTCCAATTCTTCTTCCTCTCATCTCTTAACCTGAATGGATTCATACACTACCACTGATTATCACAGTAATACATGAGGATGTTGCCAACAAAGACATGGATATTAAACATTTCACTAAGAGTGTTCTCTGTGCTTTATCACTTCATCTGCATGGTCTCATCTAATCTTGACAATCCAAAGAAGTAGGCATTACTCTTTCAATCTTTCTAAGAATTAGGAGATTGTGATTTAAAGAGGTTAAATAATTTCCTCTAGATCACATAGTCATTAAATGCCAAGCCAAGATGTCAATTGGCAGTCTACAATTTCAAAAGCAGAAATCACATTGCATTTCTGGCATAAATGACACTGGAATAAAGTGGCTAAAACATGGACTTTAATAGTTAGACTGCATTTAATACCAGCTATGTTTCAGACAAACTTAGAGAATTTGCCCAAGTTACCTCACTTCCAAACTGTTGAAAATACCACTACCCCACTACAGGTTTGTAAATTCTAAATATTTCAATATAACTTAGTTTTATATGTTATTATTTGTAATATTATAAAATATTATGAAACCAGAATTTGTAAGAGTTTTAGCGTTACTTAGAACTAGCAAGTATAGGCGATATAAAAGTATTGTTTTAATCATATACATTTGTTTCATAAAGGCAAAGACTCTCACTCATCTGTAAGAATAAAAAACAGGGCCAGTGCTCCATACCTGGATGATAAATATTCATGCAGAGGTTCAAAATCTAACCACTTTTCTTTTCAACACTCTTGTTAAGAAAGCCCTTTTATTTTCCTCTTCAAATAGCCCTGACACTTATTTTTACTGAAGATTCTTCTCGAGATTTCTACAAAGGATATGTATTTATAATATAAACACTTAAAAGAATCTACAAATTGAGTTAAAATGGTACACACTTATTTGTAATAATTTAGTGACCCAAGAAGGAAAAATAAATTTCTAATGATTTTCTTACTTTAAATCTCAAGTTATAGCCATCAATATATTGTATATTTTAACGCATGTATTTCTTGGATTAATAAGAGGCTTGAGATACATAAAATAGAAGAGGTTTCTATTTCTCACTAATATATGGTTTTAACATGCTTTTTGTTCTATCAAAGCTTTGCCTTTATATTATTGATTAAGAATGTTGGGACCAGCAGTTGGCGTAATGGCTGTGTTGCTGGAGTCCCAGTCCCGGTGGCTTAAACTCCTGCTGGGCATGTGTGCGTGTGTGCCCAAAATCCCAAGAGAAGAATAGAGGAGAAGGGATTGCAGTGTGGCCATCCTTCCTGGGAGGTGATTTTTCGTTTTCTGTCTCTCTCTGTCTTTCTGGTGTGCGCACACGCCTTAAGCAAAAAAAAAAAAAAAAAAAAAAAAAAAAAAAAAAAGTTTCTTTGGTTTAAACATGCAAGAATCAAAAAGTCCAAGTTTTTTCCTTTATTCACAACTTAATAGTTGTATGATTTTGGTCTTATGCTTCTTCTTTCACAGGGTATTGCTGAAATTCTTTAAAAAGTACAAAGGTACATTAAAAAGTAAGGTATAGCCATTATTATAGTAGTAAATCAAACAAAATAATAAAAATTGGACAATGGTCCTAAATAAATCTATATTCTTTTGAAGTTCTATTTTTCATTATTATTTCCTCTCTTTTTATTAACTTGTGAAAATATGCAGATTAAAAAGAGATACATCTATTAAAATCTATTTATGTGCTACTTTTCTTTCCTCCTAATACTAATTTCAGTTCTAGAAATTTGTGGGGACACGTTTAAGAGAGAGAGTCTGAGGTGTGGGGACATGCTCTGAGCAAACATCACATGCTCTTTTGGGGTTTGGCAGAACCTTGTAACTTGTCTTTCCTTGACCTTGGCTGCAGACAGAGCAAGGGTGGAAGTTGCAAGGGGCGTTCCAACAGACACATGTGATAGACTTTAAGAAACATCTTGGCAAAGTCCAATCCCTGCTCTGCATCTGAAAGGTTCCTTAGCCTACTCTGGGTGTGGTGGTGGGAGAAGATCTTTAGCTCCTTCCCCACACCTAACAGCTAGTTTTTTGCATTAGAAAGGAAGATGAGATTTTCTCTTGATGGGATCATCACCAAGGGATACACCTGGCCTGGTGTGACTAAGCCCTCATAGATTTGTTAACTGCTTCTTATTGTCTGGAACCTGGCAACCAATGTATGAAGTGTCGTAAAACATACATGTGTAATGTCTCCTTGTTCTATAAATAAAGACGTCCAGTTCATCTGGGCGGCACAAGTTGCTTGGGCTACCTAGGCTCAGGCTGCCTGTGTCCGTTTCTACTCTACCTTTTGTCTCATTTTTTATGCTTCTTCCATAGTAGTGCCGAGCCCGAGGGTGGACGCCGACAGAAATTCTCTGAAAACACTGGCTAAATAAAAATTTTTTGAACATATTATAATTCTGGAAAAGGATAAAGTGAATGTTAATAACAGTAATGTTATTTAAGAATCATTTATAAGAAAATGAAAACACAATGTTTAATTTGGCAAAAATATAATAAAAATATATCACATTATGTTTTCATTGAATTAGAACACATGAGATGGGGGTTAGTGCCAGAAGTGGAGTGTGTGGAGAAGCGGGACCTAAGGAAGGACATTTGGAGGAGGGATATGGAGACAGAGCATTGACGGGATAGGGAGGTGTGGTATTATTGGTGGAAGATATTCTGATCAACTGGACTGGGGAGAAATTATTATTTGTAAGCTAAATAATATGATTGAATTTATATAAAAATTAAAATTAAAAAAGTGGGGAAAAAAAGAGAAAAAAAGATATAAGACCGTATCTGTATATACATGCCTGCTGACTACTTACATAGCTTATACTGTTTTAATGTAAAATGCACTCTCCATGATCTTACTTACTCACAAGTTTGGGAAAAATTATATACGAACAGAGCTGGTCTAAGTAAGAAACGTTCATATGCAGCCAAGATGTATGCATGCAGTTAAGACGCGTTTACCCTCCCACATTATTACTGATACTTATGTATATGACCGTAGCCGTTTTAGTACATGGGTAAAGTTCATTCATTCAAATAAGCAACATTTTTGAAAAGGTCACTTAAAATTTATTACAAAGCAAAAAGAAGTAAGTAATAAACTGAATTTATAACTGGCTCTGCACTAACTGCATATATGTGACAACTGCCATAAATTTTGGAAATGAAGAAGTACGTGATTTGTTTATTCCAGAAATATTTTTGACAAAGAAAAAAAAAATTCATTCACTTTATAGGAAAAGGAACTGCTTAATACCCTTGGTCAAAAATTCTCACAGAGAAGTACCTAGTACTAAGCAACAGGTATGAGAAAATATACAAGTTTGGTTATTTACAAAAAACAAAATTAAAGCTAGTTTAGCATAACAACTGAAATCAATCTTAAAGTGGGATGCTTTACATATTTAATGTAATGTTCTGGAAAACAGGGTAATTTTATTGAATACTTTTAGCATTTGACTCATATACCAATTGTACCCTTAAAAAATATACAAGTTATAGGTCCAGCAGGTGGGAGGTGGTTGAGGCACTGGACTTGTACATGGTCAACCATGGTTTGAGACCCAGACCTGGCAGCTTGCTTTCTCATTTTCTCTCTCTCTCTCTCTCTCTCTCTCTCTCTCTCTCTCTCTGTGTGTGTGTGTGTGTGTGTGTGTGTGTGCCTTTGTCTCTCTCTGGTGAGCTCACAGCAAATTAAAAAATAATAATGCTACTGATAAATAAAATAAAACAAATAATTCTTCAAAAAACGTATACGATGCGAAACTATTCTCAAGCATATTGGAGTCAATAGATTCAAGATAATTTTATATATATATATACATATATTTTTTTTTTTTGGAGAGGTTTTTGCTATAGGGCGCGTGCGCTCGCCAGACAGACAGAGAGAGACATAGAGACAGAAAGCGAGAAATCACCCCCCAGGGGGGATGGTCATGCCGCAATCCCTTCTCCTCCATTCTCCTCTCGGGATCTTGGGCACGCACGCACACGCGCCCGGCGTGAGTTGTAAGCCACCGGGTCCGAGACGCGAACCGCGGTCGACTACGTGGGAGTCCAGCGACATAGCCATTACGCTAACTGCTGGTTCCCAAGATAATTATATTAAACTACATCTTAAATGTACTCAGTAAGAATGTTACATTTTCTTGAATAAGGTCTTTACCAAAATAGTATAGGGTTGATTAGGTCATAATTTTAGTAATTTACGCTAGTTTTTAATACTTAAAGATAGTTGGTTCAACTATGTGTACTAAATTCAGAATTTGAATGTTTCAGGGGGCATAATTAAATACACTTATATTTTCCTAAATTGCTATTCATAAATTTTGGTTAGCTCCAAGCTACAATACAACTGGAATCTAAGTTTTAGTAAGAGTCACAGAATTATGTAATAGAGATTCAAAGTAATGTTTATATATTAAAATAATGCTATTTAAAAATAGGTACTTTCTCACTGAAATGATGGTTTTACAGTCTTAACATTCTTTAGAAACAAAACTATAAGGACACTTTCACTATAAATTTAAAGTCAGAAACGTTCCCAGAGGTTCCAGATTTGTATAGTTTTTCTTTATCATTGTTTTAAATATCCTATAAGTTCTAGAAAATATTCCTAGATTTACACAGACCTATCTTCATATTCATTTCAAATAAATTAAAGTATCACTTGTAATGACATCAAGAATGCTTACTATTAAAATTAAACTATGGAGACTTGGTTCCTTAAAAATCGTGTGTGTGTGTGTGTGTGTGTGTGTGTGTGTGCGCGCATGTGAACACACACATGTCTGTGCATAATATATGCTGTGGTAAATAAAAGGACAGCTACATGTTTTTCAAGGTATTTGAACTTAGTAGAAAGCAAGTATTTACTTTTTGTATTATGGCATTATCTTCAAAATTATCAAATATGACCCTGATATAAGACACCTAATGGCTAATTGCATAAATTGTATAATGGTCATTTCATTTAGAACATGGACTAAATTAATGAATAAACAGATAAAGCTTTTGAAAGGTGAAACTGCAAGTGTTCATTGAGTTTTGTCAAGTGGTTGACATGGTTACCTACAGATGTTAGCATTAGTTGAAATAGTAATTTCCTCTCTCCTTTTTTATGGGTACATATTGTTCCTACATTTTAATAAAAGTTCATTACATATAATTTTCTATTTTGTATAGTCATCGTAGTAGAAAGTCATTTAAATGTATTTTTTTATTGAACATAGGATTTACTTAGAAGTCATTAAAATGGAAAAATATATATGAAAATCATGTATTGGTAAGAGTTTCCTTTAGAAATTGCATCTAAAATGCTTATTTCTGCTCCTAAAATTTATTTTTACAGTTACACATGAAAACTAAGAATTCAAGTAACGTAATAAATTCATATACCACTAAATTAAGCTAGTGGCATATCATGCATGTAAAAGTGAAATTACTATTTGGATTTCCATTTTGGTTAATAAATGCTCAGTTAAACTCACATTACTATTCATTAACAAGACCATCATGTTTTAATTGTAATATACTTTTGTCATTATAGAGGAATAAATTCAAAGGCTTTCCAGGATTTTCCCTTCTAAAACAAAATTCTAAGTTCTTTGACAGCCATGTCTCTGTCTTTCTTTTTCTCTCTCTCTCTCTCTCGCCCCTCCCTCTTCCTTTTTTCCTTCCTTCCTTCCTTCCTTTTTTAAAAATATTGCTGTAGGGTGTGTGTGTTCACCAGACAGAGAGAGAGAAAGGGAGGGAGAGAGAGAGAGAGAAAGTGAGAAAGCATCCTTCATGGGGGAACGACTACACTGTAATCCCTTCTCTTCCATTATTCTCTTGTGATTTTTTTGGCAAGTGTTTTTCCACCTACTGTGCCAGACTCAATTCATGCAGTCATTCATGTGAGATCCAGCACCTTTACCACCATGCCACCTTACTGGCCTGGACTTTGCTTTTTCTTAACCACTGTTGTGATTCCATACATTAGAATACTGTGCATAACAGGAGTACAATAAATTTTGAATAAATGAATAGCAATATAGATTGTAATAAATCCTTATTTAATTTATAGAATTATTGGATATATTTTACATTCTAATTCAAAAAGACATTATATTTGCACTAATTTTTAAATTAGAGATTTTACTAATTTTTCTAAAACAAGATATTCTATTTTAGAAATCAGAGAGTAGCAGATCAAATTGAAGTTAAATTACAAACAAATAAATATAAAGCAGATTAGGAGAGAAATGTTTTAGGGATGAAAACATGCTAAAATATTCCTAAAACCTTCATAAAATATTAGTTTGCCTTATTCTCCAACATTTGTAAAACATTAGGAATGTTTCCTAAGTACTTAGTTTTCCCAGTTGAGATCCTAAAGGTATTTTGATTGTTTACAAATAAATTACATCACCCTTAACTAAGGCTACAATTACTCTGCCACATGTACATATACTTTTAAAATGAAAAAAAAAAAAGAAAAGAACCTTTATACTCCTATGACCAAATGTTCTGTGTGAGATGCCACGTCTATGTATCCCCTTAATATGTTTACCAATGTGTTGGCTGAATTTCTGCCCATACCAGAAGAGAAGCATCTTAAGCACCTGAAAACTTACTGTGACTAGTTGAGAAAAAATATTTACAATAAGAACTACATATAATAAATACCATATACAGGAAAACAGGGTTAACTGCAAATTCAGAAGAATAACAAAGTAATGGGAAAATGTATATGAGGTGCTTCTGCAATATCAACATGCAGTGGATTAAAAGCACTGATGCTACTACTTTTATAAACCTACCTTTCTTAAGTGGCTGGCCCTAGCCCTTGACAATATTTTATTTAAAATAACAATACTCAGGAAATAGATAAGAACAGGTATTCCACCTAAAACCAGACATTAAAAAAAAAAAAAAAAAAAAACCCCAAAGCCTTAACTCCATTATTAACAAGCTTACATAGCAACAAAACAAGACAACCATCAACCAATATAACAAAGAATAGGCTCTGAGACAAATCTTAATATAGTTTAAAGCACCTGAGAATTCTGATTTATTCATATGTAAACAAAAACAGTATTTGCATATGCTTCTAGAAATCCAAAATACTGAAACAAATGCTCGTTTATATAGAATTATTTCACTGGACTCCAACTTTAAGATGTTTAAACTCCCTTTTCGTGTCACCCTCGTTTCAGGAAGTATTCTGAGGTGCTTTATCAGAGCTGAATGCATTTTTTGATGAAATCACCACAAATCTGGCTCCAGCTCCTGAAAGGAGGCATGTCAGAACCAACATTTCTCTTGGTAACCCTTCACTTGATGGCCCAGAAGTCTCTAGGAGCCACTTGTCTGTGAGGAGGAGTTGACTAGTACCTGTCATTTTCCGGAGATGCATGCTGGATTTGAATCCTGGGGCTAGGAGGTCGTCGCCTATCTAGGGAGGGGGACCATCTACCCCTGTTTGCCCAGTGAACAAGACAGGAAAAAACAGGACATTTAGTAACTCCTAAAATAAAAGAACACATGGAACAACAGGACTGGAAAAGCACCCCAAAAAAGCAAAGTGTAGATTCGTCACTCCATAATGTAATCTTCTTTTGTAAATTTTAGAGAGATAAGTTATAACACCATAAAAGACAAAACCTGTAATGTTACAAGTAAATAAAGAATCATTTGGGAAGATGTTTGGAATCTGTCCATGAAGTGTTATTTTTTTCTTTTAAAAGGTACTTATGTGCATATATGCATCCATATGGACATAAATGCGACTATAACTTAAGTCTTAAAAGACGTATTGTTAAGAATCTGGCTTGTTTGAAAATTAAATGGGCTTAATGTACTACTGCTTATTTGATATAAGGCTTTGAAATTATTGGGTAAAGTGGCATCAGCATGGATTTAATGAAAAACAGGAACACAGTTATGTGGAGGAAATAAAATGTTCTTCGGTGGAAAAAATGACGAGATAGATAATTCCTGGGAAGGCTACTGATGAAGTCTTAACTAGTTTTATTGTTGAAAACTACAGGGCTAATTACTGAAATTGAAAAAGTTGAAAGTAAAAACTACTGGGTGAATAAAAGTGGAGAATACAGATAAATTAAATGGCAAATTAGCATTACCTTTAAAAAGTGTTTATTAGCCTTTATTTGCAAAAATATCTCTCAGTTGATTAAAGATCATGTATTTAATACAAAATAGGAACACAGTTATGTGGAGAAAATAAAAATGCTCTCCAGTGGAAACAACAGTATGACAGATAATTCCTGAGAAGGCTGCTGGTGAAGTCTTAGCCAGTGTTACTGTTGACAACTGGTTGTTTTTATTTGTAGCATTTACAATAATGTTTTTCTTGTGATTAACAATTTGATTCCTGGCTTATTCTTTTTTTTTTTTTTCTTTTTTTTTTTTTTTGGGAGAGGTTTTTGCTCTAGGGCGCATGTGCTCGCCAGACAGACAGAGAGAGACAGAGAGATAGAAAGCAGGAAATCACCCCCCAGGGGGGATGGCCACGCCGCAATCCCTTCTCCTCCATTCTCCTCCCGGGATCTTGGGCACGCACGCACACGCGCCCGGCGTGAGTTTAAGCCACCGGGTCCGGGACTCGAACCGCGGTCGACTACGTGGGAGTCCAGCGACATAGCCATTACGCTAACTGCTGGTCCCTGGCTTATTCTTTTTAAACGATCTTGACCTTTGGTCTGTGTATAACCACTAATTACAAACAAGGAGTTGAAAATAAAGACGAAAATAAAAATGCCACCTAAAGGACTGAACAGGACAAATTTGGAAATTTTTATATATTAGATATGAAGATTTCATAAAGATAACTTCTTTAAATATTGGTTTTCCCATATGTAACAAGAGATAATAGAATCGTTTCAAAGGACTAATTTAAGTATAAGACTTTATAATTATCCAAGGAAACTAATTCTAATATTTTTAGGTCATCTTTCTTACCATCATAACCTGGGTGACTGGATTTTTAAAACATCTGGCCAAAAGCAGCAAAGGTTATCACCATGTGAGCAGAATATTTGAAGTTCTCAATTCTAGAACCCCCTTTGCTTAATCAGTCTTAGATGCACTCAATGACTCAAGTTGGGCTATGAGGAAGCCATGAAGCAAGCTGAAGGTATTCAAAATCAGAAGTTGGGCAGAAGAGAAAACTGCGTGGCATGTACTCCTATGTTACATATTTGTATTAAAGTAAAACATGTTGTTAATTCTAAATTATTTACACGTACTCTTATGTTACATATTTGTATTAAAGTAAAACATGTTGTTAATTCTAAATTATTTAAACAGTTGCTCAATTCAATTTGGAGGCTTTAAAAGGTTTTTTTTTTTTTTTTTCACTTCACTTGTTATTTTTCATCCACCATAGAAAGAACATATTTCTAAGATAATTGGAAAACAATTTCAACCATGGTGTTAACTACATTAAGTTATGCTCAGTTGTGTTAAAATTTACTGTAGTATTTAAAAATACAAAAATAGAGTTAATATTCCCCTGCGAAGTAATATTAACAAGATTATGAGTAACCTTGCTTTCTGAGGCAGAATTCCAGTCCTTGCGTTTATATAAGCGGAAAGTAAAGAAAAATGCTATAATTGTGAAACATGCAGTGAAAGCAATGGAGGAGAAAGGTGTACATTTAGAAACAGGCGGCTGTGAATGCAAGCTATTCGAAGGTAATTTCTGAACAAATATTTGGCATAATACATACATTTCTGTACCACTCAGAGTCCTTCTGAATATGCTGATATGTAATACCAATACAGTATGCTTCCCTTCTCTCTCACATATCAGATATAGTAAGAGCAGGATCAGTTTACACCAAAGTTCTTGTCCTTACATATTACTTAAGTTTTATTATCTCATATGTTTTAGTATTAACTATGCGAGCATATTTTATATGCTTTTGAAAATGGGTCATAGTTCTTTTCTTTTTATATCATACAGAAAGACCAAAATTAGAATCTTTGTCCCTCACCCCTGCACTTTGACCCAAGTTATTGAGAAATACACAGTTTTAACTTTGACTTCTATTTTCATATTAACAAGCTAATGTGAAAAGCTATGTTGAAGATTTTAAGCACAAAATTTAACTAACTCAGCCCCTTTTAATTTCTCTTTTCAAACCAGCCTACCTACAAGTTACATTTGTTAGTTACATTTTTGGTATATCATTAGTACTTTAATTTCAGGTATTCTAAATTTATTAATTCAGGAACATTGATTTACTGGGAGTCCACTCCTTTTGCTGTGCTCAGAGTAAAAGAAGAAAGATCATTTTGACAGCTACGGGATCGAATAAACAGACTGAACTCTCTAGAAAATAAAGTATAGTGGTGTGTGTGTTTTAACAATTGCATTCAGACGCATAGCACAGAATAAATAACAAATACTTGTAAACTTTTAAGTAGGTAATAAGGAGATAAGACCCTAGGGCTTTGTAGTAATCTTGGTAAGGAAAAAAAAAAAAAAAAACTTTAAGAAATTAACTGTGATGATAGATATGAGGAGACTCAGTGATGATACACAAAGCAATTAAAACAGCTAGACCTCTGTAAGTTTTAAGTGATTCTTATTTACAGCTTTTACACTCCAGAATTGATCAATATTAAAGAAAATGTGTATTTGTTTAAATGTGTAATTAACATCCATGCTTGGATATACACACATCTTTTTTTTTTTTTTTATTTCGAGAGAGATTTTTGCCATAGGACGCATATGCTCACCAGAGAGACAGAAAGAGAAAAACAGAAAGTGAGAAATCACCCCCCAGGGGGGGTGGCCACACCACAGTCCCTTCTCCTCCATTCTCCTCTTGGGATTTTGGGCACACACGCACACGCACAAGCACCCTGTGTGAGTTTTTTTTTTTTTTTTTTTTTTCTTTTTTTGGAGAGGTTTTTGCTATAGGGCGCGTGCGCTTGCCAGACAGACAGAGAGAGACAGAGAGACAGAAAGCAGGAAATCACCCCCCAGGGGGGATGGCCACGCCGCAATCCCTTCTCCTCCATTCTCCTCTCGGGATCTTGGGCACGCATGCACACGCGCCCGGCGTGAGTTTAAGGCACCAGGTCCGGGACTCGAACCGCGGTCGACTACGTGGGAGTCCAGCGACATAGCCATTACGCTAACTGCTGGTCCCCCCTGTGTGAGTTTTAAGCCGCTGGGTCCGGGACTCAAATAGCAGGTCGATCATGTGGGAGTTCAGTGCCTTAACCACTGCACCGCCTGCTGGCCCCCATACCCACATCTCTAAATAGTACATAGTCCATGGCAGAAGATGACTATGAAGCTAATTATCTAGAAGAGAAATTTCGCAGAAATTATTCATGTCATAAATAGCACAAAGCAAAAATGCTGGTGAGGGATTGGAATATTAGAAATCAAACCAAATGAGATAACTTATATAGATGTACTTTTATTGTTTATTCTAATTACTGCTTTTAGTCTTTTAAAATAATTTCCCCAATATTGTTTTAGTTGAATTTCACTTATTTAATGATTATAGATACTTACACTTTGAAATAAGATTTATGATATTCATCTCCATTTAAGTTACAGTTGTTGATTTTTAGGTAGCAACCTCCACTTTCCCTTAGGTCTTCTGTTTCATCTCCAAGTAGAGGGAATTTCATTCAAGTAACCCTTTCCCTCACTAAACCTGGAGGAAGGAGGCGTGGCCTATCTGATAGGTGACAGAGTTGAAGATCAGGTTCAGGAGACCTAGCCCATTGTGGATACTCTTTCCCAATCAGTCGGTTGCAAACAGCAAATGCTGCCACACACAGACCTGTAGAGTACCCGGTATATGTAAGGGTTGACAATGTGCAGAAGTCTCTGTGGTTTATCCGGCTGATTACAGAATCCATTAGGAAGCTTGCAGTGCTAAAGTCACAGCTTCCAAACTGTTAACTGGATTTATCATGCTACTGGGGCATTGGGAAAGTCATGACACATTTTTGCATCAAAAAACATTTTAAAAAGTCATGATTATCCCAACAACTTAATATTAGATCTTCTGTCTTTCTAGCTACTGAGTCTAGCAATAATTTGGGAATGGAAAACAGGAGAATGTTTTAAGTCCTGCAAATCCCCAAATTAAATAATCACTAAGTAAAAGATAATAATGCTGTCACTAGAGATGGAAAAGACAAAAAGGATTTAATCCCTGCTCTGAAGAGGTTTACAACATACTAGAAGAAACAAACAGTAAATAAAATATAATGTGGTTTAGTAGAAGTATATAAAAATTTGTGAGTCCAGAAAATAACCTCTGACCAAAGAAAGGAAGGTATGTGTGGATGTTGGAAGTGGGGGTGAAGAGTAAAAAAAAAAAAAAAAAGTTTTACGAAAGATAAAATGTTTGGCCTACATTTTTGAAGAATGAATGGCATTTTTTTCTAAGAATTATTTTATTTAACTTTATTTATTATTATTATTATTATCATTGTTATTTTCCAGTTTGATCAGAGAGAGAGAGAGAGAGAGAAGTGAGAAAGAAAGCCACCAGGTCCGAGACTTGAACCATGGTCGGCCATGTGGGAGTCCAGCGCCCTTAACCACCATGCCACTTGCCGGCCCCATGAATGGCATTTTTAAGCAAACTACAAAGGAAGAGTATTTTAATTTTCATAGAAAAATAACTTGAGATGTAAAGTAATAAAGACTACCACTAGAACTTAGGAGAAAATTAATGACAACAGGAGTGACCTTGGAACTGGAGAAGTGCTATAACTGAGGAGACTGATCTGCTCATGAGGATATGATTTATTGATTTTGAATTTGAAAGATGTGCAGCAGTAGATGTGTTTCCTGATTATGTGGCTGATGCTATATCAATAGCCACAAAATGAGAGAAAATGCAGGAAAAAGGTTTTGGCTGTGGAGGGATAAAGGGAGATAACGAAGTGGATTTAGACAGTGTGATGTACTCAGTGTCTGGCAACTGTTTAGAAATGTAGCCTGTTACTCAGGAGAGAAGGCCTGCCCTTGCCCATTACAGGGGAGGATTGTCTTCACACATAACATAGCTGAAGTCTTGGACGGAAACGTAATACAAGGGAAAGGCAAGTATGGAGGGGGCAGAAAGTGAAAAAACTAAGGGCAGAACTAGGTAAGTAACTACCTTTAGGGGAATGGGAGGAAGAGACATCTATGAAGAGTCTGTGTTATAACACTGGCTTCAGAAAGCCTGTAGGGTTGGCCTAGTAGTGCAGTGTACACATGGAGCCAGATCCCACATAGCCAACCAGAGTTCAAATCCCAACCCCGGTGGCTTTAAAAAATATGCCAAGTGTGTGGGTCTGAGTGTTCCATATCATGATGGGATGGAGAAATGGACAAAAGGGGACAGCAGTGTGACCACATCCCATCAGGGTGTGTTCTCTCTCTCTCTCTCTCTTTCTCATGAATGTACACACTCTCCAGCAGCTTAAAAAAATAAAAAAAAGAGCAAAACATGTGAAGATACTTGTGGAAGAAGAGATTCAAGTGACAGGGTGGTTAGTGTAAACTGTTGCAACAGGTTGCTAAATGACCAGGGAACCAAGGTAATCCACAGAGGAATTTCAGGATTACAAACTGAGAAGAAGTCAGATTACAGAATTTACTAGAAGGAAAAAAGTGAGGCGGTAAGTATAGGCTCCTGTTCATGAGTCCTTAGTTAGGCTGTGATAACTATGAAAGGTCAGGGAAGGCAAAACACTCAAGGAACTGCTCTCCAGTGGCTCTAAAAATCAATGTCTCTGAATATTTAAGCAAAAATGTGTTTTAAAACCTGGAAAGGTAAGGTTGATAGCAGGCTTGTAACGCACTCTTTGCCATTCAGGGAAGCTAGGGATCATCTTTTACTACCAATAAAATAAAAATTTCTTGACTTAGGAGGTATGACTGGATTGAATTCGTCACTAAACTGTGGTAATCTGTAAATGCTTTTTAATTCCCGTAGTCACCAGAACATAACCTAGAGGGGCTCCTAAACTACAATGGCTTCCTTGCCATACAGTGCTCCTACATGCATTACTCAAATTCAGATGTTAGCCTGGGTCAAACCGTTTAACAAGGGAGAATAGGGAGAGCTGATAGTTTCCAATTCATCAAGGGAAACAGTGCTGCTTCTTTATCTTTTTTTGGGGGGGCAGGGGGGAAATTATGGTGTTGAATATCCAGTCTGCTTTGACTACTTTACCCTTCATGTTTATACAAAACTTTATTTATTGGAACAGTCAGCATACATAAGCAAATGGTATTAAGTTGGCATAACAGCATATGCATATATAAGTTGATCGAAATGGGTTAGAATCATCAAATCACTTAACAACAGTTCACAAGGCCATGGGAATAATGTTACTATATAGAGAATATGAAATCAAGTTTTCAAAAAATATTTTCTAGCATTTTATCTACCATGTATACATGAGTCATTACTACAGTCAATCAGAAAAATTAAGCATCCTGGACAATTCTGTAAGTCTACTTCCTTTTCTCAGAATGTCCTGCCTAGAGACTTCAGATGCATTCTCCAGAGAGAATGATGGCATTCTTCATACTGTTAATTTCTGCTTTGAGGCTGCCTATAGGCATGTATGCAAAGGGATATTATAGTTTATGCTCTAAACTGACAAGCATCTACAACTTACTTGCTCAAAAGTCATCTCACTTCATGTTCTTCTTAGCAACCAAGTGACCTCAATAAATGAAGCATCATTGATAATATCAAACCTTGTCTCCATGATTTTTTTAGAGGAAGTTTTTAAAAAATTATTATTACTCAATATACAGAGTGAACACAGCAATAATTTATTCTATTAAAAATAATTACACTCACCTGGACTTCATAATAACCTGTGTATAATTATGACTTGGTTATCTGAACTGTCTGTCCTAAGGGTATTAACTGAGAGATTACACTGACCCACGTACAGATTTGATAACTCTGACGCTTCCGTACCGTAAGGAAGGTTTTTCACCATAAGACAGGATTCACCATAAGGATGAACAGACACACACTGTCCCATACAACAGCCAGGGCTGCAGGATGCTTTTGAGCTTTGGAATGTGGCTCCTCCAAACTGGAAGGTGCTGTAAATACTAAGTATAATGCCTCTCACTTACTAGGACGAGGGAATGCAAAACATCTCGCTATTGGTTTCGCATTAATGAGATGTTCAAATGAACATAGTTGAAGACACCGAATTGAAGCATTATGTTTAGTTTTACCTGTTAAATACTGGCTACTAGAAAACTGAAAAGCATACATGTAGTTTGCATATTTCTTTCAGATATTGCTGATCTAGAAGATACTACAAATGTTAAGAGTGCTGTTATCATCAGAAGATTCTACTGACTTGGGTAATTCTATTCTTGTTTTTTTTTTTTTTTTGTTTTTTTTGTTTTTTTTTTTTCTTTGAGAGGTTTTCGCTATAGGGCGCGTGCGCTCACCAGACATACAGAGAGAGACATAGAGACAGAAAGCGAGAAATCACCCCCCTGGGGGGGATGATCACGCCGCAATCCCTTCTCCTCCATTCTCCTCTCGGGATCTTGGGCACGTACACACACACACACACACACACCTGGCGTGAGTTTTAAGCCACCGGGTCCGGGACGTGAACCGCGATTGACTCCGTGGTAGTCCAGCGACATAGCCATTACGCTAACTGCTGATTCCCTTGTTTTAATACTAACTAGAAACATATAACAATACAGTAAAAACTAGAAAATACAATTTTTTTTTCTGCTACCCTTAATTATTTTGGAAGGATAATTTATCACAAGAGTATAATAATGAAACAATTTCAATGTGATTTTAGAAGTCTATGGTCACCTCAACTAAAATTTCTGTAACAAATGTAAAAGAATATAAAATATAAATTAATTTTTCCTATTACAAATTTTACAACTACAAAAGAATACAAAATTGTAAAAGTAGATTTTTTAACAGTAAAAAATGAGTATGCATTATGCAACTCCAAAAATAGGTATCTCACAAATTAATGAATATAATCAGGCTATAAGATTGCTGGAGAAAAGCTTTAAGTCACTTCTGAAGAGTAAGAAGTGGGTTACATGAGTACAACTAAAATATTTTTTCTCAGAATTTATAAGGAGGTAGTTTACAAATTTCTTCTAAATAACTTCAAATTAAAAAGCCGTAAGAATTCTAAACATGATTAACAATTAGAACCAAGTTTTCAGAAATAGAAAGTTCTACAACAATGGAAAAATTAGATGCTTACAATTAGAAGCTAGTATAATATATAATCTCTGAATGCACTTGAGCTAAAATGAGAATTATCAATTAATCAAATAAAAGTTTAAAGCAAAATTACAAGGGTGTGTGTGTGTGTGTGTGTACACACATACATACACATTACATGGAATTTTGTAAGAAATCAGGAAATTTATAATTGAGACACCATTTCTTTTGTTGTTGTCAAGACATAATCTAATGCAAAATATAGCCTATATCAAGAGTAGGTTGATTTAAAAATGAATACACAAGTATGAAGGAAGTATTCTATCTAAACAGGATTCCTACTTGAGATTGTTGCTAAACCTACAATGTTTATTAGTAGAACTAATGGGAAAACGATCCTCCCTTAAGAAAACTTGCTGAACTTCATAACATTATCAGCATACAGAAGGCTCCCTAAGTAGTGTATAAATAAAACAACTGATCAGAAACAAAAGTGGAAAAGCAGCAGCCAGAAGCAGTTACAAATTACATCACATCATTTGCAACAACACTCATAGAAATATGTGTATGTGTCCCCTTGGGCTTACCCACATACGCATATCTCTACTTAGACATATACAGTAAGGGTGGGGAAATGTAGATAGCAAAGTGAACATGAATGAATAAATCTGCGAGACGCACATGAAACAAAGTGAGTAAAAAAAAAAATCACTACTACAAATGATAAGAAATTAAGAAAGTCTTTATTTAATACCTTTCTCGTTCTGGTGAATGCAAACTAGTATCTGGTCTCAAGCAGTTGGTACTAGCACTCCTAGCCCTGTCAAGGGAGGGCTGCAGTTCACTAGTGCCAGTGCATTGCATCCAGTGGTAGAAGAGAAAGACAAAGAAAACAAAGAAAGGAAGACCATGTTAGAGAGTAAAAGCATAAAAATAATGTTCCCCTGTACGTACGATGTAGAATCACTGCGATTCAGTTCATAAGGGTGTGAGAGAGTTGACAGGATGACGGTGCAGAATTTTGTTTAGAAAATGAAACTAAACAAAGATTATGCTTGAATTATTTGCATAATTTTTCAAAAGGGTCTCAGACCGAAAAATGAGACTAAATCACACCTACTTATGAAAAAACTGGATACAGGAAGCACTAAAACAAAATGCCTAGAACTTCATTACCAATAACAGATGCCACACCAAAACAAAATGAAGGACATTAGAGGAGAAAAAATTTTACAACTCGACTCTTTTTGTTCACAACATTAGACAAGGAATGTGGAGGGTATCACTTCCACATGTTCTTACCTAACCAATATGTCATCAGTAAATCTCAATACTCGTGAATGAAAGAATTCGTGATGAAGCGGAATGTCCTGTCTAATCACTGAGTTGGTCTTAGTATATGCAGGCAGAATTGAGCTTCACAAATTAAAATGTCAAAAAATAAGATAAAACAAATTACCAAAATTAAAATCAACAAATAAAACAACAAAATGACAAACACAGCTAGAACTCTGATATTTGAGTCAGTAGACTCCATTTAAAGAAATATTCTACAATTAGTAAGTTTTATAATGAAAATTATTTGAGCTATCAATTTAATGTTTCTTTTTATATAATTAATTTGAAAAGGAGATGTTTTTGCTTTATTAGACTGTAAATTTTCTCTTTTTAGTAAATAAGGGATGAAGGATTCATTTACAACTTGGACTCACTGTTATGACTCTTACCTGTAAAGATTCCAGTGAGAACTGTTCTGTAATAAAGGCATCTTGGGTGGTAATGTTTTATAGTGCCTAACAAGATGTCTGGAACATGGCAACACAAACACGCAGGAAACAGAAAAATATACATGAAGCATTTTTACTAGGACATTCAGAAAGAGAAAGGCCTATAATACTACATGGATGGATCTTTCTTTTTTTTTCTTAGAAGAACCACAATGATTACTTGAAGGCATGATTAAAATTGTTAAAATATAAAATTAGTAAAGGAACCTGACTTCAAAATTAAGTATAAATATTCAAAATTATCATTTAACTGCTTTAATTTTAAAAAGCACCTGCTAAACAAACGTATGAATTATTATTATCCAATATTTAAATGTACTATTTAACCTCTGATATAACATTATGCCTATTTCTATAGAAGTAAATAACTCACAGCTAAAATATAAATCAAATCGTTTAAGTAACTGGGGAGTTAAATATGATTGAAGGAGTTAGGCTAAAAATGAACAGTTGACTAATATTACAGGAACTAGTTGGTCATGGTACTTGACTGCCATAAAGAAGGGAAAGAACAAAAGGTCAAGGACTGAATTTAGGAGAGGAAGTTTTTTTTCTGTTTATTTTTCTGAATCCAAATCCAATGACACCCAAAACCTGCCACTGGAAATTGGGTTAGATGGATATCAGATGCAATCCAGAGTATGAATGCTGAACTGGCAGAAACAAGGTCCAACTTTACTGGAACTCCTTCAAAATCTGAAAGGACTTCTGGACTGTGAATGCCATAACGGCCAAACCAGGTCCCATCAATTAATTTACTTCTTGATAATTCAATGATGTTATACAAATTTAATTGTTGGTTACTAAAATCATTGTCTATCTCAACTTAGATTAAAGTAAGATAAATAGGGAAGGGAATAACATTTACTGAGGACATAGTAAACATTAAGTACCCCATTCATCTACTCATATTTATGCTAATGGTCAAATCATAGGAAGTCCCTCATATCTTCAGTTTTAAGATGTACCAGGAGTATCATACTGAAGCACAAGTTGAGGATAATTTTTATTGAAACTAAAGATGGTGGGTGTTTCACAGAGAAAATTTCTTCTTTTCAACCCCTAATTTGGATAAATATCTTTATAGTCATATAACTTTCCTAACCTATTACTTCAAAAGTGATTTTATTCCAAGAATATCCTAATAGGAAAAAGTACAGAATGGGAAAAAGAATGAAAACTACTAGGAAGTACAGTCTGAGGGTCTAAGTTATCACCTAGGCTTTCACCTTGGTAATTCAGGACAAGGCCCTAGAAAATCTTTCTTTCACTGGTGGAATATACCACAGGACCAATGTCATAATATACTTTTGCAAAAATTAGTTTAGTAGAAAACATCAAATTTACCTGATTTTTAATCCTTGCTCTATTATTTATCAAATTTAATACTTTTCAGTATTTTTCCTCATCTGTGAAATGATGATAATAATATCCATATAATTACTGCCAGGAAATTGAAATAAAGTGCATTAATTGTTCAAGCTGTACTTGGTACTCAATAAATGCTATTTTCCTTGTTTACTGGAAAGTTAACAAATTCTCATATTCTTCAAGGAACTAAATGGGTTTTTGTTTGTTTGTTTGTTTTTTGAGAGGTTTTTGCTACAGGGCACGTGCACTCGCCAGAAAGACAGAGACAGACAGAGAGACAGAAAGCACAAAATCTCCCCCCAGGGGAGATGGCCATGCCACAGTCCCTTCTCCTCCATTCTCCTCTCAGGATCCTGGGTACTCACGCACATGCACCCAGCGTGAATTTAAGCCACCGGGTCCCGGACTTGAACCACAGTTGACTACATGGGAGTCCAGTGACATAGCCATTACAGCAACTGCTGGTCCCATTAAATGAATATTATATGATGTGAAGAACTTGGACTAAGATTTCAGCCACAGACAGTTATATAAATGATAAAATTATGTCATTTATAATTGTATCTCCTAAAAAACTATAAGTATTTATATTTAGATATTTTGTCTTACTCAAATATAAGTGAAATGCTTTTATAAATACAAAGTAGAAGCATAGAAGAGATTACGTATACATACATGAACATATATTTGAACTCGAGTTATTTCTATCTCCATGCTTTCAGCATTATATGTTAGGGAATAAAAGGAAGGAGAGCTTTTGAAAGTTCAGGAATAAAATCTTAGGTGTGACAATTATAGTTGTAATAAAAAATGCAATTAGCAGTTGTTGAGGAATTAGTTGAGACAATTACTGTCACTATAAAAAATATCAAGAAGAAGAACATAGTAAAACATATCTTGGATACACACATTTGGCTGGCTCTATTTTCACTTCCCATCTTACTCTAATAGTAGCAAAAATAGGACTTTATCTGCCTCAGCTGAACATCACCTCCTCATTTTTAAATTATATATGTACAAATATAGCTATTAGCCTGAACTGGGAATGCAATGTCGTCATGCCAACTATATCTATTAAACAAAAAGGATATATTAGGTTCAGCATTATTAGCAAAGCATCAATCTTGAAGATTAGATTGTATGAAATGATGCAGCTATTAGTATATTATATTTAATATATTCTGATGTTTCAATTTTAAAAGAGGATGAAAAAAATCTTACTATTCTGCTTAGACTATTGAATATGCTAGAAATACATGTGTGTCTGGTGTGCCAGACACACACCAGGTACGATGTTGTATATGTGCGTTTTGGTTAAGTTACCTCAATGGGACTATGAGAAAATTTCCAGACTTATTTGTGAGGAATAACTACTACAAAAACTTGAATAGCTAGCCTTTGTAAAGAATTTGAGTTGATTTTCACGCTATTTATGATTTTATATTTTTTCCAGTTGGCAAACAGAATTAGCATTTCCTCTCTTATTTCCTATGGAAATCCAAGCAAACATGACTGTCATCATCAGTATGATAATTTTACATGTAACAAGTTAAAATAATTCTTATTAGCCTAATCTTATTTGCAAGACTGCACAGAACCACATGTTCCACACAGATACTAAAGAATCTTACATTTGTTGCAGTATTCCTTCTCTTTCCTATTCTTTTTCTTATTTTTAGCTTTATTTATTTAATTAATTTATTTGACCAGAGAGAGAGAAAGAAAGCGAGAAAGTAAGCCGCCAGGTCTGGGATTTGAATCGTGGTTGGTCGGCCATGTGGGAGTCCAGTACCCTTAACCACCATGCCACCTGACAGCCCCTCTTTCCTATTATTTTACTGGCTAAAATATTTGAAATAGTTTACTTGCATTTTGGGTGTCCTACTGATTTCCTACTTCCTTATCTTCTATTAACTTTAAATTATTAAAAGATATTTACTGTATTCTGTGATTAATCTATAAGTAATCCAAAATTTTACTTTGGATAAGAAATTCAGAGATAACACGATTAACAGAATGCATCGGGCTCTAAATTCCAATTATGATACCCCTTTTCTGTTCATCCCTAAGAGATGTCATATCATCACATGCCTTTATGGGAGGGTGTGTATTGTAGCATTTCTGAACTGGTAGTGGTAGAGGGGTTAAGAATTTAACAGGTCAAACATCCTCACTCTTTATCAATAAAGGAAGCTGAAACCTGGCCATTTAAAATAACTGGTAAAAATTTTACTCAAAGCAAACAGCACATAAACAACATATTTCAAAAGGAAATAGAAAAGACTACAACAACAGACTCAAAATTAAAATTATGGAAATGATAACACTGCCATGCACATAAGATCAGACCTCTTGTGACTAGACAAGTAAGTGTGTGTGAATGTGGGGCAAAACGGTACCCACAGTGAGTGTTTAGGATTTTAACTGCAGAAAGCAGTTCTTCTGTTTTAGAGTGTGAAAATAGTTCCACAGAGGCTCATTGGTCTCTAAAATTTAATTATACAGATGGCAATTCTGCCTGGATAATAATTCATGTATATTTGGAACCTTTTTCATAACCTCCGTATGAATAAAAGCAAATTCTGAATACTTGGGAAGCTTACTTTACCTATGTATAATAATATCACTAAGGGAGAGACGGAAGAATAGCAGAATGGAAAGAGAGTCATCACACACAGTCACCATTACCAAATCCCTGTATTTACCTGGTAGTATGGAGGCATTCTGCACTTCGTCCTCGTTTTGCTCTGGGCAGCATAAGAAGCTCACTGCACAGACAGGATGAGTGGTGAGTGAAACAGATAAATTATGAGGCATTAAATGACATGGGTTGTGCCGATGGTATGCCAATGAAAACATGAAAAGGGAAGAAACCAGATTGTCCGCACTAGCATATTTGCTTGAGAGGTTAAACAAAAATAAACATGACAGCATTTTAAAAATTTAAACAATAAAGTACAAACATTATGGTCAAAGTCCTAGCTGTTGCTGATTTGCTACTGTATTGTAAAGTAATTGTATAGAGTATCAAAACAAAACAAAATTAAACCTTGCCTAAATAGCCTATAGAGATCTATTTCCAATTACAGACATTGCAATGTTTTATGATTTTTAAAAGGCCTACATATTTGGCCTTTTTAAATACTAAAGGGAACCCCTAAAAGGTCTTAATTGTTTTTTAGCAACTTAAAGCATGATACTTTTCTTGGCTTTCACGGCCCACTGAAAATGCAGTATCATACTACGTTTCTTTTTAACCAAGACTGTCCTTGATTATGACACTTTTTCTACATCCAAATTAATCTCGCTCTATTAGAATGCCCTGGTCATGTAGCCCTTTGTTTTCTCTCCTCGCCTAAACTCATGGTGGACAAAATAAATGCTGACAAAGTAGCCCTCATTCAACTTGAACTGAGAAGTATGTACCCTATTCCTAAACCTTCCTTGGCGCTCTTCGTGACTCCACTTTTGAAGGTCATGATACCACTTAGCACAAGAGGGTGACACTTAGAGGAATATGAAGTTTTACTTGAGTGGCGTCCTAGGTTCCACAGCAAAAAATCAATCATTCAGCACCATTATCATTTCCTACTCCTCTTGGAAAATTTCCCAATTTCAAAATGTCAGAAAAGAATATTCAAAAAGATGGGTGTTGTAAAGCTTGAAATCAGATTCTGAACTTGGGATCAGGCTTATCATATAGGTATATGTTTACTACGAGAAGAAAATCTATGGGTATGTAGAATAATAGATTCTTGATGGAGATTTACAGTAATTGTTTCCATAAAATATTCTATCATAAATCAGCACTAAACTTAAGTACATATCCATATAAAAAAGAAGCTTCTCAGTATTTTGTGCTTTATAGACATTATCTGGAAAGACATTTTATGAAAAGAGAGGTATATAACAAAATCATTACTATTTAAGTTCTTACAGAAACTCTGCAATATTAAATACCTTTCAGGTGGCCCATATGCAAAATGTTTTTAATTACATAACATAATTTTTCTAATTTCATGAATAATATCCCAAGCACTAGGACCCACAAAAACAACATATATGATAACTGCTTAAGAAGGCTCCTTTCTATAATTAAAGTCAGTATCTAAGATCACGATAAGCTGTACCTTTAATTTTTATTGTGTGAAAAAAATGCATATAACAAAATAATGGAAGCTAAAAATTTGCTAGTGTATTATTTCTATTAGATTAGCATAATAGTTGTTCATGGAGAGCCATTCAGTTCTGGGTGATGAAATTCATTTACTCTCTAAAGTGTCATAACGCAGTATCTGTATATATTAAAACAGAGCAAAGAGAAGTTTGTAGAGTTGAGATGATATTTTGGACAAGTACCTGTCTTGTTCTGATAAATACTGACTATCCACATCTCTGGATCTATGATCAGCTGGGCTTCGGGAGGCATCATGGTGTCTGGTTGGAGAACGTGACCTTCTTGTTGGATGGATTTCATCTAGACTCCTAGAATGATTACAGAAGCTAGTATGTGTTAAATGTATCATTTTCACTAAACAGATGGGCAGACTAACGGGAAGGAATTAACAGTAGCTGGCAAACAACTGTCATGGATTGAAAAGTGTTGCCATCATAACCCAAACCTATTTTATCAAGACATTAAGGATATTCTTTTCTCTGAGTGTTTTGTCTGTACTGCATTTATCCAACCTTCTCTACATCTTTACTAAGAAAGAAACACGATTTTATTCTGCACATTTTTTTTTTGTTTTTTTTTGGAGAGTTTTTTTGGCCATGGGGTGTGTGTGCTCTCCAGAAAGACAGAGACAGAAAGCAAGAAATCACCCCCAAGCAGGATGGACATGCTGCAATCCCTTCTCCTCCATTCTCCTCTAGGGATGTTGGGCCCGCATGCACATGTGCCCAGCGTGAGTTTAAGTCACTGGGTCCAGGACTCGAACTGCGGTTAACTACAGGGGAGTCCAGCAATGTAGCCATTATGCCATCTGCTGGTCCCTATTCTGCACATTTAATTACAATTTCAAAAGTCTGTTTCATGGTCAGAAAGAATCAAGTATTATATTACATATGTCTTATTTACTTTTCCAAGTATTTCAAGTAATTCAAAAAGACAACCCTAAATCTCTTAAAATTGCATTCTGCCTCTTAACCTTGTCCTTTTAGCCAATTCTATTCACAGTTCTGATTCATTACCATATCATTTCTCCTCACAGGAGATAAAATTAACAAACAGAACACAAAACAGTTATTCAAAAACTTGGAGAGTAAAGAACACAGTTTAGGTAATGGAAGAATAGCATCTCATTTACAAATGATTATGAATAAAGAACTTGATTGACCAAGCCATTATTTAATTTCAGTTAGTCTTAAGAAAATTCACATTATATTATCATTTTTAGAAAGCACTGTCAGAGACACTGAAACCGCGTCAAAGCCTACCTCTGTAATGGCACATGTGGTAACCGTGAACGCGGCCTTCCCTGATCATCGCCACGATGAGGAGATACTGAACGTGAGCGGTGATGAGTAGTTCTTTGCTGTTCTGGCACAGTTAATGTTGTGGATTTACTTTCTCTAGCACTAGATCTATAACCTACTGGTGAGAATACACACACACAACATTAGTCCATGTTCTCCAATAATGCAAACATCAATGTGAAGGTATCAAATTGTATTAAAGCGGCCGTCAACCTAGTAATGTTAAATGCCATGCAATCAGTATTATTTGCCTTATCTTTGAGAGTAGTAGGTATACATACACAGAGTATAACTTGTACATGCATAAGGGACAGGTTACACTTTAGCTCCAAGGTATCACATAGATATTGACCAGGATAGTGGATGCCTCAGACACTCTGATGAGTTGGGATAGTATTTTAAGGAATGAATGAGTTAGTGACTTTTCAGCAACACAAATCAAGCACTTGACAGTGAACAATAGTTAAAATACAAGTCAATGCTTAGAAATTTGCTGTCTCTTTAAATTTAAATAAATGCTAAACTCCTAAAATGATTACAGGAATTCATATGTGTCATAGGAATGGATTATATTATTTTCTAAAGGATAAATTATTTTATAAGAGTCACTGATGGGCTCGCTAATAAGAAAATAAACATGTTATAGCAGCAATTTAAATTATAAAAATAAAAATTATATATCAATTTTAACTAAAAAGAAGAATAGTGCAGGCCCCATAGCTTACTAGTTAAGAGAGCCAGATGTCACATGACTGACTATGGTTTGAATCCTGGGTCCACCAGCTTGAAAAATACACCAGGCCTATGTGTGTTCATGCCCAAAATTCTAATAGAATGGAGAAATGGAGGAGAGGAGATTACAGTATGACCATGGTCCACTGGGAGATACTTTTCCCCCTCTCTGTCTCTGTCTTTCCAACTCTCTCTGGCAGGTGCATGTCCCCTTTAACAATAAAAGAAAAAGAGAGAAGAGTAGCAGTTCTTCACTATCACAAATACTGACTATAAATTTTGCAAATCACACAATACTGAAATTTTAAAATATAAATAGTATATAAGTGGAGATCACTATTGCAATAATGGAGAGAAAATTAACCCTCTCAAAGAATCAAACATTGGATATACCATGGACATCTAAAACTATTCCATAATTCTGTTATTTATTATTTATAATTCAGTTAACATAACTGTAATGAAAGATAAATCCTAACAGCCACTTCTTCCTGAAGTAAAAAGGTTTATATCATTTCTGACTTAACTGAGATAAAAGTTTCAAATCCATAAAAACAAGTTAGAGTACAATTTTTCCAGAAGGGTCATTGTTTTCTATTATTGCAAAGAAAATAAGTTATGTAGCCAAAGGAAAAATTATTATATTTACAACTACGTTAAAGGTATATTATATGAACCATGAAAACATTAAATTGAGCAGCTCAAACTATTGTTCATTTATAACTAAAAAACTTTCATGTTATTTGTAAATATGCTGTTAAATATCATTATTAAAGGCAGACAACATTCTCGAGCAGTTTGTTGTGACTGCATGATTGTATGACAAAGTAGAGAAATGTCTTTAAATATTTCATAAGCTGAAATTTGACAATATAGATACCAAGAAACTTAATCACTTTGTCACTCTAAAAAAGTTCATATAATGACCAAAAATAACCATAGATCTTATAACTGATCATTTCATATCTTTTTACCATGCTATGAATTAATAGCAATGAAGCTCTTACTTTTAGTTTTGTGCAACAGAAGTTTTTGTTGTTTAAATGTATAAGATATGATATTATGGTTAGAAAGTCCAGCTATATGAACATGAAGCAAATATATTTCATAGCTTAGTATTTAACAAAATGATGACTGTTTTTAAAAATAATTATTTAAAGTTTTGAATTACTTAAACATGCAACATTTACATTTGGTATCAATTAGACAATAATTATTAAAGGTCAATATTACATTGAGAGGACCACTTTGCAATGTGAAAAAGTACTCAAGGAATATAAATAAATTTTGTATAATAATTATGAAACAAATTTTAGAAAATTTAGACATCTGCTATAAAAAGTATAAAATTAATCTTTCCTGGCATTTCTGTCATTAAATAGAAATTATATCCTTTTCTATACTGTTATCGAGGAAAACAAGTGATATCCTGAAGTTTTTTATACAACAATTTTTTATGTAAATTTTTCAAAATTCACCAAAAAGTTCTGAATTTCAAAAGAGAATATACTGAAGGCAATGTAATACTATTTTGGTGACTCCCAGCCAGGGAATGTCATTTGTATGCTGTAATATTCAAAGTTTTAACATTTGACTCTATACTTCACTCATGCTAGATAAATAATCATTTATAGTTCTTTGTTTTTAACAACAATTTGGTTTACTCATATTAATTTGTTGACAACACATGTTCAACCTTCAGAGCCATTTGTGAGAGAGAACTGCTATTTTATGCTCATTTCAATGTTTTATTTGGCTCAGAGTTAGAGGTTAGAGTCATTTTTCTAGCCATTTTCTGAATTTCCTGTAATGCTTTGAAAAGTTAAGGTTGCCAGATGTCTTGCCTTAGATGAGAAAGTTCTATATATGGTTATTTTTATTCTTCCCAAGCAGCTGAATTTATTTATGTTAAATAATAAGGCAAATAAAATGTAGCTCTGGTAGTCTCAATGGTTTATGCCTTTTCAGGTCAGAACTTGAAGTGAAAAAGGTATAAATACACTGAAAAAGAACAAAGAATTCCACATTCTTGAAAAGCCAAGGTATTGGTAGTTTAAGATCTGACTGTGGTAGAACATTTCAAATTAAGCTTTTGAGCTTCTTTTAGGGCATATACAACAAGGAACATCACTGAGTGTATTAAAGATAAGGAGCTGGCATCCACATCTACACACATTTTCCCTTTATACTGGATGCTCGAGAGTATAGAAGAAAATTTATAATCGACTCTAAAAGTGAATGAGAATGCCTCACATGTGTTTAGTAACCGACCTCCTTAGTTTAACTTCTTACCTATTTTACCAGAGCCACCTCTTTCATGTGTATTTAAAATATTACTGTTTGACTTGCTATATTATATTTGCCACATATTAGTGCCTTGAAGACTATCATATATCCACGTATTGGATCAAGGAAGAGTACATCTGAAAATACATATGAATTTCAGGATTCTCTCTATTAATTTACGAAGATACGTCTAAAATAACATAATACTAGTGATGTAAGCTATTATTTATATTCTATTTAACATTTGGCTCATTACCTTTCTAAATACTAACTAAAAATGAACAGTACATTTGAAATGACAATTTAGACACTGTATCTGTGTAATACAAGAGATTGCACGTTTGGAAATGCAATCAGGAATAGAGCATATTTCAGTATAGAAGTATATTTAAAATGCAGTGTTCTTTGGTGGTGCCCAAGCACTTATCTGAGCTGTGATAGATCCTATGACTCTTGTTTGATATCTCAGAAGCTGCTATCCACGTGATCTCAGAGAAAGAAGAAACTCATCACTTTAGTATTTTATTGGCCATTTTTTAATTCATTCATTCACTCTCCTACCTCATCATAAAAGGATATATTTCAGGTAAACCAAATGTGAAAACCATTTACAGAAGTAAATTCTATTTAACTAAGTTGGTAATGATAACATTACACTGATTAATAGCCAAGATTCTTATGAGGCTGGTAACTTTCCTAACAATTTCCATTTGAATATGCCAATGGATTAAAACGGATAGTCATTTTCTCCTTTTCAATTTCATTAAAACAAAGAACATGCTATTACATCTTCTCTGAAAGTTTCCATCAAAAATGTATGTAATTAATTTCCCCCTTTAAGGAAAAAGAAAAGCAGAAGTCAAATATAAAATGCCATCTATTATTATTCAAAACTCCCACTGATACTCTGATATCAAAGATTATCTATATCTAAATATATACATGTGCAAAGCTCTAGAATTACTGTTGTGACAACACATGATACTTTCACATAGTGATTAAATACTACATGAGAATACCTCAAAAAAGTTCATGGAAAACTCATATTATGACAAGTTTATTAATAGATTTTAAATTTTTTTACAGCAAAATAAATTTGTACTTTGTTTCCATTTTTCCATGAACTTTTTGAAGTACTCTCGTACTTTATATAAATTATAGAGAGCAAACAAAACTTGATTTTAGAAATCTCTTCATAATCTCCTCTAGTTGTAATGAAGGTGTAAATTTTTTTTAAAGAATTATTCATTCATTTATTTTAACTTGATCAGAGAGAGACACAGAGAGAGAAAGAAAGAGAGAGAGAGAGACGCCAGGTCCAGGAATCGAACCATGGTTGGCCATGGGGAGTGTCCAGCGCCTTAACCACCACGTCCCCTGCTGGTCTCAGAAGGTGTAAATGAAGGACTAAATTGTGAATTTAGTCAACAAATCAGTATCTATATTTTTTTTTATCAATTTCATTGCTTTTGAATTAAGCACATCTCCATCTATGACACTGCATGAATTAAATTAAGGTGATAATGTCAATACTGCCTTTAATAATTCATATTTATATATCTAGCTTTTTCTCTTTTATTTCTTATTTTTTTAATATTTACTTTCCTTTTATCAGTAGATCAAGAAAACAATAAAAGATTGATGTAAAATGTGAGCATTTTTAAGTACTTTCCTGACAAAAATCAAATGAAAAACAGATTTTGAACTGCACAATGTCAAAAAAATTTACTAACTTATGTAATGACAAAAAGAGGTGGATTTCAAATTGATAGTGACTCTTTCTAAAGCATTTTCTTATTTTGAAATACATACACACATTATAGGTATAATCAGTAGTGAACACATCACAAAAGCATTAAAAGTTAAAGCCATGCCACATGCAATTTTAAACCCTGCCATGCACTTCTCTCAGTATATTCCATGGAAGGCTACATTCTTTTAAGAAATGGAGAAAGAG
Organism: Tupaia tana; assembly: GCA_026018925.1. Taxonomy (NCBI): domain Eukaryota; kingdom Metazoa; phylum Chordata; class Mammalia; order Scandentia; family Tupaiidae; genus Tupaia; species Tupaia tana. The sequence goes on from JAKSZU010000002.1 coordinate 94,302,817, forward strand.
AAATGATAGAAGTACAATATAAAAACAGGATAATGAAATTTATATTTATTAAAATTAACCACATCCTTTCAAAATGAAATTGCGTTTTCACTTATGCACAGAGCACTGTGAAACGATTTGTTTCATCTAGCTAGCAAAGCTTCTAAGGAAGAATCTGACCAAATCAAATAAATGGGGATGCTAATTAACAGATCCTAGGTCATTGTAAGTTTTCTTAACAATTTGAAACGCAAGTCACCATGGAATAATATAATACTGATTTCTCTAGGCTATAAATCTCCAGTTCAATATCCCCAGGAAGACTAGGAGTTGACACAGTGAAGACAAGCAAAGCAGCACAGTGAAGCAGAGCCATGCTCTTCACCCACGCACCTGGAGGAACTACTCCAATACCATCATCAACCTCATAATCTGAGATGTCACTATCACTGATTCGCTGAGATCCTGCACAATAGTAAAGCAAACAGATACCTCTGTGTCTGGTTGGCTTATGAAATGTAAAGGACAAGGTCAAATTTTATTTAAAATTTTATTACTTGATACGTTGGAACAAAAATAATACAGAGTAAATGCTGTGTTTAGTCTTGAAGAAATGTTTGTTTTCCAGGGGTGACATTTTCTAAGTATTTCCTACTATGATATTACACTGAAGACACATAGAAACAAAAGGACTGTATAGAATAAGATTTTGATTTTTCAGATTACTCTGCTTAAAATAGTATACTAATGTCTATAGCAAAGTATACTCACTCTTTTTTATACAATTAAGTGCTCTCTGTAATCTCTGAAAAGATGGGGCTGAGTGTAAAAGGTTCAAAGAGATCTTTCTGGACTGAAGTTCTATTGAGTTTATATTATTGAAAGGGCGTCAGGGCCCTTTATAAAGTATGTTTAGCTCCCAAAATTAGTCATCATACTACATTAAATATTAAGTTTGAGAGGCCAACTGGTGACGTGGGGGTTAAGGGTGCTGAACTCCCACACGGCCAACCATGAGTGAGTCCGGGACCTTGCGGCTTGCTTTCTCGCTTTCTCACTTTTTCTCTCTCTCTCTCTCTCTGCTCCTCTTTGGTCAAATTAAAAAAAAATAAATAAATAAAGTTAAATAAAATATTTTAAAAAATATTAAGTTTGAGAAAAAAGTTGATCAGGGAAGTGCCAACATGAAATACTCAATTACATGGGAAAAATAATTTGGTTACAGATTACCAAAATGAAGCTTCTAAATTTTAGTTGTTTAAGATCTAGACATAAAAAAGTACTGAAAAGATAAAGAAAATATTTTCCCTAATCACCATAAATAACAATAAACATGTTTTCCAAAATTTTTTTAAGGTTTTTTCCAAAAGGCAGTGTGCACTTGTCGGACAGAAACAGGGACAGAGAGAAAAAATCACCCTCCAGGGGGGATGGCCATACCACAGTCCTTTCTCCATTCTCCTCTGGGATTTTGGGCACAAACGCACACACACCTGGGGTGATTTTAAAGCTGCTAGATTCGGGTCTCAAATAGCATTCTGCCATGTGGGAGTCCACTCTGGTAATCTGCTGGCCTAGCCAATGTTTTAAAAATTCTTATAAGTGGGACTAGCAATTAGTGTAACGGCTATGCTGCTGAACTCCCATGTAGTCGACAGCGGTTCAAGTCCTGGACCCGGTGGCTTAAACTCACGCTAGGCACATGTGCGTGCGTGCCCAAGAACCCGAGAGGAGAAAGGAGGAGAAGGGATTGCGGTGTGGCCATCCCCCCTGGGGGGTGATTTTTTACTTTCTGTCTCTTTGTTTCTCTCTGTCTTTCTGAACGCACGAGCCCTATAGAAAAAAAAAAAAAAAAACTCTCAAAAAAACAATTTCTTATAAGTAATAGTGTTAAAAATACTTGGTGCTGACAGGTAATATGGTGGCAAAGGGTGCTAGACTCCCACATCGCCAACTACAGTTTGAGTCCTAGACCTGGTGGCTTGCTTTCTCACTTTCCCTCTCTCCCTCTGCCTGTCTCTGATCAAACTAGAAAATAATAATAATAATAAAAATAATAATAATAAAAATAATAAAGTTAAATAAGAAATAATTCTAAAAAAAAAGGAAAATACTCATGAGGGGACCAGTAGGTGACGTGATGATTAGGGTGCTGACTCCCACATGGCTGACCACAGTTCAAGTTCTAGACCTGGTTGCTTGCGTTCTCACTTTCCCTCTCTCTCTCTCTCTGGTGAGTGCATATGCCCCAAAGCAAATTAAAATAATAATAATAATAATAATAATAATAATAACAAATCAAATTAAATTAAATAATTCTTAAAAATATACTTATGACTTATAAAGTTATTAAGACCTTATGTGTACAAATCATCAGTCAACCAATCAACAACTCAGTCAGTCCTGTGACAGAATTATAATTCAGAGTTTCCCAGCTTTAAGCTCTGGAATTACTCTACTATGTTATCTATATTATCTTCATTGTGAGAATGTAGAAAATGGTTTTGCTGAGTCTCTTTACATAGGTGAACAATTTTCTAATATTGTAGTCTCTAATAAAGTACTTGGAAAAATATTTTTGATGTTAATCTCTACAATATGATTACTTCCTGGGAACCCAAAAGACCTTCACCTACTTTGTAGCTTTTTGCTAGAGCTGTCCCCGTGAATGTGTCGCCTTGGCATAAAAGGTGATGGCTGAGGCAGAGGTAGTGAAGATTCATCATGAGTCTGAAGTTTATACCAATGCGGTTCATCATCTAAAAGTGCTGTCTCCAGTTCTATAAGGATCTGAAAGAACAGTTTTCAAATCAAATCAAGCACCTTTTGGTAAATGCATAATGTAAAAGCAGTCACAATAAATACTTATCAAGACCTTCATTAAGCATTTGACTTGAATCTTTACAATATACGTCACCTCTCCAAGAAACTCGCTCTCTTCTTCTTGCACTCTTGGTTGATCCCACACAGTTATTTCTAACATCCGTTCTCTAAAATCTCTACGATGTACATGTGAATAGACAAAAGTTTGATTCCATTTTGGCTCTAGTATTTTCTTTACTGTTTTGGTCCTCCTTTTACTTTTATCACTGAAAAATAAGTATGTTTTGTAAATGGGAAGTAAAAAACAATTACATGCTGCCATCTACTGTAGTAACATAGTACATGTAGTTCTGCCATTTGTATTTGTGCTACTTTAACTTATATCTTACTTATAAAAATCTAAAAAGACTGCACATTTTAATACTGTTATAATTCAATTACAGTGCAAAAGCAGTAGTTATGACGACAGGCACACACATAGAAAGACATATTCTAAATGATATACCACAATCAATATGTTAAGTAATACTTTTCCTTTTATTTTTTTTAAGGTTTCAGACATAGGGTGCGTGCACTCAACAGACAGGGACAGAGAGAGTAAGACAGAAAGTAAGAAACCATCCCCCACAGAGAATGCCCACGTTGCAATCCCTTCTTCATTCTCCTCCTAAGATTTTGGGCATGCACACACATTTGCCCAGTGTGATTTTCAAGTCACCAAGTCTGGAACTTGAACCACAATCAGCCATGTGGGAATCCAGCACTTTAACTACTATGCCTCCCCACTAGCCCTTCTAATGAATATTTTAAAAATTGGCAGGTTATTTTCACATAAAAACAAAGCTGGAGGGCTTTTTTTTTCTTTTTTTTTTAAGGGATAACAGATAACATAATTTATCCCCTCAGCATGAAGTATATATTACATTTGAAAAATATATCTCAGAAGAGGAAATTCTCTGTTTTTTAATAGTATAGATTTAAGTGTATTTTCTCTAAAATCATTCATACCTTCTATCTGGAAGAAAATACATTTTTACATAGGGATTCCGGGGACGTCCGTCTACTCTAGGGGGCAGATCTGTTGCTTGCAGAACATTTACAATCAGCTGGTGCCCCACTTTATCATACCATAGCTTTACCTGAAAGCAATGCAGAAAGGAATTATCATTATTATAACTTAAAATAATACTAAAATTATATTTTAAAAAATATATATATTTTTTAGAGGTTTTTGCTATAGGGCATGTGTGCTCGCCAGAAAGACAGAGAGAGACAGAAAGTGAGAAATCACCCCCCAGGGGGATTGGCCACACTGCAGTCCCTTCTCCTCCATTCTCCTCTCAGTATCTTGGGCACGCACGCACATGTGCCCAGCGTAAGTTTAAGCCACTGGGTCCAGGACGCAAATCGCGGTCGACTACATGGGAGTTCAGCGACATAGCCATTACGCTAACTACTGGTCCCTGAAGAAATACTTTTAAGTACATTTATTTATTTATTCCAAGAGAGGGAGAGCAAGAGAGCCAAGAACCCCTGACAGGATCTTGCACTCTTCCTGGCCTCCTTCCAGTTAGCCAGGATCAAAAGCATAGCATCTGACTTTGCCCTGAAAACCAAACCCAGGGCTTTCCCACAGTCTCCAGTATCATGCAATTGTGCCCTAACATCTGTGCCTGAAGAAAGTATGACTTGCAATATAAGGGAATTACAGCTATTACTTCTGAAAAGAATACCAATTTGAAAATATAACCACTTAAAATGACTTTTCTCTTTGAGCATTTTAAACATAACTAAAACTAGCATGCTGTAGTGTTAACTTATTCTATTCCATCAATGCTATGAAAATATAACTAATGGTAATATTAAACAAACACTAAGGGAAAAGGGTGATATAAAAATCATACTCTTATTTTGAAATACTAAATACAAGTATTTTTACTTTTTTAGAGAGATTTTTGCTATAAGGCATGTGCATTCACCAGAGACAGAGAGAGACAGAGAAAAAAAAGTGAGAGATCACCCCCCACCCCAGGGGGGAACAGTCACATTGCAATCCCTTCTCATCAATTCTCCTCTCAGGATTTTGGGCACACACACACATGATCCCAGGATGAGTTTTAAGCTGCCGGGTGAGGGACTCGAACCATGGTCAACTACACGGGAGTCCAACAATGTAACCATTACACCATCTGCTGTTCCCTAAATACAAATATCTTGACTACAGTGTGGCTAAATGAGTTTTCTAATACCATAGGTAACTGAAATAAAACAAGATTTTCAATATTAAGAATAAGATATACAAGGGATTTGATAAGAAAATACATATTTACAGTCTTTATACCAGACATTGCTAAGTGATAAGGCATTTTTCTCAGTTAATTTTTATAATCAACCTTATTATCATTAAGAAAAGAGGGAAAGAAAAAGGGTGAACTCAATACATAAATGAGACTTTCAAACTATGTGGAGGCCAAATTATATTTCTACTAAGATTTCATTATAGCTAAAGAAAAATAGCAACATAACACAGTAAGATACTACTTTCCAACTCTTAAGAAATCAAAACTTTAGCAGTCACTACCATATTTACGCTGCGGGTGGTAATGATGCATTAAAATAACTATGTTAACTTTTAATTTTTTCTTTTAATTTAGAAGATTTTTTTTTAAATTTTGTTATTAAAAAGTATAAGCATACATTGTTAATGGGTATATGTTAGACCATATCTAATAAAATAAACTAGTTTAACATGAGATTGAATTCACATGGAACAGGGCAGATTAAGAATTCAAAACTTGGGATCAGCAGATGGTGTAATGCTTACGTAACTGGACTTCCACATAGTCCACCACATTTCAAATCCCAGACCCAGTGGCTTAGAACTCACGCTGGGAACATGTGTGTGCGTGCTCAAAATCCTAAGAGGAGAATGGAGGAGAAGGGATTGCGGTGTGACCGCACCCTTGAGGGGCTATTTCTTGCTTTCTGGCTCTTTGTCTGTCTCTGTCTCTCCAGTGAATGCACATGCCCTATAGCAAAAATCTCTCTTTTAAAAAAATTAAAAAAGGAATTCAAACCTGGTTAGCACTGGGGACAAGAGGATGGCATAATGGTTCAAGCCCCGGACTGGGCGATTTTAAACTCATACTGGGCACATGTGCATACATGCCCAGGATCCAAAGAGGAGAATGAAGGAAAAGGGATTGTAGTGTGGCCATTCTCCCCTGGGAGGTGATTTCTTGATTTTTGTCTCTCTGTGTCTGTCTCTCCAGAGAGCACATGCACCCTACAGTAAAAATCTCTCATAAAAATAAATACATAAATAAATAAATAAATAAAAAATAAATAAATAAATAAATAAATAAATAAAAGAATTCAATCCTTAATTAGTATGAATCCATCTCCCTATTTCCCAATTAATACCAGAAATGTGTTTTTCATAAAACTAAAATGGATTTCAGCCTCTTTTTAAAAAGCCAGTGGAAAATATGGGAAATTCAAACACACACTGAGAATAAAAGATGTCAGAGCAGATAACTTAAACACCTGGGCCATCTAAAGATATTCGATATATCAAAAGGAGAAGCCAAAACCAACAAAGCTTTTGAGAATACTGTAACCTAACAGCTATTTTTGTTGTCTGGTTTTAATCAAGAGAAGAAGGCAGTAAAGACTTGAAAGCCACGTATCATCAAAGGAGCAAAACAGTAGCTACTGTAAAATAAGTAGAAGCAAGATTTTCTTCTTAGTTATTAAGACACTTGTCCCACTTCCTCCATAATATACACAGAGGTAGCTCTTCTTAACAGTTACTCATGGTTTCTTTCCTCCTGCTCTCCTCAGATCATATAATAAGGCATTAGTGATGAGAACAGCATCCTATCTGCGGCAATGAAGGATTTTACCAAATGTTTTAGGACATTAAAAAGAAAAATTTAAATTTAAGTTTCTCAGGCTCCAGGCTCATAAGGTTGTTAAGTAAATGGACTTTCTAAGATTATTATGTGTGAATAATTATTCACCCTAGAAATTTTTATATAGCAGACCAAAAATATTGGATATTTTATTCACTCATATTATCATTTTTTCAATGAATGTTCAGAGCATCTAGCACATTGTAGCCATTCAATAAATAGTTCTGAATAAATCCATTAGTAAGGAATAAATGAAGAAATGCACAAAAATTGGTGAAGTCAATCATGGTATCAAATGACTACATTTTTCCACATTTCTGAAGGGCACTATATTGTATTAGTCCATCGAAGGCTTGAGAAAAGCCAGAAAGTTTTAAAGGTATTTTCGGTCAGTAAGCAAACACTAATTTTCTCCAACATGTACACAAAATACATACAGAGAGTTGCCCTGGTAAGACTTGTGGGGCATCTTTTAGAGCTCCAGGACTTGTTGGAGAAATAACAGAAATGGAAGGCCTTTCCATCTTCTGAGATTCAAAGGAACTTGAACCTAAAATGAGAAAAAAAAATTAAAGCAATATTTATAAATGTAGAAAAATATTTTAATAAAATGTTAAATGTATCTGTTATTTTATGAACCCATATTTTTGTAAAATATTTTTTTTAGTCTTTTTTTCTTTTGGAGAGGTTTTTGCTATAGGGCACATGCGCTCGCCATAAAAATAGAGAGAGACAGAGAGACAGAAAGCGAGAAATCAGCCCCCAGGGGGGAAGGCCACGCTGCAATCCCTTCTCCTCCATTCTTCTCTCGGGATCTTGGGCACGCACGCACACACACCCAGCGTGAGTTTAATGGGTCTGGGACTCAAACCACAGTCGGCTACATGGCAGTTGAGTGATGTAGCCATTACATTAAGTGCTGGCCCCAACCCATAATTATTA